>CM068371.1:364157083-364177083 GCA_034769895.1 Magicicada septendecula | reverse complement strand
CATAAAAGCTAATCTTAGAAAATGTTCCGAAACATCGCATTTTGTATTGGTTTTTATTAAGTTTGGTTTCTAATAAATGATTATCTTTAAAAATTATTGGCATCTCAGTAAAATTAAAAGGAGGAGTGTTACACGTGCACCGCAATCAATCAAAGAAGTGGTGGTAAATGAGGCAAGGGAGAGAAAGAGAGAGAGGGAGAGAGAGAGAGAGAGAGTGAGACGGATAGAAGCATAGATAAAGAAACAATTAATAAAAAGCAAGACAGTTATAAGATAGGCCGTGAAATATTAACAGGAATGAATGACAGAAAAAGGTGAAGTTGGGAAAGAGTGAAACACAGAGAACAAGGTATATCAATTTCCTTCATCTTTGTATCAGATATAATGATGTATCAATAGCATGATTACATTAAAAAAGGTACACAATTGCGGCAAACGTTTATCTGCATAGCTATTGAGCTGTATAAAGCTGACTTAGTTTCCCTTACAATAAGTCTTTCCTGTTTTCGTACAGTATTCACTGGAGTGGAATTGCATAAATTGAGTTGAGAACTGTACACATTCTGCTATAGTAGCACAAAGACATCAGCCTCTAGTTTATAGCAATTTAACAAAGCTATTGTATGACAAACATAAAAAACTATCACCATTAATCTAAAATCTTTATACCTGTTAGCAATTTTATTTAAAACTAATTGAAATAGAATCCTACAATTCTTTTCGTCTTAAAATATCAAGTCGAAAAACAGAACAACTAAATCGCTAATTATAATTCATATTTCTTTTCCATGAATGTTTGTATTGCATTATTATTCTCTGGGATCAGCAAATTGAATCGATATTTACCTGGCCATCACTGGAAAAAAAGGATAATACTTTCCGGTCCCTTTCTATATACCACTGTTTTTCTTAATTCCACCTCTAGAAACGCCTGCTAGAAAAGGTTTGTTCCTCCCACAGCGCATTGAGTACATGTATTTATATTTTTTTGTTACGAAGTAATTTTTTATACCGTCCTAGAACAATTATGTATGTAATAATTTATTGTCGTCATAAGATATCCAACAAAGCGTCTGGAATTTGTTAAGAGTGCGTATACATGATACCTATATGAGATTTTATCTTAATATATTTAAAGCTACAAGTTTTATACAATTTCGATAGAACAAACGTTTGTAATGTTTTGATCTCTTGTCATTCAACAGAGACCAAAAGAAATGGAATTCAGGTAATATAGTTCAGACAGAATATTTCGCGTTAATTACTTAAATTGGGGAATTTTTATTTCATAGCCGTAGCATCCGTTCAGATACTTACGATACGGGGTGTTCATAACTGTGTTAGGCCATTTTAACGATAGCACGCACGTCTCTGTACAAAGTATTTAGTTAATGGTGTATACTATACCATAATGTATCATTGCCCGTTTAAGTGAAGTGTGCCACAGTTGGTAGTGAAAACCAGCTCACAGAATTACGTTTTTTAATACAAATCTTCGTTTCCCATTAACTCTTATTAACTACGAAATGTTAGGCGGTAGCTGGTAGTAGACAATTATAGTCCTAAGTCGATGTGTAGGCCTATATCATGTCACACTTTCGAAAAATTTTATTATCTGGCATGCCAATTTGTTATAAATTTTAAATATGTTACGAAAATACATATCTTTTTTCTGCTCATAACAAATTGCACGAACTTATCATTTCATACACCCGATACGTTGACGACACCTTTATAATATTCAACGGCACAAATAGACAAATCGATATAATGCTCAAACACATGAACAACATAAACGGAAACATTAAATTTACTATGGAGACAGAGAAATATAATAGCTTAAATTTTATGGACGTAATCATCAAGAAATGCACCGATTCTTTTAAATTTGGGATATACAGAAAACCCACAACTTCAGACATGGTTATTCATGCAGATTCATATCACCCACACACGCAAAAATTGGCTTCCTTCAATGCTTTCGTACACAGATTATTGTCGTTCCCACTAAGCCAAGAAGACCTGAAGGAAGAGATAAACACTGTCAAATTCATTGCCGTAAGGAATGGATATAAAGGTACAATTATAGACAAACTAATTCGTAAACATAAATCCAAAGCAAATAAAGTGATTAAATCTAATAATACAGAGAACGCTTTCATCGCGACTGAATATACTAATCTACTTCCACACATTATATAAAACGTATTTAAAAAACTAAACATTAATGTATTTTTTAAAACCACGAATAACTTACGGAATTTCTTCAGACATAATAAACGTTCAGAACTTGAAAATAACTCGGGTGTGCATAAAATTATGTGCGATGATTGTGACATGTTTTACATTGGCCAGACAGGGAGAAAATTTAAAGATAGATTTAGTGAACACATACCGAAGGGCAGCATTAGATATACTACCTCCAACTTCGCGTTACATTTGATCAATAATAACCACGGATACACTAGTTGCGCCAACAATATGAAACCGTTACATATTTGCAACGAAAGGTGAATTATGAGCGCTTTAGAAGAGTTCGAAATCTACAAAGCATCGAGAACACAAACAAACCTAGTGCTCAACGATCAATTGTCGTTTAACTCGAACAGCTTGTACGATACTGCGTTACAACATGTTTATCAGATTACAGACAAATGAGAAATCAACAGTTGCGATTATGAACCCGAACAGTGCGCACTGATTCTTCGCGCGGTACGTTGTGACATTTTATTAATGTAGTGTGTTTTAATGATGTTAGTCAAAGTTTTTTATTTGCGTTGACAAGTTCTTCATGTGAGAGCGAGAAGTTTTAAACCGGAAGATGGGAACATGTTTCCCGAAACATGTCGTGTATGACATTATAACGAAGTCGCAAGATGGAAAGGAAATAAGGTAAACTATAATTTTTATAAATTTTAAGAGTCAGAGTCAAATGTAATACTTTGTTAGATAAGATTAAAAAGTTTCAGTCTATGCTGCAGTTAGAAAATCAGAACTAACATTTATTGTACTGTGAAGCGACAATGGATAGAAAGAGGAAGCGGGCGTGTTGCAGGACGCAGGTTGTGACATCTGTTGGCGACAATGACACTTTACACTACCTTCCCGACTTTGCCGCATTCACATTTACACCCAGAGAAAAAGTTGAGTGTTTATCAAATAGAAGTAAAAATACCATTAATTTTACTGCCATTAGTGACTACACGCAAAACAAATCATACCGACAGAATGAGCTGTTTTGTCAGATATTACATTTATAATTGCTTTTTGAATATTACTAAAGAATTGACTTTAACCAGAAAAAAGTGTAAAATGGTTCAACTGTTTGAATGCGGTTAAGTAAACATGTTCATCCCGTCTGACGACGTGGTCGGCCTTCTTTCTGGCTTCTACTATTATATCCGTTTCCTTGTAGAGCTTCCTTACTCCTATGCTACGCTTTCTTCTACAGGCAGCATCTCTTCTCTTCCGATGGTTCAAACTGTCATTTAAATCATTATTTTAAAATATAAGAGGTATTTTACTTAATTAATAATCTCTCCTTGTTTATTTAATTTCCCCCCTGACACATATTATAACAAATTAGAATGTGATGTCGGGTGTTGCACTCCGCGCACTTATACTTACTAATTGTCTGTTTCTCTTCGAAGATGTAGTCCTGCAAATACAACTTATGCTGATATGTGTGTGTGTGGGCGCCACTTGGATATTTAGTCCAAGAAATTATTATTATTTAAAATTGATTTTTTTTTTTTTTGTTAAATTAGTTATAGAAAAAATGTAAACAAGACAAGTTGAGTTGCAAATAACATATGTTTAATGACCTTCCTTTCAAAAAAATTGTCTGTAGGACTAATAGTAAAATTATGTAAAATTGCAGTGTTACAAAACTTATTGACAAGATTTTATTAATTATCGGCTAATAAATATTTTATTGCTCAGTTGAATCGCATGAATTTAATCTTTGAAAAAACTTTATAATCAGGAAGTGACTCCTTTGAACTATCAAGACAAATCAGTGGGATGATTTACAAAATTCGTGTGAATTGAAAGTGTTTGATATATGTAGTACAATTGTGTGACAAAGATACCAGTTAAAAGGATTTTAATTTTGGACAACTCACGTTCCGGTGGGTAAGTATTTCCTTCACTGGACACTGTTCTTGGGGACGACTCCAATCTTGCGCCTCTTCGTATTTACGTTTCCTCACTCACTTGTAACTATTTAAAAGTCAAATACGATTCGAAAACTCCTCACCAAAATTTAAATAAGAATCGTACTGTTTCTATGCTTTAAATCGTTGCCGGCGAAAAACAGCTGACTGCGTTCCGTGACCTCGCTATACTGCCGTCTCAGCGCTAGCTACGACTCAATGTAGGCTTGCGTTAAGTAATTTGTTTGGGGGTTTTGTCAAAGTCTGTTTATGTCGCTAATACCAGCAAAATTTGATTTTTCTCTATTAAAATCGGTCCTTTTCAGGGCCGCTGGACATTTGGCTGTGTACGTTCTATTAGAATTGGCGTGCTGTTGCTCTGTTCAACATGCACGTTAGCGATTTAGCGATATACTCCTGTTCAGGTTAAGTATGTCTTTCGTACGGGGAAAAGCCTTTTTTGAGTTTTCGGGTTGGATTCCTCTTCTTCGAGTTCGCCTTGGATTAGATGTTCGAATTCGTATGTGAAGTGTCTCTCGTGGTTTCAAAGCACAAAGTGTTTTTTAGGTCGATTTTGGTCTCGCTTATATACTCTTTGTATGGTGCATTGTTTTTATTTTTATTCATGACTTCCGGTATTTTTTAGCAAAATTTTCTTGCGGAACGTTCGAGAATATGCAAATAGAACATCATGGAACAAATTCGACTTCCGTAGAAGCTTTAGAACAAAAACTTCTTTTTCTTCACACTAAAGGATTTTACTGAAATTATTCTGGTATTTGTCAAACAATTTTACAGAACTACTTACAATCTGGATGTCACTATTATTTTTAGATTCTCTGCTTTCAACTGATTAAAACGATACCATTCATGATTTGTTTTTAATATTAAATCTATGAAATTAACACAGAATACATATCCTTACCTTGTAGTATTTATACAAACTTATAGTTTTCTTATTAATAAAATGTTATTAAGTTCCTCGGCTCTTACTGTAACATTAACAAATAACATAATTAGCTGTTAGCTGTACATAACAAAACAAACAAATATTAATGCACATAACATATAATTAATTTAATTTTTCTGTAGGCATAACATATGGCCTACTTTTCTTGTCACTGTTATTTATAGTACTTGTCTTTTCTGGTATTATTTCTGGGATTTTTTGGGTATTCACTTAGAGTTTGTTATATTGTTTATCTTTGGGAGTACCTGGTTTTTCCTAGTACATTTTAATTGTATTGTAATCTCAATTAGCATCTCACTGTTTCTGTACAGATGAGCTATTTCATGTGTGTGACAAAGTTCACTTTTATATTTAAAAATTCTCTATGAATTAAGCTTGTCTTCAATTGAGCAAGTATTTTTCCATTGTACATTATAGAATTGTATCTTTTTCTATATTCTTTCTAATATTAAACAATTAATCTGTCAAATATGACTAATTTTGTGACTGTTTTTTGAGCTCAACCTAGTATGGTATAGGTAACTATTTTTATAACTTGACTGTTAAAGTGTTTTAGGTGGTCATATTTATAGGTATAGTTACTTTACAATTTTACATGTTCCCTACATGTTTTAAGTTTAACACTGTTTTTGGTTATTTGGATTGACTTGTAATCAATTTACAGCTTTCTCTATTTGTAGTATTTTGTTTGTCTTTGTCTAATTGACATTTACATCTAGTTTTTTTCTTAATTTTATAATAATTAATTTTCACGTACATCTGAGTGATTGGTCTCAACTCTAAAACTTTGATTTTCTGTTACAAATTTACATATTTTTTATTTTAATTTACATCCTATTTAATGATGTGTTTAAATCATTTGATACATCTATTTTATATATATTATAAAGTATTGGAATAGATCTTGTCTATTATTTCACAATAAATTGGTTTTTATGCTCTATTCAGAGTTACATTTCTAACATGTCATGACCTCATTTTGGTCATTTCTGAGATTATTTGTTTCTCTTATTATACAATATCAGTTTTATTCTATTCTTCACTTAAACAATATATGGGGTTTGAGTCTTGGTCAAAGTCTTCGTCGTTTTTACATATTACTGATATTAACTATTAGACAATATTACTAAATTTTTTTGGATTACTTGGGTTCAATACTGTTCATTTCACCTTCTTCTTATGATAATTTACTTTTGCAATTATTTTCTTTATGGAACGTTTTGTGACGTTACAATATTTGTCTTGAAAGGTAAACATTTTTATTTTATACATTATCAGAAATGTACTCGCCTGTCTCTTATTTAAATAGCCTACTACGTATTACAAGCATTGTTTCATTAAACTTATTCATCAAAACTCTATCTTGAAATTACCTAGTAACGTCTGAACTTTATTTAAATAAAGTGTCATATTATGCAAGAAATGTGTTATAATAATTTAGGTGTATTTTTATAGATATAATTGCGTCTTATATTTTTATAAATTTAAACTACATTTAATATAATTTATGTGTGTATTAGTTAAATTTTCTTTTACACTGCGTGCGTGGAGATCTGAGCGATTTCATATTGTACTCCAAAGCTTAGTCTCTGAAACAACTTCTTACATTTTATTAAAAAAGTAAGTTATACCCCTCGTTCAGTTGTATACAACTATCAACAGTATGGTGCATCATTTAAAACTAAATATTTATCCTTATAAAGGTCATTATGAAGCTCATAATGAATATAACATGTGTTTGGAAGAAATCATAACACTACTTTTGTTACTCTCGTTTGCTCATAATAGTAATAGTGCCATGAATAACTTTTTATAACTTGGTTCCTAATTAAAATTTTGTAGACAATAAATCTATCTGAAGTACCCTTTTCTTTGAATAATATACATTGTTATACAACAGTCAGTTTGTTATTTTGATTTGACACTAATATAAGAGGCTCGATATTTCATTAATATTTGTAATATGGAAAGATTGTGTGCAACCTGAAGAAAAATTTTCAAGTACCGTAATCTCCAAAAAATGGCTGAATGTAAGTGCAAGTAACTGTCATTCTACAATTTCATCACAGTCAAGAAGCCGGGACACCCCTGCTTCCACTTAATTGACAGTAATTCAGCGGGGTAGAATCTCGATAAAATTAAACTTGTCAAAAGCTTTTGATTTCAAGCTTTAAATTTCAGAAGCAAAATAAATCTAGCTTGGTTTATCGTTTGTCAATTCTGGCATCTCTTCTGCTGATGGTCATACGATTTATCTATGCTTCATATCATAAATTTACACTCTGTAAGCAAGACGACGTGTCACAGCGCTCCAACATGTTATTTTTTACATTTGCTGTTATGTTATTAGTAGTACGTTCTAATTTATAAAACGTATAGCATATATAATGATACACAGGTATATCTTGAACTCTGATATTCTTTATAATCTATAACTGTTGATACCTTGGTAAATTCAATATTCATAAAATATGATTTTGCTATAATATAAACATTAAGGATGACGTTTATTGTTTGTTAGACAATGATGAAGTCTTCGTTAAAAAGAGGCCAGGATTACAATAGAATATTATACTCCGATCGGACGTGAGTAGCCTACGTGTCGTTTGTTAAGTTATATAGAATCTGCAATTAGAGCAATTGTTTAAACCTCTGACATTCCTGTGTCTCAAATCTAGTTAATGCTCTCCGAAGGTGCTTCCCGACATTCGTAGCACATTGTTGAACGTTGTCCTTAAATTCATATGGTACAAGTGCGGCTGAGTATACAAACATGTGTTGCGAACACCTGCCGATGGGATACGTTTCTGCGCAAATTATGCTAACGATTCAATGATACAGGCTGGAATGCCATAAGTAACAGAACGACATTACTATAAGTGCCAAGTATTTTTATTTGCGTTGCGGTGTATATACAGGTTTTGAACATCTTTAATCGTAGTAATTATCCGTCTCTGTACCATCAAATAACATCAGGATATAACTTTTTTTAAAGTTACGTGTTTTAAGTACGTACAATCTTTTTTATTTTAATTTGGAAAGAGAAGATTTTAGTAGCTAAGTATAATTAGGTTCGCATCGTATGTATTTATTTTAATGGTTCTTTTATAGTATTAAAGTAATTTTATTGTCTTTATATAACTATAGAACGATTTCTTATTTTGTTACATATTAGAGATAATTACAGTTTGCAACCTACAGGTTACTGTCAGCATCTCACACCTTCTTCTTCAACAGAAGTCGTAATTTAAACTAATTTAGAGACAACTGTCGCACTTCTGTCTATAAACACCGCCTGCACTCGGCCGTAAACGGATAGAATTAAATTCTTTACGACTAATTTCACCCATCTTCTCAAACTTTTGTAGTAACCGTCCTAAGCGAGGTACGACAGAATAAACATAAGGAATTAAAAAATACATTCTTTTTGAAATATCATATGCTACATGTTATTATCTTGTGTATGCTAATGCAACAAAATTACCTTAAAAAGTTGTAACTTATATTGTTCATGACGATTAAATATAAATAAGTTTTTATATTCAATTCAATATAGAAAACGTTTATTAATTCAAAGTTATAGAAAAGGACTATTTGTTATTTTCCAATTTAAAGTCAGTATGAGTTTATGTACTAAATAAAGAGTACACAAAAATCTGTTAGTTATATTGCATTTGCCGTTTCTGAAATCCTCAGTATACTATAGAAATCCTAAGTATGCTAACATAAATATTTTAAATTAAGGTAGGCCTACTAACTATTGCGCTTTGTTCCTGGAAAAACAAAATATTTTTGTTAGTTTCATGTGTTTTCCAGGAATAATTAAAAAGAAACATAACAATAAGTTCAATTCAGTCTAGAAATGTTTACGTATGATGTCGGTTACTGTGTTGCATGTTATTATTGAGATATTTCAAAATCTTTAGTCATGTATGTCATTAAATGCAACTAAGAGTTAACATATATCAAATTTTGTTACTGTTACTTTCACTGCTGCGAGTCTGAAGTTAGGTAATGGGTAGACAGCCCTAGGCGAATATAACACAGTTGCAAAAAACCGTATCAGTTGTAAGACTAGTTAAAAGAAAAATCACTGTTAAAGGTTAGCAAAATTTATTTAATTACATGACATTATTATTTGTATGTCATTTTAGTGAGATTTATGTTGTTCTATCTTTATAATTAGAAGGTTTCTAAAACAAATAAAATTGTTTTAAGGAAATCTTAAATAAAATTTAAAATATTGACATCTCTAGTAATACGTAAGTCTAATTTATATAGATTGAGATTTCATAATAACACTGTTGCAAAGAATACACAAATATTAGCTTTAACTGTAGCCTTACAATCAGTATATAAATAGGCCTACTATAACCAGATGTTTTAGGTAGCCTGTGGATATGTGCGTAACTGTTATATAGTGCAAGGTTGAAGGCATTCAGATGGGTTAATACTACATACTGGATTTATCATCAGTGTTCTATCTGCACAATATATAAAGCTGGGTGTACCTACATAGAAATATCGGCAAACACTTGGAAGGAAAGGAAACTTTGGATACTTTAACCTTAAAACTACTTAGTACATAAAGTAAAAAAGAATAAAAAAGATCATAATTTATTATAAATTGTAAGGGTCATAATTACATGAACACATGTTTCATTCATTTGGTCTGCAGTTCATAAAACATTTGTTTATATCTTAAATTCAGATTTGCGCGAAATTATAGAGTACGTACATTGATTGCATTTTAAAGAAGTTAAATAATCTTAAACGTGTTGACTCTGAAACAACAAATATTAAAATCAGAAAAATAATCACTTTATTGCTGTCTGCGAAACACATTGAATATTCATGAATCATTGTATAGCGAATGTGCTACAACGCAAAGTAGATTTGTTGAATAATTTAACGTTACGCTGCCTGAAAAATATTTAACATAGATTTATAAAGCAATTTCAGTTACACCTGAATAAATGAATTTACTTTTCTTCTAGCTTATTGATTTATAATTATTTTAAATTCCGCGGATTTATTTGCTTTAAGATGTTACATTTTTATCTTTCCAACTTTTGTTAATGTACTAGTGTTTGCGTCCACTTGTATTCAATTTGGGTTTGCGATTTGATGTGACATTTTATATATTATCGCTTTTATGCAGATATAACATCAAGAAATATTTTTGCGATATTTAAAATAAAGGTAGAGTAGATAAAATATAAAATGACAAAAGTTGGTGTGGTTTTTGATAGTCTATGTACACGTCATTAGGTGATGTCACACACACACACACACACACACACACACACACACACACACACACACACACACACACAGATGAGAAACATTCCTTTCTATCTTAAACGTAGGACACAGTAAGACTTCCAGGTGTCTGAACACTTTGTTTAATTTTCTTTAGCGTTGACTATACTGATCTTTCTTGCATGCTGAGGAAGTACATGGAAATGAAAGAATGCACTAAGAAAGATGGCAGTTGCTTTGTAATCGCTGCCCAGTAAAGGAAGATTGTAACCAGAATATTTACTTGCTACGCAGTGCAAAAGTGTTTAGGCTGGAAACAATCTATAACAATTAGGTTGGAACAATAATGCAAGACAGAAAAACAATAGTAGCGCGGACTGAGAAAAAGGGCTGAAGTAGTTTGGTAATTTGATGTTATTGGGTGATGAACATGTGATATGACGCTGATATTTGAGTGGACACAAGTCGGAAGATGGAAGAAGGGAACATCAATAAGTACTTAAAAGGATGTTGTAAGAGAAAAAACGAAGCGCGCGGATTGGAAGTAGACAAAGCTTGGGGACGGGGAGAAAAATATTTATGTCAGTCTCAATAAATACAAACTCCGCTATGCATATCCAAAGTTGGAGGCCTTATCACGACCGGTAAGGAAGCAGAAGCAATTAGATTGGTAACACTTAGCTAAAAACAGCTGGGTGCATCTGGCTCAGTTGATAGTGCCTTGAAAGAGATGCAAACCACAACGGTGGTAGGTCTGTAAAAGGAGGAATACAATACGGCGGATCCGTAAGGAGTGTCAGTCCTCATAAAAGACTATAGTTTTACTTGACAAATGTAACTTAGCAAAATATCTACGTCACAGGTCACGTTAAGTATTGTCACGTTGCTATTAAACTCAGTCTGAAATTAAACACAATAGTTGTAATAAATCACGGATACTCTGGTTTGCCGCTTAGTTATTTTAAGGTAAAAGTTTTTATCAAACAGTGCCTGGTTGTAAATTTCTATGTATTGTTAAACAATTTTCTTGTTATTCATCGCACTGTCGTTTGCTGCTTTTTGGAGGCTTTTCGACTGACTCCTGGGGGAAGTGTCAGTCGAGGTTAGCTGGTTAACTGTTTGGTCTGTAGAGAATTGCTGGTTTCCCATCAGGCGTCTATCTGGGTGGTGGAGAAGTGGAATGGTCTCAAGCTCTCTCATACAGCGGAATATATCAGCCAAATAACATATATTTGGGAATAACCACAACGGACAAAGAACGCGCAATGGTGCTGACAGTGGAGTATTTTGGATCTACTGAGAAAGACACAACTACTTTTTAGGATTAGAGTAAAGGTCTCAGGAAATAAAGCAGAATAGTGTGTTTCTTAAGGGACAGGGAATTACAACTTACTTCACAGACGTATAAATCCTACCAATCTAAGATCCGTTTACAAGAATTTTTTAGAAACTAGAGGGATAAGAAAATGAGGAAAAGACCATAAGCATCCAAGCAAAAAACTTAATGCAAAGTAGAAAAAGATGGTTCAGTTAGAAAATTAAAATTGTTAAAAGACTAAAAATATGGTAAAGCAGGGAAGGTAATGTGCCTTCTCATAGAAAAAAATGGAAAAAAAGAAATAACCAAAGAAGAAAAACAAGAGACATTAGAAGAAGTTTTGATATCACGCTTTTTATACACTAAACTTTGTTCTATACAAATTACACAACAGTTTATTGGTCACGCTTAGCAATTTCGCACTTCAGTTTATTTTGCTGTACAGTTTGTTAGTCAGAAGTACAACAACGCAAACCATGAAAAGTCAGGTTACAGATTTTCCTCGTGCATATTGATAATCGCATAATGTAATATTTTAGCAAAGCACTATGAGATGTGTAATAATCTCTAAATGGAGTGTTCAATCACATTCTCGAATGACGTAAAAACTGAATGAAATCTCGTGGGACATGCGTGAAAGGCAAACTGTCTACGTTTAATATAAAAGCATACCAAACCTAGATTTCCAAATGTTTTAACAATAAATTTATTAAATTTACTGGTTGCAAAATATATTTAGAAATTATTTCTGTTTTACGTTTACTAAATAGAGTATTTAACTTAATTAATTATTATTGTTTATTACATATTACCGGAAATGGATAATTGTATTTGTACGCCTATATATAAATTTGTATTTTGAATGTGATTTCAAATCATGATTTTGAGTACGCATAATAAAAATATACTCGAAACTGAACGTCTACAGAAATATTTATGGACAGAACGTCAAAGTTAGACAGCGATTCCAATGATGAATGATGTAGGGTACTCTGTGATCAAAACATACCAAAGCAATAGTTAACACGACACAATTTTAAAATAAACTATAACTTGCCAGGCCTGACAAAAAATCACGAACGCAAAACATAACGAAACCCGCTGAACTCGATTAACGAAGAAGAGTTGCGACTAATCGTTATCGGGAAAATAACAAAGCAATAAAATTTGTTTCAATAACTTATAATTAGACGTTTTATTGCCGTATACGAGAACCATAGTAGATGGAAATATATTGGAGAGTATATGCGTAAGATATGTAAGTGGACAGATAATTATCAGACAAAGAAAATATCGTAAAACGTTTTCAAATCAAGTACAAGAGGTAAGATTATTTCTTTCTTGTATGTAATAACAACTGGGACCGCAGTATTACAGTTTTCTGTCTGCATAATAATAATTTATAATTAACGAATTTAATGAAATATATGATTTGGAATATACGTTACTGTTAATTATGTTGGCTAACACGACCGCAGTCAACATGATTAAAAATA
Source organism: Magicicada septendecula (assembly GCA_034769895.1). Classification (NCBI taxonomy): domain Eukaryota; kingdom Metazoa; phylum Arthropoda; class Insecta; order Hemiptera; family Cicadidae; genus Magicicada; species Magicicada septendecula. The sequence goes on along the minus strand of CM068371.1, from coordinate 364,163,883 downwards.
CAATTTATTGGTTTGTTGGGTCGTGGTCGAGTCCTAAAATTTATGTCTCTAAATATTTCGGTCATACCTCCTGTAGTACCAACTTCAGTAGAAAAAAACTTTGACAAGGATGACATGCCAAACGCATCTCACAGTTAGGGAGTAAGAACTTATTTTTAATGTAATGAAGTTGGCCTCTTGAGTTGAGCCCAAAACGTTGAACGACATAACGTTTTATGCATTCAACCACAGCCCAACAAAACAGTACATAATGCACAGAATAACGCTTGTATCAGAGCATTTTTTTGTTTATTGTCACTGACCGCAACCTTTTTTTAGCGTACAGTATGTATTATGTGTAACGTATTTTTTATACTAAATTACATTACACAATACGTGACAACCAAAACTCAGCTAAAAATTTTTATTAATTGAAAAATAATATTTCACAAATATTTTTATTTCCGGAAAATAGTTTGGTTAATAAGTTACAAAGTATATCATATTGAAGGCAATAAGAAATAATTCTCATAAGTTGCGTTTATGATAAGGCATCTAATAATATGTCCAGTATGCAGCTCATCATCTTAAGTAAATTGTGTTTAACTCGAAAGAGACTGTACAACCAACTACAGCACTAATAACAAATTTAATATTTTAAAAAGCAGCAGAGTATGCGAAAAACTTGCAGACTAAGACCTTACTAAAGTTAGCAAAATATTCCACTTGCCAATTAAATTACATTTGTATTAAAAAAATGGTAAGATACCTTTTATTACGTATAAATATTACTCGTAATAATATTTTGTGTTATCATTTTTATGCAGTTTATTGTGTTTCTTCTGTTCATAAACGCCAGCTCAGTAATTAATCTGTAAATTTCTTTTCTTTTATAAACCAATACGTTATTATTATGACAAGTAACGTGAAAGTTATAAAAACGATATTACTATATTATTTATTAGCAAATGTGTTTTAATATGACAGAATTGTTGGAAAACTACTTAAAAGGTTGTACCTAATTTTAAAGTATGATATTCTAGACTTTATTATCTTAAACGTAATATCTCTTATCATAACAATAATTACATAAAAAGCAAACCGAGAAAATGAAGATTTTTTTTTAAACTATGTATGGAACGTTTGGGAATGCAGCAATGAAGGAAATACATATAAAATCATAAAAAATGATTAAACCAATACAATAGTAGACATGAACACTACCATGTAAAGATGAAGAGGAATACGTAAGACATGAGATTTGTTAGGAGTAATTTAAAACATACACTTTTTACTAGAAAAATAATAATTGTGTATACACATACTTTTGTAAAATCTCTCCCAACAATGAAGATCAAATGAAAGCATCATTAATAATTATTCTGAAACAATGTGGTAAGTAATATTGTCACAACAATTGTAACACGTCCTGTGTCAGTGTTATGTGTATTGTGCGTCGCAAGACAATCCACAAGTTTGCCGAGTTCCAAGGTACTGTCAGGAGCTCCCGCGTCGAGGACCTGACTGGAATGGAATTTTAATCTATAGCGATCCACCTTCACGTCTGGCCGTACCTCAGAAACATCTTTCTGTACACTCTATCTGCCAATGTCGGCTATGAGTTGGTTGCCTTGGTGTCTTGTACGAGAATGTACGACCAGGTTGCCACACGGTGTCCATACACATCGTACAACCAGTTTGATTCTCTACAAGGAAAATGTGGGACTTTAGCCACTAGATAAATCCCTCTGTGTAAAACGGTATGCATCTTTCTGTATACATAACGGCAAGACTTCACAACGCCGGAGCAGGAAACGACCGGCAACAAATATATGTTAACGATCAGCTTACCTAGTTTACGAGTTATATCCTTGTTGGCAGGTAGTGAAACACCGAGTCCAGGCGAATCAACTCTCGTTTGACAATTGTCAGGGCGTGGGAACTCAAGGTAATGTAACGGTCGAGACGAACACCGATGTAGTCGGCTTTACAACACCAGGGAAAATATGTTTTGTCAAAACGCATTCAGCCTCGCGGTTCCTTATGACGTGAGCAACACCCTGGAACTCAGTCTCGGTCTCGTTGACGGAATTTTCTAGTGTCAGTTCAGTGCGAAAATGCTCCGAGTTTAGCGCTGTAGTCATATAGTCGCCCTGTCACCCTCTACGATTGGAGGTATACACGGCCATGTCGTTTGCAAACAGACTATCGTTGACATAAATGGAGAACAGGATAGATCCTAAAATATTAACTTGAGATACCCCGTCTGTGCGCTAAGAGGTCTAATAGAATTCCACACTCAAGACAGCAAATTTTGTTTAATCTTAGATACCGCTTCATGACGCTAACACTAAACTACAGGTAGACTAGAGAATAACACGGATGTAAATAGGCCCATAAAATTGTTATATGTAACTTTTACATAGAAGAAAGTGAAATTAAAAAATGGAAATACAAAAATAAAACGCAATGCTCACCTCGTACATTAAAACCTTACTGTACTCATACACTGATATGCCATATGGCTGCAAAAAGCGTGTAATGCAAATACCGTTAATTTACTTGTAAAATTATTTGGTACTCAAAAGGTGTATTATTTTAATATTCCTTTAACAATATTTACCGTACGCATCACACATAAGTGGTACAAAGAAAAATTCAAATAAACTACCAATACTTTGAGAACAACATAACGCAAGTAATTTAAAAATAATACGTTTGACAGCATGCCCTGGTAATATACCTGATTAAATTAGTGCCTTAGCAATGAATTGTATTCTGTTAAATTTGAGAAAGACTAAAACTATAGAGATTTTTTACAACTAAAATTTTACGGTGTTGGAATAAGATTAAATGAAAGGTAAATAAAATTGTCGAGATTTACATTGAAATCTAGTATTGACGCAAAGCATGAAGAAGAGGATGTTTCTTTTTTTAACTGAACATAGTATATCAATAGTATATCAATTTTCTCCGAGTCTGCTGAATCAAGCAATGTAATGTGGTTGAACACGCTCGTCGTTAATTTCTTTCATATGTTTACTGGTTTGACTCAACAGAATGCTATAGCTTTAAACTGATTAGGCAAAATTCTTCTCTTTACAATATTCACAATATACATCATGTATGTTAATAAGTATGCCGAAAATGTTTTAATCTATTTACTGAATCCTGTAACTTGCATGGTTTAGTTATTTCCACTGTCTAAATTAAAATAACGTGTTGACAGCATTTACGCATATATGACTTACCAAATTTCATAGTTATAAAATTATTTAATTTAGTGTCTCGATTCAAAATATAATAAGGTATTTTTTCTTTTCTATATCTCTGTAATCAGCCATTCTAAGATGGCGTTTAACTGTATGCCTTATATAAGCCTAAAAGCGTACAGACAAATCTGTGAGACACAAAAGCCTGCAGGCGCGAGAAGTTTAATTTTTATTAGGAGTGTTAGGAAATTGACTTTTCGCACAGCTGAAATGATGTTGTCACACAGATCACACTGAGAGACTTCCTTAAACAGTGTAGTAAGTACTATTTCTTTTATGAATTTGCTAACTGCTATAATTGTTTTATTGTTCGACTAAGCTTTTCGTCATTACTGACATCTTCAGGTCTTAAACAACGTCTATCAACTGTACGTTGTAGGCTTTTATACTTTAGACCCCTCCCCTACAACGTACAGTTGATAGACGTTGTTTAAGACCTGAAGATGTCAGTAATGACGAAAAGCTTAGTCGAACAATAACAAAATTATAGCAGTTAGCAAATTCATAAAAGAAATAGTAAGGATAGCTGCTAATTTAAAAAAAAAAAAAAAAAAAAAAAAAAGTGTAGTAAGTAACTGAACACAAGACAAACCGTTAATGACAAACTTAATAACGAATTTAATAAAGAGAAATTATATACAATATGTCCTAAATTATCGTATAATTGTAACTTACAGTTACCGTAAGTCACAAGTTAGTAACGACCGAACACAATAATTCAGAGTTGTCCCAGAATATCTCTGTCCAACAAAGTAAACTGAATTGTATGACACAAATAGCAAGCTATTTCCTAAACAAGGCAGTGTATGTCGCCTTCCTGTTGAAGTATCGTTACCAGATCGTTCTAGAGATACTTGCATATCCGGCACTACAGTCCATAGACCTTGGCCTCCCTAATGATCTGCCTCCAGATAGTCCGATCATGTGCCTTCTACAAGCCGACACCCATCCTAGTCAGGTCTTCTTCCATGTCGCCTTACCATCGTTTTCGTGGTCTGCCTCGTCTTCTTCTGCGCCCATCTATGTGCCCATTCATTATCCTTTAGGGAAGTCTTTCGTTGTCCATTGTTTCTACATGCCCTATCCAGCTGATTTTTCTAGACTTTTAAAGTCCGACGATATCTAACATTTTTAGAATAGAGTATACTTCTTAATTAGATTTGGTCCTCCATTTTCCATTACAATATATTGGTCTGAAGATTCTTCTAACAATTTTCCCTTCAAAAGCCCTAAGAGCCTTCTCATAAACTTCTCTTAATATCCAGGTTTCGGAACCGTGTATCACTACAGGCCTGATCATTGCTCTGTACATTTTCTGTTAATCTCTTTGGTGAGAAGAATAGATCTTAATAATTTTACTAGGTCAAAGTGAGCTTCATTCCCCGCTATTATTCTCTTAGTTCTTTCGTTGGCTACCTGGTTTCCACTATTATCATAAGATCCAAGCTACGTAAACTAATTGTAAAGTTTAATCGTTTGTGGTCATGTTTATTGGGGTTCTCCTTGCCTGTGACGTGGATACTTTCATATATTTGTTTTGCTTGCATTTACATTAAGTCTATTTTTCTTCCTTTTGTCTCTAATTCTCTAAATACGTCTTCCAATATACAGACACTTCTACAAATTAGTGCAATGTCATCGGCATATGCTAAGATTTGCCTTGTCGTGTTAATGAGTGTACTCTATGGTTCTGAATTTTTTACTGTTTTGTTCTGTGCCAGAGTACATAGAAGAACCGACAGTGCATCACCCTAACTAACTCATGTCTGAATTGGGAATTAAGACAACGTGTGCAAAGGTTCGCGTAGCCACCACGCATGTTACTACTTCAGTATAACACTGTAAAAATATAAAATTTTGTAAGGTCACTTCATTTAGAACAAGCAATTTTTATTTAAATATAAATGTAAAACAGACACGTCTCAGTGTTGTTTTATTACTTTACAAAAAAAAAATTACCTAAATAAATGTTCTACATATTTTTAAAATTACAGGTGTTTTCACAGATAAGTCCCTTATACGGCATTATTTTAGTTTTAAGCTACGTTACAACTAAAGTAATGTCTTAAAATTTTTATAGTAAAACATACGTTAAAAATAGGAAATATTGCATACCTTGTAAATATTTTGGAAAAAGTTTCTACCAGTTTAATAAGTTCATATGAACAGTAATTATACAACAGAAAACATAAAAGTACATGACGAAAATAATAAGACAACACAACCTACGCAAGGTGTTACACTGTTAAGTACAGATACAAGAGTATAACAGCTGTGTTTCGTAAATTTAATTAAGTCTTTCACAGAACGGAAATGAAATCTCTCATCACAGTGTGTGGGAGCAACGTCCTCCGCTACACCTGCCAGACGACGTAGACTTTAAACAAGGTAAGAAAATTTCATTTCACAGTGTAACGTAATTACAAATTAGAAGTTTACCTGTCCAACCTTGACGGACGGTAGTGAAACATAGTCACAAAGACTGTGGGATATTAGATTCACGAAAAAAGTGAGAAATTAAATAAAAATCTGTCAACTAATACTTACACAGCAAATTATTGTTACTAATTTATTAGGTGTAACACTATTCTTCTGTATTATCTCAGTTATTTAAACATAAAATTGATGGTTTCAATTAATACGGACAAATTTCTTTTGTTTTTCTTTCTATCTAACATTTTAATATATTGTTTTACAATGTTACTTTGTGTATTTTTAGTTCTGTCTTTGCTTACAACATGTCAGCTCCTATTATCCAGTTGTAGTGAATTTCATTTCCGATGTTGTCTATTGATTGGTAAAGCATTAACATGTTTACTCACCTCTGTTGAGGAAGACTATCTATTGGTAAATAACACAAAATGTATTTGCCTTTAAAATTTTTTAAATATAACTCTTCCTTTAGAACTAAAGTCGCGTCCCCTTTAGTATACATGTGATTATAAGTGAAACCTCTGAGAACATTAATATACATGTTTGTGTGTAAACAAACATCAAAATTTCTGATTATAAATTGTAACTTAATAACAAATTAAAAGTGCACTACTTTTAGTAAATAAATATCAACTACATTACTATTTGCAATTTGTTAAGGTATAAGGAACATTTGTATAAAAAGTGGGAGTATTATTAGCAGTGTAAATAGTAATACCGCTATTTCCAAAAATTCCTTATCAATGCATTTTTAAATAAATTCAAATTATAGTACTAGGTTTACAGTTTCTTTCATTTTACACATACGACTGAGTTGTTAATGCTTGAATTCGATTCAGTTAAACTAATCCAAAATTAGCTTCTTCGCAATAGAAAAATAATATCTGCTTCCCAATCCATGTAAAAATGTAACAGATTGTAGCTAAAATAATATTAACAATTTCAACTGATTTTTACTATCTTCACCTTATTAAGTTTCCAAAAATACTTTTTTCGCAGTGGGTAACAGAATAAATTTGTCTGAGAATCGGTAAGTCTAAGACTTCGTAGTAACTATTATGTAACTCGAAATGTACTAAATTCACGTGTTTATTTAATATCGCCTTTCTACTAAAT
>CM068371.1:363742083-364152083 GCA_034769895.1 Magicicada septendecula | reverse complement strand
GGAGAAGACAAGGCAATAAATTACAGATCTCTTCGTTCTATTGTAGAAAATTCCGAGGTTGGCTGTTTTTCTGCTACAGAAGCAACAGGAGTACCAAAATAGTTTAATTCTGTGGATTATGGAAAAAAATGTCAGTAAAAAGTATATCTTCTATCTCGCCAAATCTGTACAACTCAGTAACCTTGTTAATTTATCTAAAATCTAATGAAGGTTTAACAGTAATACGAGGAAGTAAGGAGAATTTAACGATTTAAACATTAACCAAATATACTGTAACTCACCGTCTATGGCCTTTCTGTGATGTTGTTATTTCGTTGTTTACATGTTTCGAGGCACTTGCCTCATCATCAGAACTTTATAAAACTAATGCATGTCATCAATGATGACATGTGTCAAAATATTAAAACACGATACGGCACTAAAAGAACTTGTTTAAAAATGAGCACGTCGATGTTAGGTGTGCCTTGCAAGACAACACGCGCCGTACTGACGAAATCTATGTTTTATCTCGACCATATCGCATAGCGGTATTGTACAGTACATTTTTATATTGTAATTGGTCGTTCAACACGTGTGGCTTGGTACTGGCGTCGTTATGTGCTTTATAAATCTCATATTCTTCAAGGGCATTCAAATTATTCTGAATTCTATTGTCTCAAACAATTGAAACGTTACTTTCACACGCAAAAGGTTATATTGAATAACGTTTTGTTAAATAACTGGAAAAATATGTTGTCTTCAATGCTTTAGTGAATTTAATTTTTAAAGTATTAAAAATTCTAAACATATCAGTAAGTGAGAATATCGTTACCGTGATTAACCAACAGTGAATTTTTATTTTCAATTTTATTTTGTTCCAACTACAAAAATGTATTAATGCGTTTAAATAGATATTGTTTACTCTGATGATTTAGTGTATTGAAAAACGCATGCATTTACCATATAATATTATATAACAACCCTATTGTAACATAAAAAATAATACATGTTTTGTTATATTTTTTCAGAATGGTATTATTATACACAGTGCACTCTCTGCTGTTTGATAGATGTGCATTTAAAATAATGTTGTAGCATTAAAGAAAAACCTAGAATTTTTAAATTAAAAATGCGTTTTTTTAATGTAGTAGTCTGTTTTTAATAACGATCTAAGAGGCAGCTGATTGAGATAACAGTGGTGTCTGTAATTACTATCATAAAAAAGATATTAAACTTGGAAAGGCAATGTACTTAACGAAATTTAAATACATCAAATGCCTTCTAGCTCATGTTATGACTATACGTCCAGATGCCATTTTTACTGTGGTGCTCGTGACAAAACAATTTTGGCGACGCATTTGGCTTTGACAGGAGGGGCCCTGACATTTGACAGCGCGTCAAGCGCAGCGGACATCGTCGGTGGGCGTGGCAATTATTCGTCACTGCTGCCCTCCTGGTCATCGTTACCAGCCAGATAATTTTCTGTTGTTTGTCTTTAACACAGTTTTTCCGCTGAATATTATTTTGCACATTTCTGGCGTTTTCGAGAGGAATTACGGTAGCTCGACAATAATGTAAGCAACCATATTACTTCTTTAAGCACTTTTAATTGAAAATATCTATTAAATTTCTATTCAAAGCTACGCATCACCTTGAGACTAACGGCTATTATAAGTTACTTAGTTCTTTAGTGCCTGAAAGAATTTTTTACTTAGTACGCTGAATAAATGGTTAAGAAAACTTATAGTTTCTTTAAGCAAAAATGGAAAACGATTGAGATGACGGGGACCCACACGATGAACAGATCGATTAGGGTTACTTACCCGTCTGGCAATACATGAAGAATTAGAAGATCCTTAACGCCGAGATGATAGGAGAATTACCTTAAAACACCAATATCATAATGCCTTTATATCTTCTCAAGACACGGATAAAAGTAAGACAGACTTACTGTGGAACAGTACATTGTTGTGGAACAAATTTACCCATAGTTCAATGAATAGAGACGCGATCAAGAAAGACAGAGAGGAAACAGAAACAGTCGGAATAATTGTGCTCGAAACATCAAAATACAATCTATTTATCTAAATAATAATGGTACGTTTAGCGGAAGATCTTAGTAAATATATATTGACTTTCACCTCAAAAATGTATTTAACAGCATTGTTATAATATTTGCTACGATTTTCTCAATAACAACAACACATACGTTTTCCTGTATTGCTACATCAAGGGAAAGTTAGTAAATAATATGTACCACCTTCTAATTGCCAAGCAATATTAATTCATTAGATTGTGCAGTATATGGTGGTTGTTTTATATTCTTGTGTTTTAATTATTTGTTTTAAATATAGTCATTACAATTTGACCTTCTGTTTCTTTAACTTCATTTAAAAACGTGTTGAATGTACTGCTTTTCTTTTCTATGTATGTGGCATTTTATTTCTTATTTCAAAAACTGCGGAGAAAAAAATCAACTGAATACTTTCTCTCTAGATACTGGGCAATGGTGTTAATTACAAACAGTTTTGTCCCTATGATTTTTGATAATCAAATTTGAGCTTTGAAAATACAACTCCCCTTAATATAGTACGGTTGTCTTTATTTACTCCAGCAGTTATTAAAAATTCTTTGTCCTCATTTTGCTATTACACCATTATATTATACACTTGAAGTAAAATATATTAGTGAAACTGATTTAACAAAAGGTGTGCATTTAAATTACATGGCATTTATACCAAAGTAACACGTACCGACAGGATATTTTCGTACAAAACAATTATTATGTCCTTTTGTAAGTGAAAAGATGTTTCATATTATATAATTTATGCTTGAGAGAGTAAATATTATGCTATCATCAGACACTGTATTTTTTTATTTTGGGACACCCACGTCAGGCAATTAAATATATTGTATTTTCAAACAAAAATATAAAAGAGTGGGAGATGGTAATATAAAAGCGAAAAGTGAGACATTTCTTTTAGTATCACAGACACAAGACACAGACACAGACGCACGTGCGCGCTCCCGCACACGCACGCACACGCACGCACGCGCGCGCACACACACACACACACCTTATGTTATCATGAAATGATTTCAATGCATAATTTATTTTATCGTCACCGCAGTCTATATTGTTCTATAATGCAACAATACAAGCATAGGCTGTACTGTGCATTTATTAAATAAAATAAATAATTAGATTAATTTTATTAATATGTAATAGATAAGCAGGTGTGAAATTTAAAGCTGAGTTTATACCGTATAAGTCTAGTAGTATCAAAACAAAGGAATTTAAAAAAAGTAATTTGTGCATTTTAAGAATAATGCAGGTTAATTAGATGCAACAGATTTTACATAGTAATAAAGTACAGCTGAAACACTTATAAAGGATTGTGAAAAAATTAAATTTACTAACAAGTTTTTGAACATAACGTTGTTTTCTGTACTAATATTATCACTAATCAGAATTAATTTGACGAACTTTAATTTAAGTTAAAAGCACTTTTATTGTAAGCCAAAACTTTTATTGTTTTGTGTTATCCAGAAACAAAAATTGGTTTTGCGGGAAGGATTCAAAGCGTCGTTTTTAAACAATCATACTTAATAAAGTATTAACTCTACAGGAGTAAAAACAACCGATTTCTACACAAAATAAATTTTATTGTAAAACACTATCGGTTTTTTATTGGATTCAATTATTTGCGATACAGAACTGTCACGGAGTACAATAACAGGCGTAACAACAATAAATGTTTACCTTCCAATAACTCGAAAATTATAGGTTTTTATGGAAACGTTATAGCAATTTTTTCTATTGAATTTGGAGGTTACTTATGTTTTTACTTTACATCTACTGAGAATGTGTGGGGATAACCGCTTGAGGAAGAGCATTCAAACACTATGTGGAAAGTATGGGGAAGATATTAACAAGTTACCATGTCAAATCGTTTTGCGCAAAGAATTACAAGGTAAAATGCTTTATTGAATAGACTATATCGTGTTATAAATTTTCATTAGCAATAGGCCTATTTTAGTAGCATACAGTAGGAATTATAACTTTCCTGATGTAAGTAATGAAATGCACAATCATATTATTTATTATTTGTGCATTTTAAAAATCATGTTTATAACTTCTGTAAATATATTTCTTTTAGTTTTTGTAATATTTATAGGTTTTAAACATTGCGTACTTTATAATTCAGTTGTGATAATTTACATGAAAATCAATCTATCTGAGTAAGTTTGTTAAATGGTTCAGTATTGATTTTACAGAATCGCTTCCATGAAACAAGCACTGTTTTTCGTGATATGCAGACGAATAAGACAAAATCATCATTGCTGTGTGCACATAACGAACTAATTATAAGTACGTGTATACATAAGTAGCGTAAAATATGTAAAAAACGTCATTGTAAGGTAAATAAGACAAAATGTAATTTTACTAATATTTTGATAGTAATAATTAGTACTGTGATAATATTAAAGTCAACCTAAATTTAGTTTGAAATAACTGATTTCAAACGTGAAGAATCTAGGTAAGGAATAACTAATACATCCAAAAGAGTTGTACTTATCTTACAACTCTTGTAAGACTCACTTCATCAAATTAATATTGTCTGTAACACAGAAAACAGCTTTTATATAGTATACTGATAACGCAACAAGTACAACCAAGCATACTTGTATCATCAAATGCTATTAAATATCTTGAACCAGTGAGTGTAAGAAATAACAGGACTTAATTGGAATAAGCTCGTATTGGTTACATAGAATGTAGTATGTTCACTTATTATAAATGAATATGCTTACATGGTTATGCCTCCAGTTAACAAAACCTAAATACTTACACAAGTGTATTATTATTTAACCCTACTATTTTTCTTGAAGGATATGATTAATTTTACTGCGGTGTTAGGAAGAGGTAAATCACGGTTAATATTTTTTTTGGCCAGTTTGAAACATTAAATATATTGATTCCTCGTTACTAATCATTCTAATTTACTTCCGAATACAGAGTGCATGGTAATCATGTTTTTCAGTAATTTATGCAAACAATATTAAACACGTTAACACGTTACACAATCCAGCAAACATATTCCTGTCTCTTTAAAGTTATCACCCAAGAAACAATGATCTCTAATTATGTATAATTCAAATACCGCGATTATATTCATGCAGTTAGCGTGTGATGAAACTCGAAGCAGATTGACAGTGTTGCAAAACGTGAAACTGTTGAATGACACTCACACAGAGTGGTTTGCTGAGGGTGGAGAGAACTACGTGAAGTGTTGGTGACACCTGACACCCTCGGCTAGTCCGCTCGTCACTTGCAGTTAATCCCGTTCTGTATTTTGCAACTGTTGTTTCCAAAAAACAAAGCAAACACAATTTAGCTGTTCTAAATTACAACGCTTATAAATGTTCGGTTACAAAAGTAAACCTAATATGTGTCGTTTATTAACAGCAAACTACAGACTATAATAAAAATTTAGAATTATGTAAAATTGTATAGTGTGTGTGCGCACGCGCATCTGAAAGGTATCTGCTACGTACAAAACAGTCTAACAATTAACTATTACGCTCTGAAGTCTACACAGTTAAGTATATTCTTGTTCACTTGTATTTCTCTTAATTAAATTTTCACAGGGTAAACCATTTACTGTGTACAATTTTCAATAAAGTAGGAAAATTAAGATCCGCAATTTGTAAGTGACTTCTCTAGAAGGAAAACCATTACACGTTCTGGAAGGTAGTGCGTTTTATCTGTATATTGAAGATAGCGTATGCACAACACGAATTACATATTTTGTAATGCTAAATCTATTAAACATTTACAGCTGTCTAAGCTTATGCAAAATCACATACAAGATTGCAAAGTATTGGATTGCTTAAATAAATATGAGGTCGTACGGAGAATATAAGGAAATTCGAGAGAGTAAAGTAAACACAGAACATAGTTAAAACAAGTGTAGTAGATTGTAGTTTTGCTGTATTAATGGAGTTTACATTTTTGTTATAATCAGGGTAGTAGTGAAAATAACATTAGCCTTCCCTTTTGCTACAGAGTTGGATGTAATATGATAGTAAATACAATAGCATACAATACATTAGGTTAATTGCATGCAACACACAGGCAATGAACATAACAAGTTTAACGTCTCCATTCAGTCAACATTTTAGAGTTAATTATATACAAATTTACTATAAATTTCTGCTATATCATGGCTAAGACTACACAATTTTTAAAATAGTGTCTGCATTGAAACCGATCTAAAACAAGTACATAATTCTTGTAAAAAAATAGTGACAACCTTAAAAACTAAGTCATATACAATTCACATTTCGTTGTGATTTATATTGCTTCTCTGTCTTGTTAAGGATATTTATAATATATTATTCAACTTACTGAGGAACATTTTACTGATTTTGCGAAAAGGAATTAGTTATAAAGAAATAAAAAATTTATGGATTTCTACGTCCTGCCACCATAGACGAAGAAAGACAAAAAGGTGTTTCACTCGTTCTCACCTGACAGCAGAACGGCAATGCCGAACTGATAAACTCTTTAGAATTACGATACGGTGGTAAATAGTTATGAGATGTGTACTGCACACAGTTGAGAACAAGGCGACAGCGATCCGGAGAGTCTTCATGAGTTTGATACAAGTATCCACAGACTAATTATTCTCTCCTATCCTAAAGCATCAGAAGATTTCAGATGGGGTTTGCGATGCAGACATTTAATGATGGTGCCAGAGATAACAAACTACAGAAAGTGTTACAAATTTCAAGACACCAGAATAGTGTAGACACCCTGGTATATGCTTTGTAATTTGAAGCAGCAAAGTCAGATTCTGGTTGGGCAAGTCAGAAAGTGCTCGCTAAAATTCGCGACGGCGTGGACGATGAAGAGAACAGAGACCTGCGCTGGAACACAGAATAAAGTAAGGAAGGCTGGAAGATCGAAGTGTTATGGATGTGGGTAACCTGGACATCTAAATCGAGATTGTCGGTTTAGAGTTTAGAGGGAAATGAGCAGTGTTCGGTACAACGGGACGTGTGGTCTCTAACTGGAGGAACAAAGCCCCCTAGAAAATACAAAATTTCTCACTTCAGAAAGTAGCGGGAACTTTGTAGTTACCGGTGGGTCTACCAATGTCTTAAATTTCTGGGATGAGTTTCGCTGTTCACCGTCTTCAAATTTTCTACTCATAGAAATTCCTGCCACGTCGCAAGAGTGCAACTTCCCTTTTCGTATATTACTATTTCCTAGAAATCTTCTCTTTTCTTACTGTTTACTGCCCTACGCTCCCTAGCGTGAAGAACGGCATGGATAACATGGCCAAAAACTGGCACGGCTGATTCGGAGACCGTACGATACGCAGACGCAACTCTTGACACGCCTCTTTACTCCACCTTGCCTAACTCTTTAGGGTACGTCATCTTCCTGAAATTTTCGGTACATAATTCCGCCTCATAAAAAATAGCAACTGGATCGCGGTCATCAACTTCCATCACTTACCAAAATTTGGCTGTTGACTTTAAGTCTGCTCAGGGCAGTGACTCACACTGGAGACTTATCGGATCCTTTACAGTAGTCTCATGGATCTGTTCCCAGAAACACAACCCCTACTGTCGACCAAAATCCAAGATTTTTGGTACGTAGCAGCCGGCAGTGTCTCTACTACTTCTTCTGTAATACGCATGAAGAGGATATTAGAAATATTTTCCTTTTGAGTACAAGGATTTTTGTCATGTTTAGCAACTAAACCACTATATTCTTGACGGTTTATTGACGGTTGTTTAACTGTCATGGGCTTAATACTCTTCCCTCAAACCTCTGATATCTTTGGAGTTTACTAGTATCCCTGTTAATTTCCGTGGTAGGGTCGCTTGTAAGGCATGGAGGCTCGTGTCTGTTGGTCGCTGCGGTTACCTCTTCACGTTCAGCTCTCCCAAGGTTCGTCTCCATAGCTGTCACAACCAGCCCACTGAATGTGACCTCACTGAAACTCTGTTTATCTGTATTCGAAGGGTTTCACCTGGTTCTTATCTCCGGAAACATAGCTCGTTGCCGACGGTTTTGGATGTTTGTTTGTCGTCGCCAGTATAGTTCTGAGTAACCCTGGATGAACCAGCCTTCGACACGGACTCAGCCTTGCTCATATATGAGGAAAACACGTTCGGGTTGTCAGGTGGCACTTTCTCCAATAGTTCTACCGCACGTCCTCTTATACCAGTAAAACTGCCTTGTCTTTCCCCGTTCAATTATTGGGGCTACCACCGGCTTCAAAATGCCGAAAGTACGTTGCACAGTGAGTGATTCCATCAAAGGAGGCCTTGGCATGAACTGCCCGAACTGCAGGCAAAGTGACTCTCTCTATTGCCTTATTTTCTATGCCCTTTCCCGCCTTTACGTTTAGCTGAGCCTCTTCAGCCTTTTGTTTCAAAACGCATGGCTGTATTTTCATTAATGCTCGATTTCATTTTTAATTTGCTCTTTTATATTTGCAATTGAGTTTTTTACTACAGACAGTCTCACCTCTTGGCCGTCCAGGTCACCGCGTAATCCACCCGAGTCACCACGTAGAAGACCCAAATCTGCACCAGTATGCTCTCTTTTTGCTCCTGTATCAACGCTTTGATATCACTTGTTTTACACTATCTTTCCTGTGCTTCCTGCTTACGTTCATCTTTATGTCAAACTCCAGACTCGAGAAAAAGTGCTTTTTGCCGTTTTCTGCTTCTTCTGTTTCCGATTGGCGTTTCCTTTATTTATTTATTTATTTTTTTTTTTGTTTCTTGGCATTGTTCTGCTTTTAGTTGTTCCTGTGTATGTCGTTGCAGCGCTTGGAAAGTTTCCATCATCTGACTGGTATCCATGTTTACAGATAAATTACAAGTGTCACTAGTCTTGTACAAAGTGTCCTTAGTTTCCACTGTTAACGGTTCTGTCTCACTTCTGACCCACTGTTGCGAAAACAAAATGCAGACACCAATAAATTCACTAAGTGCCAGCTTTAATCAGTCACCAAAACTATTTGTATCAACAAGGTAGTCTCGTACAAAAATTCAATTTAAATTTGTCCAAATAATAGAGTTCTATACACAGTAAAAGATTTCTACAATACTTCTAAAAACACTCTATCTGCACTAAAGAAATCGCTCACTGCAAACTGACTGACGAAAGACACCTCTGCCCCTTATGTAGGTAGCGCAAGTGTTCCAGAATAACTTTCTACCCTTACTACGGTGTGCCAGCATAATGCGTATTTCAAGTGCTCTCCATAACAATCTGGGAAGTGCTTATGCTCTACACAAGTAAAAGAGACGGCCTTGGTACAGACGAGTCACGCTGGGCTATTCGAAAAACCTGTAGAACGACACTGTGACTTTTCGAGAGGGTTCCATCGTTACAATATGGATGGAGAGAGAAAACATGGTGGAGTAGGGTACTATTTTACACACTACATGAGTGCGCACACATATTTCCAGGTTTATCTCTACAGAAATGGATAAGATGCCGACGGCATGTTGTCTGCCCTGTCCTGGTGTAGAGGATGATGTGCACCATACTTCCATTCCGCGTTTCCGTGCTTCCGTGCTTTCCGTGCTAATGCTCAAGCAGTAGGGGGAGGTGATTTTAGGCGGTAGCCCAATACTAGAGTCTGATTCAAAGGGCTGTTTCGGCCATATGGGTAAATGGTACTTTAACTTCCACAAAAATTAATACTATAATTTTTATTTTTAATAAAACTTTTGTATACATAATATTTTGACTGCGTTATTTTGTTGATTTTTTAAACATGAAATACTGTGTTCACTTTACAGTAATAAGAACACTTTGTTAAATGAAAAACATTTTTTAGAGCGTATAAAAGCAATTACAATATATGTATGACTGAAAGAGAGAGGTGACGACTTTTGTTGTTTTTACTGTCGCCAAGTTAACATCGTTGATCGACATGACGTTTTTCTCACCTTCTATTTTTCACATTGATTCAGTACTTCTGAAGTGTCTCATGTATAGAAGACAATAGATCCCATGTGTTTTTTCCACGATGTTAAAGATGCTTTCATCTTTTTACAATTGCTTTCATTCAACGACTATCTATCATCACTTATCTAGTCTACCATCAGTTAGTCTTATATTTAGTCACTAATGTTGATTTTGTTATTCTGTTTTATAAGCTGGCTTTATGTTTTCACAGGTTTCCACTAAGTTAGTACAAAACATTTACACATACAAAAAGTGATAGTGGATTTCTCCCTTCTAAACAACAAAAGAAGATAAATAAGAAAATATCACTGTCTTCAATAGTAGTTTGAATTAAACTTATTTTAGGACACTAAAAATGAGGAAAATTTAAAATTCGTATAAAATCGATTGAGATAAACCTGGAACTAACAAAATCTTTTAATATTTTTTCAAGCAACGACAATAAATGTTATTTATGTAATTGACTTTACATTATTTAAAAACCAAAATAAACGTTGAGATGTATTCTGAAATTACAAACATTAAGTTAATATTTGTCTAAAAACTGCAACTTTAGTTATTCATGTGCAACATAGTCACTTGCAGGTTATTTCTTTATCATTTTTCGAAACAAAATGAATTAATAAGTTCCAACACACTGGTTTATTTCCTTACTTTTTCACTGCATTGTGGAACACGCGTAATAGAAGAGATCTACTATTCGATTCAAAAACTGAAAGAGTACAAACCAGCAAACAATGTCTCTTTGTTATTTTGACACTAGTGCAAAAACACATTAAAGAAATATACTTGTGAAGCTTAAGTAGGGAAAGCAAATTAAAGAGAAAATACTGAATAACAAAGTAGCAGCTAAAGTATTGGAAACATAAGAGTATAAACTAAACATTAACGTAAACCAGATTGTCATATATTCAATTTTGTAGAGTAAAATACGTAGTGGAAAAAATTAAATGAGAATAGATGAAATCTTTGTTTAAAAATTCAGTGACGGTTTAAATTAATTAAGTCTACAATAAAATATCGTATACTATGTACAAGCCCGATAGAAAGATTATACCTCAGGGGGTGAGTTGGCCCTAAACTGCAAGGAGTGAACTGTAATGTTTATAAAGACAACAATTTATTAAACGAACCGCTTTACTTAATGAGTGCTTCAATAAACCAGACTATTCGGAATGGAGATGCAAACTGTACAACACTATACAAGCAACTGGCTTTACTGAATTTAAACTTACTGGTGCACACACCAGAGAGCGTTATACTACTAAAATGTGCCCTTTTCAAACGACGTAACGCCCAGCGCTTCTTGAAGTTGACGTTTATCCAGCACACACTAACGTAACAAACAATCAGTATCACATAATTTTCAATGTCTCAATAAATAATACAAGTCAGCAGTTACAGACGCAAACCTTCTAAATTCACAATCATTATCAAATTACACAAATTCACTGTGTAACACACAACGATTCTAATAAAGATCAGTGAATCAATAATGCAAACATTTAATTAGACTTTGTATCGGAAGCGGCGCATTCATATTTCACCTGCTTAGTGCAATACATGATAGGATGGAATAATTTACAAAGTCTGGTAAATTTACAAATCTGCTTGTAATAGCCGACATCGTTGCATAATCCTGCTGCTCACAAAAACGTGCAAACGTCACGTATGTTATTTATGTCTTCAACGCAACACTGCTGCCGTTTTAAACCTGTTCGTTCCGAACTGGCAAATTTGTGATGATTTAATTGATAATAAAATATTTAATAAAAAAAAAATTAAAAAGCAATTAAGTATTTTTAAATCGCACTATTAAACCTAATGCCCCTCTACTAACTCAGAATAAGTATGAGAGGTAAATGGAAAAATCTAACTAAACAATTAATAAAAAAATCGAATTGTAAAAAGCTATTAATATCACAGTTAACCCTTTTGTAAGTCATCATGCGTTGACCTGTTTAATTCCGGACTCAACGTGCTTAGCGAACCGTCTGTAACTTAGAAATGTATAAAAATCGTAATGTTTGTAATTAGTAAATTGAAGGCACGAGTAGTAGTTAAAATAATTCCCGTAAATTAAATAAGTATAAATAATTTGTTTCTTCTTGTTATAATAATCTCAATTTAATTAAAAATAGGAACTATATTATCGCGGAGTACTCGCTCCGTTTCGTTGTAATGTGCCAGTCGAATCGAGTAAAGAGTTACTATGCAGCCGTCAGACAGTGCACACCTACGAGCGAGAGCTCTTCAGAAATGTGTTGATTAAATTTAAATGTAACTGTTAGCTACCACTACAAAACGTGGGGAGCAAGTTTTTAATATATATAAAATATAGAAAGGTTTTGTTAAGAAATGTAATAAGTTAAGAAAAATTAACAACACGTAAGCAAGATGACGTCTCTACTCAAGAAGTAAACTCCAGTACAACTCTACATGTGAATATGTGACCCGCATAAACTGTACATATGGACGTCTACGACCCCTACGACGCTGACCAGGACCTACGTGGATCTATCCCAACTTTAACCAGCATTACTTCAATCTCCTCAGTGAACCAGCTATAAAGTATTCGCCGAAGACACGACCCAGATGACAACGCCGACTACCAGAATTCCCAAGTGTGACACCCCAGGACGAGGACAGCACAACTTATTGTAAAGTTATTGACTATCGAGAGTTAATTACATTTGAGACATAACTTATAGATGAAAGAGACTTTTCAGACTATAATTTTCTTTAAACAATAAATGAAACCAAATAGATGTATACTGTAATATTGAAAATCATACGTTGTAACATTACTATGTAAATGTTAATTATAATCCCTTTAGTAAATAATACCATTCTTCAAATGGCAAATGTAATCTTGCAAGCTCCTAGATAAGCATAGTAATACTCAGACGTCTTTACAATATTTAAAGTAAACTCGGATCCGAGGTAAAAGTACATGATCAATATGATCCCTAGTTTTCCAGAAAACCCTTTTGAATATTTTAGTATATATAATTATGTTATGGGATCCTTTCATATCATTTGTTAATAAAGAGAAGTCATCTTATTACACATTGAAGTGAGTGCATAAATCAGTGAAATACCTTCCCTTGTGTCCTAATAATTAGCTTAATTATTATTGTTAATTGTGTTGAGTTTAATTTCAGTTCGTTACAACGTAGGCAGCCCGTATAATTGGCTAGTGTCAATTATGATGGGTTCCCTGGATTTGTAACGTGGGCAAAACGTTACAAATTGTCTCAGCAGTAGTCCTCACCTGGAGGTCCATGGGAACGATTTTCAATTTACGTTGCCTTTCCAGTTGTATCTGATAAACAACAACATTTTTTCTCCAATTATAGAGCATTTTCTGATGTATTTGCTGTAGCAAGAATCAATTCTTCTTCCCGATCCTGAGGACGTTGTATAGAAAGTCGATTACAACCCTACAAGAGTTCATAATGTCTATACCAAATTTGTTTCATCCAGAATGAGTTATCTGTAACAAATATTTATTGACCAGTCTGCTGCTTAAACAGATCTGGCAATGTAGAAAAGCATAATTTAAAACACTATTGTGCGTCTCAGTTTTGTTTATAACTTAGGATATTGAATATGTTAGTAAGATGATCATAATGAGGAAAATAAAGAGTACACTAATTTGAAAAATGCAGTACAATGCAGTATTTGAATAATGGAGCGACTCGCGTTCTGAACTAAAACTTAGTGCATAAGAGATAAACAAAGAGTTCAACGAATCTGCTATTTGTGCATACAATACGTATTTGTATTGTGTATTGTCTTGGTATCAGTTTTTACAAGGACAGTGACTCTCACGAGAATAATTTATTATCAACATATTATTCTTTGTGTAGGCTTATCAGAATAAAAATACACGCTAACCAGCTACGCTAACGCTTATATTTACAAAAAAATAAACGTTGATTAAAGGCGCTTATATAAAGTATAGCACATTTATGTGTTTCTAAATTCAGAAATATTTAACGAGGATTCACAATTGTCAATGTATTTTTAACAAATTGAGTAAAATTGAACAAGCTCGTCTTAAAATTTTAACTGGCGTAAACTGTGTTCATTCAGTGAACTGTCAATAATTCAAAGAGGAAATATTTCATTTGGATTCATAAATATTTAATAACTCCTTTCTGAGAATGTAGATTATTTTCCTGCTTCGTACTTTGGAATGTCAACAATTCTACGAACTTTGCGTATTTTTATATAAACTAACTTGATCTTTTAATATTGCTTGAATTATGCAGTTTATAATCGACTGTTCTCTCTTGTTTGTATCAATAAAGTACATTAATATTTTTAAAAAACAAGTGATGTCAGGAAAAATATTCCAGGATTCCTGCTACGACTTGAATTAACTATTGTTACGGGGTCACAAATATCAATTGTAAAATTATAAAATCAATTTAAGCGTTTATAGTTCATGCTACAGAATAGAATTTTGATATGACGTATGACTTTGTGGTCATATTTGAATTAACATTATAATGTTCTTTCATAGTGATATCGGGTGTTATATTCCGCGCACTTATACTTACTCCTGTCTTCTTCTCCGAAGACGTAGTCCTGTAATCACAACTTATGCTGATATGTGTGTGGGCGAGACTTAGATATTTAGTCCAAGAAATTCATATTATATTAAATTGACTTTTCGTTAAATTAGTTACAGTTAAAAACAATATAAACAGGACAAGTCGAGTTGAAAATAAAATACGTTTAATGATTTTTCTTTTATATAAATTGTCTGAAGGACTATCAGTAAAAATATGAAAAAATTGCAAAGTTACAGAAATTATTGAAAAAATTTTATTAAGTATCGGGTATTAATTAATTTATTGCTCAGTTGAATCGCATGAATTTAATCTTAAAAAAAAACTTTATACTCAGGACGTGACTCCTTGGAACTATCAAGACAAATCAGTGTGATGCTTTACAAAATTTGTGTGAATTGAAAGTGTTTGATATATGTAGTACAATTGTGTAACAAAAATACCAGGTAAGAGAATTTAATTTTGGACAACTCACGTTCCGGTA
Source organism: Magicicada septendecula (assembly GCA_034769895.1). Taxonomy (NCBI): domain Eukaryota; kingdom Metazoa; phylum Arthropoda; class Insecta; order Hemiptera; family Cicadidae; genus Magicicada; species Magicicada septendecula. Next base: position 364,137,034 of record CM068371.1, on the reverse strand, counting down.
GATAGGTTTTTCCTTCACTGGACACTGTTTTTGGAACGACTCCAATCTTGCGTATCTTCGTATTTTCGTTTCTTCAAGCACTTGTAATTATTTAAACGTCAAATTACTATTTGAAAACTCCGCACAAAATTTAAAAATCGTACTGCTTCTGTGCTTTTAAATAGTTGCCGGCGATGAACAGCTGACTGCGTTGCGTGACCTTGCTCTGCTGACGTCACAGCGCTAGTTCTACATCAACTCAATATAGGCTTGCGTTCACTAATTTGTTTGGGATTTTGTCAAAGTCTGTTTATGTCGCTAATACCATCCAAATTTAATTTTTTCTCTATTAAAAATCGGTCCTCGGCAGGGCCGCTGGATATTTGGCTATGTGCGTTCTATTAGAATTTGTGTGCTTTTGCTGTATTCACAACGTACGTTAGCCTTATAGCGATATACTCCTTTGCAGGTTAAGTGTGTGTTTCGTCTGGTACGGGGAAATGCCTTGTTTGAGTTTTCGGATTGGATTCCTCTTCTTAAGTTCGCCTTGGATTAGAAGTTCTCTCTTCGAATTCGTGTGTGTAGTGTCTCTGGTGGTTTCAAAGCAGAAAGTGAATATTGGGTCGATTTTGGTCTCGCTTATATACTCTTCGTAGGGTGAATTGTTTTAATTTTATTAATAACTTCCGTTATTTTTTTAGTAAAATTTTCTTCTGGAACGTTCGAGAATATGCAAATAAAACATGATGGAACAAATTCGACTTCCGTAGAAGCATTAGAACAAAAACTTCTTTTACTTCATACTAAGGGATTTTACTGAAATTATTCTGGTACTTGTCAAACAATTTTACAGAACTACTTACAATCTGTATGTCATTATTATTTTTAGATTCTCTACTTTCAACTGATTAAAACGATACCATTCATGATTGGTTTTTAGTAAACTAAATCTATGAAATTAATAAAAAATACACATCCTTACCTTGTAGTATGTATACAAAATTACAGTTTTCTTAATTAATTGTATAATTAAGTTCCTCTGCTCTTACTATAACATTAACAAATAATATAATTAGTTGTACATAACAAAATGAACAAGTATTATTGCACATAATATATAAATAACCTCATTTTTCTGTAGGCATAATATAAGGCCTACTTTTCTTGTCATTGCTATTTATTGTATTTTGTCTTTCCTGGTATTATTTCTGTAATTTTTAGGATATTCACTAAGAGTTTGTTACATTGTTTATCTTTGGGAATATCTGGTTTTCCCGAATATATTTTATTTTTATTGTATTCTCAATTAGCATCTCACTGTCTTTGTACAGATGAGCTATTACATGTGTGTGACAAATTTCACTTTTATACTCAAAAATTCTTTACGAATTAAGCTTGTCTTCAATTGAGCAAGTATTTTTCCATTGTATATGATAAGAATTATATGCTTTTTCTATATTCTTTTTAGTATTAATCATTTAGTCTGTCAAATATGACTAATTTTGTGACCGTTTTTTTGGCTCAACCTAGTATGGTATGTGTAGTTAGTTTTATAACTTGATTGTTAAAGTGTTTTAGGTGGTCATACTTATAGGTACAGATACTTTATATTGTGGTTCAAATTTAAAATACAAGTTTGTTGCATTTTGATAACTTTAAAGTCATAAATTCTACAATTTTACATGTTCACTACATGTTTTCAGTTTAGCACAGTTTTTGGTTGTTTTCATTGATTTCTAATCAATTTACAGATTTCTCTATTTTATGTATTTTGTTTGTCTTTGTCTAGTTGACATTTACGTCTAGTTTTTTCTTAATTTTATAACAATTAATTTTTACATACATCTGAGTGATTGGTCTCAACTCTAAAACTTTGATTTTCTGTTACAAGTTTACATTTTTTTATTTCAATTTATATCCTCTTTAATGATGGATTTATATCATTTGATATATCTATTTTATATATATTACAGTATAATGTATTGGTGTAGATCTTATCTATTATTCCACAATAAATTGGTTTTTGTGCTCTATTCTGAGTTTACCTCATTTTGGTCATTTCTAAGATTATTTGTTTATCTTATTTTACAATATTAGCTTTATTCTATTCTTCACTTAAACAATATATGGGGTTCGAGTCTTGATCAAAGTCTTCGTGGTTTTTACATATTATTGATATTAACTATTGAACAATATTACTAAATTTCCTTGATTACTTGGGTTCGATTCTGTTCATTTCACCTTCCTCTTATGATAATTTACTTTTGGAATAATTTTCTTTATGAAACGTTTTGTGACGTTACAATATGTATGTGAGCATCGTCTGTTTTATAGTTGACAAAAGGTTGATACAAAGAATAGGAGCCAAGAAAAATTTAATCTTTTTTTATTATTTTCATTCCAAATCGCTGCCATTTAGCAAAAAGTATTAATATAATTATTAGCAGTAATTGGTAGAATTCAAAATTTAATACGATTTTGTGTTATGTGTTGAAGTAGTTATATATACAGAAGGATAATTGCATTTGTGTTATGTGAATTTATGTAAATAGTATACACATATGTATTTAAGGAATATTGGAAACTTTCTATTGTCTGAAAGCAGTTATTATAAATTTCGTTAATTACTAGTTTCTGAAAATTGTCTGTGTGTGTTGTAACGTGACAGATATAAGCATAATATTGAATTGCAATTGATCATTAGAATAATAAAGTTATAATATTTAAATTTGGAAGAAAGCATTAAGTTTAATATAAAAAGATTAATTCATAGCAATTGTGGAAAGAAATCATTATTATAAAGAAAATACAAGTTCAAATAAAAGGAGTTACTAGTGATGAGTCATCCAATACCAGTCTCATAACCAAAGGTTTTCAAGGTATAACCCAGGAAGGTAAGAAAGTGAATAACCAAGCAGTACAGAATATGACAAAACCCACAACGAGGAAGACTAAATAGAATAGAAACCCTAAAATAAGCCAAGATCAACCAATACAGGTGGTGTATTTCTAAAATCAAGAAGAAGATGGAGAAGATCCCAAGAAACCTGATGGCATCAAGAAGAATATGGAGAAGATACCAGTCCCTGAAGGCAGGAGAAAAGAAGACTGATGAAAGAAGAAGAAGGCAGCATCCTGAAGAAGATGTCATGCTCTGATAAAAGACACCCAAATCCCCATACCCCCAAAATAAATAATTAACCAATAAAATTATAACGAAATGAAAACCACATGTATATAAATTTAAGAGAGAGAAGTGTATAAAGTAAAAGTTGCCTGTGAACTAAGATGAAACAATAATATAGTACCCATGGAACAAATCTCCATTGTAAAACACTAACCAACTTATTATGTTAATAAGACTATACGACAATTTAGCAATAACATAATATAAAAGTGCAAAGTGAACCAGTGATAGTTTTGGGTATTATAGAAAATGAACCTTGTGTTTCATTCTTGGCAATCACAAACATTGAATGCAATGAAATATGCAATTTCCAATGACTTGAAATGTGTACTGTGAGAATATGTTACTTATAAGACATAAATCTGTTTAAAATAACATTTTGTTTTATATGCAAAAAGAAAAACAGATTTCATAATACTTTTTGAACAATTTATGCTATTTATTTATTAATGACAGGGTACAATTCCCCAAAGACAATGTGTAAAAGACGGTATAAAAACTGTAGAATCCCACTTATAATAATAGTTAACAACAAGAATATAGATATAAGGTTTTTATGTATATAGATTAAGAATGTTTAAAAATGTGTTAGATATAAGTCCATTTGTTTGGGTCGGATACAACTAACATCAGAACTATAAAAATAATTACTACTTGTAAATAGTAGGAAGTAATTAAGATTTGAGTTAGTAAAAAAAACCTTTTTTGTGAACCGTATTTCCATGTTAGAAATAAGGATTTTGTTGTAAAATGTCTGAAGGTTGAAGACAACCATTTATTTAAAAAATATTCTTTATTTGTTTAACTGTTATTGGTATTGTAACCAATACTCATTGTTATTGTGTAATTTGGAAAAATGTTTAGTTTATAAGACTATATTTAAAAGTCAGAGAGGGTATCACACATCATATATTGTTTGTAAAATATTTTGTAAGAAAAAATTGTTAAAAAATCATAGGCAAGAGAAAGAAAACCAAACTTCATTAAAACAGAGAAATTACTCATTTAAATGCAAATAAACAAAAGGGATTTAGACAAAATAAACTTGAGATCAAGCCATATAATTGCACATACCATTTAGAAAGATTTTAATAAATTATATTCAGAATTATAAATAAAAATGAAAATGACTAAACTCAGAAATTTAGACATGGGAGTCATATATTCCAGAATAATGTTTCAGAATACAACTAATTCAATAATTACAAGAAAATAAGGGAATATAAAACTTTTAATACAGTATAAGATTATTAATATTAAATATAACTGATAAAATGGCTGAATTTTTATAATGACAGGAAGTATATTTTGACTTTTCAGAGAATACCGAAATGAAAGTAAAATTACTAATTTTGGACAGAAAACACTATAAAACGGCATTATTTAATCTAAAAATAAGCCGAATGAACTGAAAGGTTAATTTAAATAACATCTAGTGAATAAAATTGATAAATAACCAAAGTTTAGGCAATCATATAGTGAATTATTATATATGCACAGGATATGAAAATATATTTGAACAATGTTAAGAATAATATTATATTGGCTAAGAGTTTAATTGAAACTGGAGGAAATAAGATAGTTGATTATTGGTATTTGAACGGTTAACATGACGAGCGTTTCGTGTCGAATCTAACCTAACTTACAACGGTAATGTCAAGCGAGTGAATAGTACGTTTTTGTGAAATCGCGAGTGACTTATAAAATACTTCTAGAACACTCACATTATGACAGAAACAATCAAGAAACAATAAATAACACTGAATGATACATATCTACTCGGAAAAACACCACAAGACACCAGAAAACTGTATAATACAATAACCGTATTAGTGTCGGAATAGGGAAAAGTGTTTGAACTCATATTTACACGGATACACAAAATACAACCCAGAAACATTACACCAGGCACTACACAACATTTAATAAGAGATTTGCAGACACCAGAACAGGAATACTGCCAGAAAATACATTAATCGGAACGTAGCAGAATCGAGCAATATTTGGACCAGCTTGACGGCAGCCATCTTACTTTGACAATTTCAATGCCTTCAGTGTTCACATCAGCTGTTGGTGAAAACAATTATATTATTTTCTATTCAATGTCTGTATTTAGTAATAATTATTAATTTGTTGTAACGTTATACTTTTTAAATATTGGCCCGATTTCTCTGACTTTGATAATAATTGGCTGTTTAAAGAACCCTGTATGAATTTTATATAATATACTTTGTAACTTTTTCGATATCCTGAGAATCGATATTATAATCGATAAGAGTCAATATTGCTATTAACTAATAAAACATTAATACTTTTCAACACTAAATAGTTCTTTATTTCATAAATATTTCTAATTACCACTAATATAATTCTAATTAATAATCTACCAGGACTTTGCCACCTATAAAGTGAAGATAACCTCAAAAACGAAAAGGTAAACAAATATCGATTGGCCTGGAGACAATCTTATGAGTGGTGGTAGTTTATTTAAAATATACCAGAACTTCAATAAAATTTTTCAGAAGAGTGTTACACTTTTTAAAACTTCACAGTGGTCTATTAATTAATTGATTATAATTAATTAATTAATTAATAAAATTATAATTTTTTTTAAATTATAATTTTTTTTTTAAACAAATATTTTTTTTTTTATTTCTTCAAAACAACAATTTTTGTTTTGAAACTTTTAGTGGAGTTGAACATATATTTCTTCATCAACATTACGCTACTCGACCGGTCTTGCTACCATTGGGACTCGACCAGCTGGGAAACTTAAGGAAGTGTTTCAGGCCAGTAAGACGTCGAGAGCCACACCAATTAAGAACATACAGACTCAATATCTAATCTTTTTTATTTTATTACAGTGTATGTGTGAAAATTATATTTAATTTAAAAGAGAACGGTAAATCTATTACTGATGCCTTTGCCTAAGTGGTGTTGTTAGTTTTATATTTATCGTTGTCTTGCTCTCTAAGAGATAAATATCTTCCTGTTTTCTTTCATTGGTACGCGCATTCAAAGCATGCAGTTGCTCTCAAAATATTCTCCGATTTCTTTATTTTGTTTCTACCTGTGGTTTTTAATACTCATCGTTCTGATCGAAAGCATACCTTCCTCGTATCTAGTTTGCTCTTTTACCGAAAGTAGATTGCCAAGTTTTCTTACCAACCTTCTCATTTTCTACAGAACCGGGACCTGCGACAACATCGTTGTGCCCTCAATCCATCCAATGGTGTACGGGAGGGGGTGGTTAAAATGAAGTGCTGTATATCTTTAACGAGTCAACGTGTCAACTGGTTACCATGTACAGGAAGATTTATTCCAACGAAGACGTATACGTCGATATTTGTAATAATTATTCATAGAATTTAGGAATATATTTGAATGTGCGTGCTTTCTTAGGAAATTGTTACGTATTTGGAAAAATTTGAAAATGAAAATAAAAATAAACATTACCAGTAACACCTTATACACATAACAGAAAAAACTATAATGTATAACATTATTAACCGTTAGCCCAAACACTTTATTTCCACCTAAATATGTGCGAGGGCGTGTACGGCTACTGCCGTCTAACGACACTTGCACACAGACGTTTCTGTCGTTCCATTATGCTTGTTATAAACCTCTTGTTTATAGCATTAGAGGTACACATTTCTTGATCCCCTTGCTCTAAATCCTTTCTATTTCCTATTTTAAACTCATTTTAACAATATTTTGTGCCAATTATAGTCAGGCATCAAGGAGCCTGTATGAAGCAAGGCGCTCAATACGTACGGTATGTACGATTTTCATTAATAAATAAAAATGAGAGCTAAATATGCCCAAATGGCCAAATATGTATTGCTGTTATAGCTACTATGTAGGGAATGTTGTTAAAAATGTAATTAAAACTCCACCTATTGTTGAAAAACATGAAAATAAAAGTGAATATATTGATGACGTGTTATTAGTCATATTTATCGCAAATACTGTTTATTGTTAGAAACATATTTTCGGTATGGTTTAAAAAATAAACACTAGGAAAATTAAAAATTATTCTACATTTGATACAAAAAAATCGAAAAAATTGTTAACAATTTCATGCTACTAAAGTATAGTGGCAGTTATACGACGCGGGATTTCTAATAATAAAACATGTAGTAGCAGGAGCTATAGCCATAAAGACAGACGCTTATCAGTCGCTAAAGTAATTCTGTTGGTTTTTTAATATTAACCTTTTATAATTAATGTGAAAATGTAAAATCAAAATATGGAATCCAGTTAACGATTTATACAAAGTAAAGGTGTCCGTGGTGCTGTTTATGAACGGGCTCAGGAAACGATATAAAGCTTGAAATTTTTCAGTTTTTTTGACTGAAGGAGACTGTCAAAGTAGACCAAGAAACTTTTCTAAATAGCCATATTTACAACCGCTTTAACTAACTTCCAGAGAACGGCTTCTTTGAAGAGAAGATGGAGTAGCGTCAAGATACGCTCAAGGATAGGATGAGACGAGATAGAATAATGACGCTAAGAATAGCATTCTGTTTGGAGAGAAAAAGTTTGCAACTTATCTCAAAAGTTCAGATTAAATGGAAGAAAAACTATCCGGCAATTTATAAACTTATCGAACCTCCAGACAAGAATAACGAGAAAATCATGTGCCTACATCAAACATTCATGAGGCTATTTTAACTTGAACGTGAAAAGAGTTTCTCTTAACTTAATTTCATTGTGAGCTCACACAGCACACCACTTATGGTTGAATGTATGAGGAACCTTCTTTCTACTAAAACTGTTGAACCTACATTGACCATTTTCAACCCTGACAAGTATGATAATTTGTGAGTACTCAAAGCTTGCTATGCTGTGACCGACATTAGATGCAAAGAGCACGATACAGAATAATAGAATTATAAAGAATTTGCTGTATTATAAGGTCCTCTAAAACTTACGCGTATTTGCATAAAAAGTTCAAATTTGTTTAAATTGATTTAAAAAATTTTTAACTTATTTTTTTAATTTCATTTATATTATAAAAATTATGCAATATGGAATTGAAATAATTTAAGCATAATACATTTTGATGTGAATTAATTTACTTTTTATTTTGCATTTTGGCTACGATTTGAAAGTCCTAATTTTACGTTACTCATATATTAAAAATTACCGTGCATTGTAGAAATGACCCTCTCCCCGTCCACATATAAAATGAGTGTTACCCTTTTCCTCAAAAAAGAAAAAACTGCCGAAAGGTATGTTATACAGAAACATTAACTATATAAAAATAAAAAGTTTACAATAAAATTATACAACAACATACATGTAAGTTAGACAGATGCGGTATATGAGAAGTAATTTTTAAGGAAATTAACTAGTTTTCGAATACTGAAACGTCTACTATTAAACAGAGAAATGGAAAGCAGCGACAAGTTCCTACAGTAAAGAAAATTAAGAATTTTTTATTTAGTGACTTCCGTTTGACATGCAAAGTAGAAATAAGGGATAGAAAAATTGCATACATTAAAAACCAACTGAATATAACAGAAGACAATACACAACCTATATAAAATTTCTCATTCGATTATCAAAACTCAATGCAATATGATCTTTCGTAACCTACTCAAACCACAATACAAAAAAATAACAGAACTTTTAAATAAATACAACACAATAACGGCATACAAACAGAAAGCTCCTAATTACATATTATGGTAAAAGTAATTGAAACCAAAAAGGTATGCATGAAAAAACACTAATATTAAAAAAAAATACTAAAGTACGTATGAGACACGTAAGAAAATTTTATGAATACAAAAATTAAACATAGATTAATTCCAGAACAAATATAAATGAAGACGACGAAATTCTAAGTAATAGCAACTTGTAGTTTTTATATAATACAGTCTCACACAATATAGAGACAAGAAATAACTGAAAAAGAAAAGAAAAAACTGAAGATAACCGCAGTTCCTTTATTCCAAGCACTGACAAAAGTGATAAAATCTGTCAACTAAATCTCTGTGTAGAATTTAGCAAAGGTTTTGAAAAAAGATTTGCGGAATTATTGTGTTAAATCAATAGTTGTAATAGTATGTAAGTTGTACTCTGTGTGTGTATGTGTGTGTGTATGTGAGAGAGAGAGAGAGTGAGAGGGGGGGAGTGAGAGGGAGAGAGAGCAAGAGAGAGACGATTGAGGATTCGGGGAGAGACAGTAAAGTGATATCATGAAGTTTTTTAGTAAATTGGCTTGGTACGTCACGGTAAACTGAAACCACTTCGGGTGAATAACAATTGGATAGTAATTTAAAGTCGTGTCCAGCTACTCCTCTTAGAATTTATAACAAGGTTAACTGATGAGGGGATGCGATCACAGTCCATTTACATAACGTTATTTACATAATGAACTCCAACTATCGATTCGTAACGACAACATTTAGAGCGTATGTCGAGCTTCCTCTAGTGAACAATATAAAATTATACCAAGATTGACGAAGTACATGTGTGCTGTATATATAAGGGAATAAACTAAGTAGAATGCAAAGTTAAACGTTATTACAGCTTTATACACCGTATTTACGTGTTGAAGCTGTAATAAGCTATAAAGGAAATAAGATTACTTTTTGATTAACCTATATACTATTACTATACTCTTACAAAGTTGTTAAGAAAGAGTAAAACGTAGACTTTACTTATTAACACATACAAACTTTTAAATAGTTCTATTATAACCCTAATGTTATATTTAGAACATTAAGTTGGATGACGTAAATACGACGTTAACAAAGGAGACGGCATTGTTTTGGATAGACAAAATTTTGAAGAAAAAAGTCATCGTTAAAAAGAACAGAGCTGGACAAACCTAGAGTGAAATATTTGTGCATACGCGCAGGGCACAAAACAGTTAGATACGAACGTGATTTGAGATAAAAGCTACTTCGTATAGATGCATAACACAAGTATAACATATGCAGTGTTAATTTAATAAATTCGTTAACCTTAATTATTGCTGTTTACTTTGGAATCAATGTAATACTATTAAAATATCTGGACGGGAGTTATTATTTATCGGAGAAGAGCATTTCCCCGTGATTGAAATGGAGGATTAGTTTTCAACTATTACTCACGTATATATCACAAACAAATTATCACTGTGGCACACCAGTATAGAAAAATTATTCCGATTAGCGCTTTCAAGCTTCTCAGCTCATCGTCTGATCGGAGAACGCTTAAATTAAACTTCACTATCACGTTTTAAACTTCACTTAATTAAACTTCACGTATATATGTTTAATACTTCAACATTTTTTTAAGTTTCCACCTAGAATGTGACATATTATTTCTTGCCTCTAACAATATAAGTTATATATTGCATATTTCAATGGTGCAAAGACAAAGGAAGTGAGTAAACTTTGCTGGGTGCAGAATAAAAGTTAAGTCAAGCGACAAAAGACATTTGTACTTAATTATGTAAGGACTACCACGACATACATGTTTTACCGAAGATGTCATTCAAAAACCAGTAAAACGATCCTAGAATACTTTATATGTATATTTAAGATAAAATAGACATAAATTGCCTAATTTATAAATACGTTACTGTATAAGAGGCTTCAAAGTACGATAAGTTGATAAAGCGTATTGTTCCAGATTATCTGACATATAAAACGTGGTAAAGGAAATCAATACCACTGCACCAGATGCAATGCATTGTGTTGGATGATTATCAAGAAACATGAACAGGTGGTATTGTACTATATATCACGTTTTATGTTTACAAATAATATGTATTGTCACGGAATTGGAACTTTTGAACGTAAGTTTTCTAAAACTGTAGTGCTACATCAATCTGGCTATCCTAGGCATTAACTACGACTACAGTTATACATACATACATCTATATAGTGTGTGTGTGTGTGTGTGTGTGTGTGTGTGTGTGTGTGTGTGTGGTCCGGCCGTTTGGAGAATCCTTAGTTTAATCATACTGTTACGATGGTGTCACTGATCGTCGTATGGTACAGTAGAAAACAAAACACAAATCATCAATTAAGTCACTAATATCCAGCTATAATTATCACAAGTACAGTTTATAATCAATTTGTACAATAATCCAAGCAAAATTTGTCCACACGCAATAATAATGTCAATTAATAGAGTATCACTAAAACACATAATACTTCGCCACAAACCTTCGAACCTCGCTGGAATAAATCGCCACTAAAACTGAAACTAAACGGCAGCTGTCGTTGCTTAAATGGATAGCACAAGTGTTCCAGAATAATCCATAATATCCCTCAACACTACTAGAAAACGCTAGAGCGTAATTCCTTGAAACAGTGCGCGCGAACCGGTGAAGTCTGTAACAGCGTCGGCTGCGGACTTGTGACAAGTGTCACGTAATTGTCCTTCAATTCAAGGAAGCAGCAATATGTACTCACACACACATTGCATCCGGGCTCCGCTGAAACGTCTGAGAAACACACAAATCTTTCTTTAATGGGGTAATAATGGCCCTTCTTAAGCCTGTTCGTCCAGAACAAGCAAGTCATCTCTGAAGTAATACTTGGCCAGGCAATCTACATAGGTGGTCTACTTGCGAAAAATAATTCTACGGCTCTTCGAATTCAGTTTCGTGTGACCCAAACATGAAGTTCCCAGGAATATGAGTTTGACCACGTTCAACCACTAGTTTTGCTGGAATCACTTCCGTCACGTCATGTACTGATGACCTATACTCCATTAGCTGATCAAAGTATGATTGGTTCTCGTCAACAACCCCTTGCGTACATTCATATTCAGCGACGTTTCCCCCCGGGCGCTTCCATTAAATCAGTAACAAGCAAGAGTCTTGTCTCAACACTCATAGTTGGCTTTCCAATCACTTCTTTTGTAGTTACACTTATTTTGTACTTCGTCTGCTAGTTCTTCTTCCATTTCCGCCTGCAATTGACCAGACCTGTAGACTTCTTCTTCGGCCAATTCCACTTGCTTAATCAAATGGTTGGCAGACCCTGTCATTTTAGCCATGCAAATGTTTATCTTCTCTTGCCCAACCCTCAGGACATTCTCTTTTAAGTCCATAATAAATCCGTAGGCATTCATAATGTCCGTGGCAAGAATCACTTCATCGACCATGTCTGCAACGACCATTTGATGGCTAAACTCGAGAACGTGTATTTGGTGGTACCTTTCCTAACACTTTGACGGGGCTTTCAGTCACAGTCTGTCATGTACAAGAGCTATTTAGAGGCTGGCGGTTGCTGACTAAGTCAGGGCGCACAATGGACACAGAAGCGTCCGTGTCAACTGTAAATTATGTCGCTTTACCTTCCGCAAATCCATTAACGATCACGTTTCCACTCGTATTATGTAGTTTGGAAACTGTGTGCTGTTCTGGGGCTTTACTTCTCCACTTGGTGCAATTACTCTCTTCTCTCGGTATTTTCTACTCCCAACAGTCTACTTGTAGATGACCACGTCTCTCACAGTTGTAACACTTCGATCTTCTATCTTTTTTCCATGGTCCAAACCGTTGTTGCGCTCTTTAAAATTTGAATATTTTGTATCACAACATTGTTTTCCTACTACACCCATCGTAATAGCAGATACTGGGATCGTCTGACTACAAGTGTGATGGCATAAACACATTAATGTAGCGGGACCCTGACTTGGCGGCTTCAAACGTGAGGGCGTGAACAAGAGCTTCTGAGCTATTTCGGTGTCTTGCCGTTCGTAACACTTGCTGAAGGATTTACAATTTCCGATGCCAACAGTACATGTCTGCACAGAAAACTTTATTCGAAAATCTTCTGGTGCTTCAGTGTACGTCAAATTGCTTAAGGTACGTCGCCCAATGAATGCTTCCATCAAAGGTTGGGCCCTTGACGTGTACTGCCCCAACCGCAGGCAAGGTGACTTTCTCTATTGTCTTTCGGTCTTTATCATTGGTACAGTCTCTTTAGAAATTTGTTTTGATTCTATCTAAATGAACTGCTCAACTTTAATCTTAATCTGCTATTTCATATTTGCTATCGAGGCTTTTATTTTTGTTGATATAGCTATTTTTGATGGCAGATAATTTTGTATACATTTTTTGTTCTATATTTGATACAAATTTTTGACTGTAGACAATCTTTTCTCTCAATCTTACTGTAGACATTCAAATCACTGTGTAATTCCCCTACGTCACCATGTCACCTACGAGACCCAACTCTGCTGTAGTATGTTTTTCCATAGCTTCAAACAAGCTTCCGCTTTATCTGCTTATCTTCCTTCAGATTCCAAAATTAGTGCTTTCTGACGTTCTTGTGTTTCCAGCAAGAGGGAATTCTGTCTCTCTTGTGCTTTATCACCTTGCCGTTTTTCTGTCTGCAACAGCAACGCCTGGAAATTTTCCAACATCTGACTGACATCCATGTTTACAGAATAATTACATATTACACTAGTATTTTGCAAAGTGTCCACTGTTTCCACTGTTAACGGTTCTATCACACTTCTGACAAAATTTTACGACGGTCTCACTGATCGTCGTGTGGCACAGTAGGGAAAAAATACAAGACACCAATGAAGTCACTAAAAACCAGCTTTAATTATCACCATTAAAAATTTGTAATCACAACTTAGTTTCTCTCTACAAAAAAAAAATAAAAATTGTCCACAAAAAATTATAATGTCAACTAACAGAGTCCCTCACAATTATAAAAAAACATAACACTTCGCCATAATACTTCAAACCTCACTGGAATAAATCGCTACTTATACTGAATCTAAGCGTCGCTAAACGCTTATATTTATACCCTGCTGAGATTCCAGAATAATGCATACTACGCGTCAACGCTACTAGAAAACACTAGAGCGTAATAGCTTGCGGCCTTGAACACAGTGCGCGCGGACCGGTGAAGTCTGGAACAGTGTCGGATGCGGACGCGTAACAAGTGCCACGTAATTGTCCTTCATCTCAGAGTAGCAGCAATACACACAGATTACAGCCGGGTTCCGCTGGAACACCCGAGAAACTCGCAGAACTTTCTGTAATGGCGTAACAGTATAAATTATTATTGTTGCCTGTTTTGTGGAATTCTACCTGACGAATTATAATTTCGGTAATTTAGTATCCTAGCAGTAATATACATCAACAATTCATCTAAAGAATTGTTGCTAATCCATTGTATTTTTTTAAGTAGCTTCTAATATCTTGGTGGTAATAGTTAAAACACACGAGAGGCTTCCAAATGTATACTTCCTACTTCGTAACATGTTTAAAAAAAATTTTAACTTATGCCTACTACATATCTACAGAGGTTAGATATCTAGCGGGACACTATCCAAGAATTGAATCAATTTTTTCAAACACACTGAAAGAGAAGTTGACATTTCACCACAAACAAGAATTTACCTGTAGTGTAACCTTCCCGTTAATATCCTTCCTTCCTTTTAATAAAAAAACTGATATAATTAATACAATTGTAATAACAATTACATGTATAATTAATACAATTGTTATATATAATTGATAGTTATAAATTCATAATATAATAATATCATTTTATTTGTAATAAATAGACCCAGATGTAATATGAAAAATAATTATTGTAGACTATTTTTGGGTAGACATACAATACATAACCTATTCTGGTTTCTGAATACTATATTGTGCATTACAAGTGTGAGCTTTGCAGTTTTTAATCAGTATTGAAAACAAACAAACTGTTTTTAAAACAGTTGTATGTTGGTACACATAGACAATTATCAGTAAAATTGCCTTATATGAAAACAAGAAACTGTAAATGCACTACTTCGTAAAGTCGAGGAAAGACCGACGTCGAACATGGGCCAAAACTCAACTCGACTTGGTAGGCCAAACTAACGGAAGGGTCGTGGACCGTTGGAGGACAAGTTTGAATGAAACGTAAGTAAAGTAAATATGGGTTCTATTACCATAGGGACAAAGAAGATACAAGATTCTACAATAATTTACAGGCTTTTTACGTTATTTACAAATAAAAGATTTTCACTAAACTCTATGGACTTGACATAAGAATTTTCGCTCAATAATTTAAATAGATAAACTAAAATGAATATTTTTTTTAGCTGCAACACTTCGTAATCATTTAAGATTTTGTATAACTATATAAACAGATAAGCTAATGTGATGACTCACTTAATACAGTTCACATCTTCTGTATTCTGCTGTCTGTATTCACTGTTATTTCTAACACATCGAAAAGGAACAGTGAAATAATACTATACAATTTGTTTACAACCTGAATAGCCAATATGCTTGTATTATGCCTACACGCCGACACACAATTAATAACTAATCAATTTGCTCAGAAAACGGAATTTGGTATCTAATATTAAAACAATAAAATTAGAATCCGTAAGAAGTGTAAGACGAATGTAGTTTAGTTATGTTGTAATTTACTTGAGCACTGCTGCAAGTCATTTATATTCGACATGTCTCTCAGTTTAAACAAAAAAGTAATTCTTTACATAAATATAAAAGCAGTAACAATAAATGGAATTGAATTTGTTAATTTGTAAACAAATATTTTTCTAATATTTGATATTATCGGTTCCAATCTTAATAAAGAATATTACTACATTAAAAACAGTGGAGTTTGTGTAAAGCTTTTTTCCCAATAAACACAGGTTTCGTTGCATTGGTTGAGGTAACGTTCTACAGCACTTCCAGCCAATTTTAAGGTAGCGAACTGATGAAGTTTCCTTCTTGAAAAACATATTTTATATCAAATATCAACGATGGATTAATATCCGTTAACAAAATCTTAATATTGAATTCTTATTTTTTATTCTTCGTAATTATAACTTACATTTGCTAACAACTAATTCAGTAAAAACTCTGTACCAACTCTTACAAATCCTTAAAACTTCCAATACTGTATAAATAAATATGTCATATAAAACAGTGCAGTTGAAACTGAAAAGGAAAGTTATAAAATACGCAAATTACTTAAAATATTTTACAGAAATAATAGAATTCAGACAAGGACATAAATAACAATAAATCTTTAGAAATATGATTACCTTATCAAATAACAAAGGATCTGGATAACAGAAAAGACAATTGTGGTAAACGAAACTACATTATTAAGACACAGTAATAAAAACAATGTATCTTTATGCAGCAAAATATCTAGTAATTAATCGAAAAACTTAAAAAATAGTATCTAATTTACTAGAAAACTTTAAAAAAGAACAGAAAACACCTTTTACTTTTTTTTATTCTTTTATCAGGTACTAGGCGAAGCACCTGTTCGGGTTCTAAAAAAATGCATCCACTTCACCAATGCTTCCTACCTTCCTATACCAAGAACTTCCTATACTTCCTTGTCCAATAAGCTTGTACTGCAAAACTCCTTTAAGCAATTTGCCGTCTTGCGTCCTTTACAGATGGTAGTAGAGTGTATCTCGTTGTGTACAGCCTGCAACATATGAGCAGAATCTCATCTCCGACACATGTATCCGACTCAGATGTTTCTTGCTGGAGCTAAAGTTGCAGAACCATACAATATCACTGGCACAGCAATTACTTTATACAATTTAATAAAAATTATATAATCTATATCTATATAAGCCAAATACCACTGACTGACTCACTGATCACGATATCTGAAACCACTGAATGGATATCAATGAAACTTTGAACATAGCTTCATCATAGGTGTTAGGTGCTCACTAAGAAACGGTTTTAAAAACTTTCACTCCTAAGGGCAACCCCCCCTATCCCATTTTATGTATGTATCTATGTATGTATGTTCCACATCTCCTCCTAAACCACTGTACCGATTTCAACCAAACTTGGCACAAATATATTACGCGACGGGAGAACCAACATAGTATAGGTGTTTTTTCGATGGGGTCCTTTGGGGGGTTCTTTGGGGTCTTCGACATCTCCTCCTAAACCACTGGACCGATTTCAACCAAACTTGGCACAAATATTTTACGCAACGGGAGAACCAACAGATAGGTGTTTTCTTTGATGGGGTCCTTTGGGGGGTTCTTTGGGGTCTTCCACATCTCCTCCTAAACCACTGGACCGATTTCAACCAAACTTGGCAGAAATATTTTACGCAACGGGAGAACCAACATAGGGGAGGTGTTTTTCGATACGATCCTTCGGGGTTCCTTTTGGGGGTCCTTTGGGGTCTTCCACATCTCCTCCTAAACCACTGGACCAATTTCAACCAAACTTGGCACAAATTATTTACGCAACGGGAGAACCAACATAGGACAAGTGTTTTTTCGATACGATCCTTTGGGGGGTCCTTTGGGGTCTTCCACATCTCCTCCTAAACCACTGGACCGATTTCAACCAACCTTGGCACAAATATTTTACCCAACGGGAGAACCAACATAGGAAAGGTGTTTTTTCGATACGACCATCTGGGGGGTCCTTTGGGTCTTAAAAATCTATTAGATCTGGTTACTATGGCAACCCAATAGAATAGATTCTGGTTACCATAGCATCGGTGGAAGTCTGCCGCGTAGGAAGTAGCGCGGGAGTCGTCCGACGGGCCTTCCCCGGAGTCCATCCACGGCACCCGGGGAGTCTTAGGTCGGATCCCACGAAAGACGTCGGGGCCAGAGTCCACGGTTCTTATAAATAAAGATACAGTTTATGATATCAAAGGTGGTGTATGCAAAGCGGTGAGAAAATACAATGAAAAGAGGTCCCTTATTCCCTGGAAGATAAAATCTTTGTCGGGCTTTAAATATGACTGTAATACTGACTACAACAATGACAAGATTTTATCTATTGGTGATTTTATAGAGTGTAAATGGTGTAATGCTAAAAAGTGGAAAGAGGAAAGTCCTGCGTTATGTTGTAACAACGGAAAAGTCCATCTTCCTCTCATTAAAGAACTACCAGAACCTCTCCACAGCCTTCTGAGGGAAGACTGTTTCTCTCATGGCCAGTTGTACGTTGCCTGTTCAAGAGTTAGCACTCCTGACACTCTGGTTATTCTTCACTCAGAAGGAAAAACTAAAAACTTTGTGTACAAAGAAGTTCTTTAATGATCCGATGATTAGTTCTTCATTAAAAGTTCATAAATTGAAGAAAAGTCTGAAATGTTTTCACACTCAACACAACTTCATATAACAAAAATGTTTAATGTTTATTTTAAATAAAATATATAAGAGGTTTTAATTATTTATTTATAAGAAACCTACTTTTATTGAACTTTATTAATTAAACTAGCAAAATACCCGTGCTTCGCTACGGAGTTTCACGTTGTACGTAATGAAAATCTTATTTAATGTAATAAGATTTTGTGTAAAGCTTTTTCGCCAATAAACACAGGTTTCGTTGCATTGGTTGAGGTAACGTTCTACAGCACTTGCAGCCAATTTTAAGGTAGCGAACTGTTGAACTTTCCTTCTTGAAAAAAATATTTTATATCAAATATCAACGATGGATTAATATTATAGTAACTAATTAGATTGTGTGTTGTTTTGTGTTGTGATGTCAGGTGTTACACTCCGCGCATTTGTACTTATTGTTTGCCGGTTTCTCTGCGACGATGTTGTCCAGCAAACACAACTTATGCTAATATGTGTATGTGGGCGCCATTTGGATATTTATTCCAAGAAATTATTATTATTAAAAATTGATTTTTTAGTTGTTAAATTAATTATATAATAAAATGTGAACAAGACAGTTTGAATTGTAAATAACGCATGTTTAATGATCTTTCTTTTCATAAAAATCGTCTGAAGGACTAACAATCAAATTAAACAAAATTGCAGAATTACAAAAAAGTTATTGACAAGTTTTTTATTAATCATCGGCTGATAAAAATTTTATTGCTAAGTTGAATAGCATGAATTTAATGTATGAAAAAACTTTATACTCAGGACGTGTCTCCTTTGAACTATCAAGACAAATCAGTGGGATGCTTTACAAAAATTGTGTGATTTGAAGGTGTTTGACATGTGTAGTAGAACTGTGTGAAGGATACCAGGTAAAAATGATTTTAATTTTTTGAACAACTCACGTAAGTATTTCCTTCACTGGACACTGTTCTTGGGGACGGTTCCAATCTTGCTCCTCTTCGTATTTACGTTCCTCACGCACTGGTAACTATTTAAAAGTCGGATTACGGTTTTAAAACTCCGCACAATTGAAATAAAATTCGTACTGTTTCTATGCTTTGAATTCTTGGCGGCGGCGAACAGCTGACTGCGTGGTCTCTCTATTCTGCCGTCTCAGCGCTAGTTCCAAACTCAATGTAGAAGGCTTGTGTCAGTAATTTGTTTGGGGAATTTTGTCAAAGTCTGTTTATCTTCGCAAATACTAGCAAAATTGATTTTCTCTATTAAAATCGGTCCTTTTCAGGGCCGCTGGGTATTTGGCTGTGTGCGTTTCTATTAAATATGGCGTGTTGCTGCTCTATTCAACAACACGTTAGCGTTTAGCGATATACTCCTGTGTTAGGTTAAGTCAGTCTTTTGTCATGTACGGGAAAAAGGCTTTGTGAATTCTCGGGTTGAATTCCTGTTCTTCGAAATCGCCTTGGACGAGATGATCGGATTCGTAGGTGAAGTATCTCTTGTGGATTCAAAGCATGAAGTGTTTTTTTGTGTCAAATTTCGTCTTCCTTTTGTACTGTGTAAGGGTCATTGTTTTAATTTTTAAACTGGACTTCCGGTATTTTTGAGTAAAATTTTCTTCTTGAACGTTCGAGAATATGCAAATAGAACATCATAGAACAAATTCGACTTCCGTAGAAGCTTTAGAACAAAAACTTCTTATTCTTCATACTAAAGGATATTACTGAAATTATTCTGGTATTTGTCAAACAATTTTACAGAACTACTTACAATCTGCATGCCATTATTATTTTTGGATTCTCTGCTTTCAACTGAATAAAATGATACCATTCACGATTGGTTTTGAACAAATTAAATCTAATAAATAATATAAAATTCAATTCTTACCTTGTAGTGTTTGCACAAAATTCTAATTTTCTAATTATTAAAATGTTATAAAGTTGCTTGGTTCTTGCTATAACATTAATACATATTATAGTTATCTTTTCACAACAAAATAAACAAATATTAAAACATATAACATATAAATAAGTTCATTTTTGTGTAGGCATTACATATGGCCTAGATTTTTGTCACTGGTTCTTTACAATAATTTGTCTTTTTCGATATTATATATGGGATTTTTTGGGTATTCACTTAGAGTTTGTTATATTGTTGATCTTTGGGAATACCTGGTTTATCCTAATACATCTTATTTTTACTGTAATATTACTTAGCATCTTACTGTTTTGCACAGATGAATTATTTTCTTTGTGTAACAATTTTCACATTTATATTTAAAAATTCTCTATGAATTAAGCATGTCTTCAATTGAGCAAGTATGTTTCCATTGTACATTATAGGATTGTACCTTTTTCCTTTATTTTTTCTAATATTATACAATTAGTCTGTCAAATATGACTATTTTTGTGATTGTTTTTTGGTCTCAGCCTGGTATGGTATAGGTAAATAGTTTCATAACTTGACTGTTAGTTACTTTATATTGTGTTTCAACTTTAAAATACAATTTTGTTGCATTTTGATAACATTAAATTCATAAATGTTACAATTTTGTATGTTCATCACATGTTTTCAGTTTAACACTGTTTTTGATTATTTTAATTGACTTCTAATCAATTTACAGCTTTCTCTATTTAAAATAATTTGTTTGTCTTTGTCTAATTGACATTTCCATATAGTTTGTATATTAATTCTATAATAATTAATTTTCACATAAAATCTGAGTGAATGGTCTCAACTCCAAAACCTCGGTTTTTTGTCATAACATTTATATATTTTTTATGTTAACTTACATCCTTTTTAATGATGTGTTCACATCATTTAATACATTTATTTTATTTATATTATAAAGTATAATAATAGATCTTGTCCATTAATTCACAATAAATAGTTTTTTGTACCCTATTCAGAGTTACATTTCTTAATATGTCATGACCTCATTTTGGTCATTTCTGAGATTATCTGTTTCTCTTATAGTACATTATCAGTTTTACACTGTTCTTCACTTAAACAATATATGGGGTTTGAGTCTTGGTGATAGTCTTGGTGGTTTTTTTTCATGTTAATGATATTAATTATCGGACAATATTACAAAATTTTTTGGATTACTTGGGTTCCATACTGTTCATCTCACTTTCCTCTTATGATAATTTACTTTGCAATTAATTTCCTTTGTGAAACGTTCTGTGACGTTACAATATCCGTATTAATCTTAGTAATGAATTCTTATTTTTTATTCTTCGTAATTATAACTTACATTTGCTAACAACTAATTCAGTAAAAACTCTGTACCAACTCTTACAAATCCTTAAAACTTGCAATACTGTATAAATAAATATGTCATATAAAACAGTGCAGTTGAAACTGAAAAGGAAAGTTATAAAATACGCAAAATACTTAAAATATTTTACAGAAATAATAGAATTCAGACAAAGACATAAATAACAATAAATCTTTAGAAATATGGTTACCTTATCAAATAACAAAGGATCTGGTTTACAGAAGAGATAATTGTGGTAAAAGAAACTACATTATTAAGACACAGTAATAAAAACAAAGTATCTTTATGCAGCAAAATATCTAGTAATTAATCGAAAAACTTAAAAAATAGTATTTAATTTACTAGAAAACTTAAAAAAAAACAGAAAACGCCATTTTCTTTTTTTTATTCTTTTATCAGGTACTAGGTTCGGGTTCTAAAAAAATGCATCCACTTCACCAATGCTTCCTACCTTCCTATACCACGATCTTCCTATACTTCCTTGTCCAATAAGCTTGTACTGCAAAACTCCTTTAAGCAATTTGCCGTCTTGCGTCCTTTTCAGATGGTAGTAGAGTGTATCTCGTTGTGTACAGCCTGCAACATATGAGCAGAATCTCATCTCCGACACATGTATCCGACTCAGATGTTTCTTGCTGGAGCTAAAGTTGCAGAACCATACAATATCACTGGCACAGCAAATACTTTATATAATTTTAGTAAAAATTATATAATTACATAATATTTATAACTTGGTTTTAGTGGAATTAATTTTTCTATAAAATTTTGAAAACCTTAAGGACAATATATTTGTTAATAAAAGTAAATGTGATCGGAAGAAAGTACACAATAAACCAAAACATAAACAAAACAATTACAAGTATCTATTATCAAATGAATCTACGTGAATGATAAAATTTATCATAATACGTAACGGAAAAAATGATAATAATCAATATAATCAAAATAAAATGCAGAGTATCATAGATCGTAATGTAGTAAATAATAATCTAATTTAAAAGAAAGTGTTGAATTGACGCTACTAGAGAAACTAGAGAATACTTTGCTAAAGAAATAAGTAATGAAATAATACCTTTAAATCAAGTAATATTTATACTGTAGTACATAAGGATTAGGAAATGAATCTCATACATAAATAACAGATATGCTACAACACCATAACCAAAAATTGTTTCCTTTTCTCACAAACTAAAATGATAATAAAAGTGCTTGATACCTGAGTTCATTCACAAAACTTCGTAAATGTTAAAATCCTAGTAAATTTTTAAGTGTAAACAAAGCAACACGTTATAGCCCAAATTATTAGAATAATGATAAAAAATTATAAATTAATATGTAATGAACTTTCAGCTAAATAGAATATATAGAAAACCGTCTGAAACCATTATATAACCTTTTAATACAATGTAATTTAAATTTAGACTTAATAATGTCGGAGAAAAATAAAAAAAATACTTGATACTAAAAAAGTATGATACAAAACTAAAGGTTCAAAACCAGTTTGCTAGAATCAAATAAAAGTTAAACATTGTGAAGACGTCAATACCATAAATATTTCCTAGTTCTCCAGTAGTTAATCTGTTGGTATACGCTGTACAGGATATCTTATCAACTGAAACAAACACACAATGCACGCCGTAATAATCCTGACTGGTGTACATCATTGCAATAATACTGTAGCAAGCGCTGCTGGCAGTGTGCATGACATTGCTGACGCTGATTTCTTGTACTAACCAAAGAAAAACATTCGTTAGACGTACATTAAATAACCAATATAACATCTATTATTTATCGCTGAATTATAGGGACCGTTATTATCACACAGAATATTTTCTATTTACGTTTTTGTTATAGTCTTAGAAATTGGTTTTCCTTTATCAGTTTATATTTCCTGGCTCCTTCTAAGTACACAGAATTTTAGCAAGTTACAAATTAATTAATTCATTTCATAATGTAAACGTATTTGTATAAATATAGTCGCTTATTATTATTATTATTATTATTATTGGTGAGTTAGTAATAATGAAAGTCTTGTGCAGAGAATAACTATGCGTAAAAGTAAAAAAGTGGAATGTAGGTGGAAGTAAAATTGACTAACTGGCTGGTGAGAAGGCGGACCATGCTGTTACTAACTTTGTTTATGGATGCCTTCTTAGCTTTGCGACATTATGCTAATTCTTTTTATTCCACGTAACCTTAAATATTCTCTCTACGTAATTAGACATTCGGACATTGTCTCTCCGGACCGATTAATTGTTTCAGATCATGATTTGAAGATTTGAGACAATTTTTTTAAGCTCTTAATTAACAATACAATATTTAGGCTTCTTTTATCAAGCTGAACATATTATTATCACAATAAAGTTTTCATACAACGCAGATAAGATAGAATAATGACGACAGATGAAAGGTAATTCGACATTTGTTATTTACAATTTATAACCCGAAAGCCAGTCTTTAATTATCTTTTAACAAGGCTTGCTCTACGGGGTAGTTAACCTAAATTAATCTGGTATACATGTTAATTTAAGTCTAACTAAGTTCCGGTACATTCAAAGTTTCCATATTATTTCCAAATTAAAAATCAATATTATATAACAAGTTAAACATCTACAATTAAAATGTGTTAATAGTGACGTAATTAAAACCTAATTTTATATGTAATTCATTGAAAATGTGTGAAGAATGTGGTAAATTAGTTTAAGGGTTTCATCACAGATGAGTGCTCTGATTTCTAATTATTAAGACAGAGATGCGGGATCAGAGGCGATATGGAAACAGATCTCGCTCCTGAGATTACATCGTTTGAGAGAACTCTGAAGTTCTTACAGGTAGCTGGGTCGATCAACCGGCCGCAAATCACTTATTCTGAGAAGTATTTTATATTAAAAACAAACGAAATCTTTTCCTTTTCTCTTAGTACTTAACGTAGGGTAAGAAATAAAGTCATAAGATTGTGGGGCCCAACACTTACAAAATAAAAAGGAACAGGTTTAAATGAGTAAAGCAAGTTTATATTAGGCCTACCTTACAGAATGTGATATGAAAACAATATTATGAAATTTTTGTCAACTTTGGTAACTCGTTATAATTATGGTTAATAATTTTCTATTTTAACGAAAGATGTATAAGGTATTTCATATATACAGAAAAACGAATGCTGTAGAGTTCCAATAAATCAAACCAATCAACAATACTTCTTGCACATTTTACGAATAATTGTTTATTATTTCTTGGCTGTTTGGTTACAAAAAAAATATTGGTTTTCGCAAGTCCGTTTTGTGAACAAGTAAGTGAATATCCGGAGGCATCAGGCTTCAAAACCCGCGTTAGTTAAAAGGAAGCCGGTGAAAAGAGGCCAGATTTTACCAAATTTTCAATTTGTGCAAATTACATTCAAAACTTTTAGAGTTGTTACAATTAATGTATTGATTTAAATGTGTGTTAAATATGCATTTTCTATTAATTTGTTTTGTAATTTTGTTGCAGAGTGTACTGAAATTATTTGTAATACTTCTCTAATATGGCTTTGCTTTCTCTCTCGCGCGCGCGCGTGTGTTTGTTTCCAAAGCCTTATAATATAAACTGATAATTGCCCTTCAAAGTTGCGGTCGATAACTATGTTTAGATATCAGATATTAATTCTAATATACTGGGTCAACAGTTTTCCAAAAGCTATCAAAGCAATTTAGGTTTCACTACGTGCGTTTTCTTAATGTCCCTGTGTAAATCATTTGTTTTTCATGCAGTATTGTGTCCGCTAATATTTCCGTTGAGAATTCTTGAGTTTATTTTATATGCGGCGTTAAGCAGGTTCAAACAGGATAATACCCTTAGAATTTGTACACTAACGTTTGTATTATTTCTGAAAAAGAGTTACGCCTCTCGTATAAGGTATCAGAATATATTAAAGGGAGTGGCACCAGAAAAACGAGTGCACCATTAACATACATTTGTGTAATTGTCATATTTGTGTAGTTTTACATTCATTTATATTGTAATATTAAATCATAATTTACTATAACTTGACGCCAGTCCCTTTTTGGAAGCAAAGTTTCCTTTTTTTTTATTAAAATGCTTGTTTATGAGTTTTAAAACCTTTGACTGACCGACTATAAATTTTGTTATATGAAGTAAACATTTCTTTTTCACTTTTGTTCTAAGTACAGCAAATGAATCTCATACATAAGGACATTGGACAAACAGGCAGAAAATATTTAGATAGATATAAAGAGCATCTGCCTAGGGGCAACATCAGGAACTCAGATCAAACTTTGCCATGCATATCGTCGATCACAACCATACCTATTCCAGTTTTCGAAATAATTTCAAACCACTGCATTTCTGCAAAAAGATAAACTCATGGACGCACTGGAGGAGTTTGAAATTTAAAGAGCCTCTACAACACACAATGATCAGCTTCTGAACGAGAAACTGTCTCGTTTGATACTGAATCAAACGAACTGTATGATACTGCTATACGCATGTTGAAACAGCACGAAAATAGGTACAGGCCGAATAGATTTGTCAGTCGCTCGCTGTAGCGATGCGCATCGTGAGATAACGCGAGTGGGGAAATCGACTGATTAGCGAGATGTGCGTGACTTTTATATATTTTTTATCTAGTGACGTGCTCTACATGAGTGAAAAGTTTATCCACCTGATGATGGGACTTTAAGTCCCGAAACGCGTAGTGTATATTGAGAACACAAAGAAGTTGCAAAGAAGAAAACCAAGATAATTCTAATATTTAATTATATAGGCAACTTGGAGACCACAAAAATTATGTAAATTCTGTAACTAAAATAGGAAAAACTCAATAAAAAAGTAAATACATAATTTTTGTCATATTTATTTTGTATATAAACAAGTTGATTTTGAACAAAATATACGTTGTGAGAAATATCGTAAAATTTCCTAGTTTTCTGTTGCATGCAGCCGCTAGATGACTGTAAAATGTTTTACGGCTTGGCTACACGTAGACCTACAATATATTATTTTTAAATTAATTTGTTAACCTTATTTCAACACAAGCAAATTTTATATCCATGAGGTGAAGACGTAAGTACTACATATTATGGTTACTGTCCACTGTTGTCGTTTTCAGATTTCTGTAAGATAAATAAGTTAAATAAGGATTTTTAACTCGTCTACTAAATAAACGAGATGAAGTAAAAACTATAATATATTTACGACGGTCTTCTTGATCGTCGTAGGTACAGTGGAAACAAAATAAATACAAGACACCAATTAAGTCACTAAACACAGTTAAGTTTAATTTTTACAGTTAAACAGTTCGTAATTAACAACACAGTCTACTACAACAAATAAAATAAAAATTGTTCACACGCAATAAAATGACACTAATATTAAACATAATTGTATTACAATATATCGCCCGATTATAAAACACAACACTTTACTAATAACCACTTGAACAGCCACAGTAATAACTCGAACCGCTCTGTAAATATATCGCCAATATACTGGAACTTAAGGCCGCTGCCGCCTTTTATTTATACCTGCGCTCACTGACGAGAATGTTCCTAATTGCGTCTTAGCGCTCGTGTGAACTACGTAATTAACTGCGGCCTTGACAAAGTCGCCGCGGCTGGCGCCTTCAAGAAACCTCTCGTAAATGCGTCGACAAGCACGTACGCCACACGCGTTACATCGAGATTCTTCTGGCACGTTCAACAAACATGTAGATTGTTCAGTGATGTCGTAACAATATGAATTGACGGAATATAAAAATAATTGACAGTACAGATGACGTATGGAATTCAATGAATTCCTTTATTGCAATCCTAATAGCATCAGGGTCATGAAATAAAACCAGTATTAGTTAAGAAATTCCAGAGATCAAAGAAATAAAGGAAAAGAAACTCGTCCAAGAGAAGCAGAAGAAGATAAGTATC
Source organism: Magicicada septendecula (assembly GCA_034769895.1). Lineage (NCBI taxonomy): Eukaryota > Metazoa > Arthropoda > Insecta > Hemiptera > Cicadidae > Magicicada > Magicicada septendecula. Next base: position 364,109,613 of record CM068371.1, on the reverse strand, counting down.
CGGTTAGAGTAATCGGGCGTCCTAAACCCGTATCCATTAATTGTGTGTGTTTGATGTAGTCTACCACAGATGTAGACTATTTTACAAAAACTTTTTTTTAAGTACAGTTAACGTAGATTCAATTCATGTAATCTGTTATAGGGTACGAAGGAACAGACCCTACGAAGACATCATACATTAAATTTGAAACTATCTGGTATTCAAGATTGCATTGTAGCAGAGAATGGTTGGTTAATTGTTTACCTGAACAAGACGTCTGACGGCAGGTTCCTCAAAATACATTTCAAATAGAATTCCCATGTACGAATTGATATAGTAAGGGTTATTAAATTATGGTGACGTAGACATTATTAGGGGCAGAGAATGCGATTTGTCTACTCTTCGAGCAAATAAGAGAAAAAAGGGATAAACTATAAAAATACCTTTACTTGTTCAAACTTTGTACTTTATTTATCAGCTGTGCCGTAACCACTGCAATGCGACACGCGCGGATGACGTCACTTGCTTATCAAGCGCTGCCGGCAGTCAGCTTTACTGACGGTAGACAAGTTAGTTTAGTTTCTAACCAGACTCCGAGCTGTATTCTCGTTAAAAATCTCTCTTCCAGCCGCGGCTTCTGGATCATTTTTAATTATTTTCATGTATCGTACTCACTAATTTATTCAGACAGCCTGCGTCCATTTACAATGGACTGCGACTTCTTTCAAAGCTAATTACGGGCGTTATGGCCTCAAAACATCCGCACGTGTCGACAATGGTCTATAAAATTTAACGTTTCAATAAATGCATATCATACAACAGAATTACTGTCCACTTCTTTTCGTTTAAAACCCAGCATTTTCTACATAGCGTTTTTGGAAACTCAAGATTCTCAAGAGCTTTCAATGCGCAACATTTTTGGTCCAACCGAACCGGATTTATTCTCGCCCTACGGGCAGTATTTCTTGGTCCACAAGCGACCGCATATTACTTTGGCCTTACGGGCATTTCTTGGTCCTGAGCGACCACATTTTCGTCCACAAGCGACACCATTTTCGTCCTGAGCGACACCATTTTTGTAAATTACATCACAATCAACACAAGATTCGGCAGAGCAGTAGACCAGAGACGACGGGACACGGCAGGACAGAATTTGTGATTCCACATAAAAAAGTTCCACAGCTTTAAATTATGGAGGGCTACAACATAAGGCGTCATCTGACCAGTAGAGACATGAGGTGCAACAGCACCTAACAGGATCGAGCAACGGGATCGAAGCCAGCTGCATCACGTCTGGATCAACGTCCACGTGACTATAAACTTTTTACTCATACTTAACGTTTCAAGCAATATTTTACATTTAGCAGTTATTTTTTAACACCTTTGTATAAACACACACCATCATTACACAATACAAGTCAGTAAGTGGTTGGCAGTTCATTGTGAGTTCAAACATCAAAGATAAAAATATATGTTACTATCATTTAAATTCATGATTTTAATAATTTTTAATTGCCAACAAGGTTTGATCAATAGAGAGAGTAAGCATATATTCTAGCAAGTATTATGTTCATATAAATAACGATCGCTAGCTACCGTAACGTATTCAAATTTATCAAAACTTAAGTTTATGGTTCACATGCTCTATGCTCAAATTCTTCCAAAGTATTTTTCTTTTTTCTTAAATTGTAATAATGGCAGATGTAAAGGCTCTAATAAAAAAACGAGGCATAATTAAAGCCTTAATATCCCGCGTAAATACTTTCGCGGATAACTTCGATTTGGAAACCAGCGATCATCATGCGCTAAAAATAAAACTTCGACATTTGATGGAATTATCCATCGAATACGATGAGATTCAATCCCAAATCGAATCCGAGGAAGCGGACATTGCTTTAGCGAGTGATAGGGTACAAACGGAAGACGATCTTTGTAATATAGAGTGTAAATTGCAACACCTGCTGGAGCAAGCTGAGCACATGAACCAGAAATCATTAATTAATGCTGAAAGTAAACATCTTAAAACACCCCCCATTTAGTTGGAACTAATCAAATTACCACGGTTTGCGGGTAGTATTATTGAGTGGCAGCATTATTATCACATTTTTCTTGAACTAATTCACGTCAGAGCCGATCTGACGGACATACAGAAACTTCACTATTTGCACTCGTCATTATATGCCGAGGCGCCTAACGTAATAAAGTCATTACCAATCACTCATGAGAATTACGCGGTAGCTATCGATCTGTTGAAGAATAGATATGACAGTAACCTAATTGTCTCCGCCCACCATGTCGGGAATGTCCTGGACGTACCATTGGTTCAACAAGAATCCCAAGTCAGCATATCTAAATTCATTGATGAAATCTCAGCCAAAATAAATGCTTTAAATAATCTCAACCTGCCAGTTAACACATTCGAAATTATTGTCATATATTACTTAGCTAAAAAACTTGACAGTTACACTTTCCGGTTGTGGAAAGAAAGTTTGTCGGAACATAAATTCCCTGACTTTAACAATTTTATGAATTTTTTAAATTCACGCAGAAAATTGCTACAAAATATTGATAACGCGACTACCTCAACGAGCAAGTTAAATAACAGCGATAAGTCTCCTTATCGCAAGGGAGTTAAACAGATAAGCGTTCCAAGGGGGGCATGTCATTCTCATATCAGAAACAATTTATGTAGACTATGTAACGGCGAACATAGAATTATCGACTGCTTACAATTCACATCGCTTTCTGTCCCTGACAGAAGAAACGTCATAGAAAAAACAAACTTTGTTTAAATTGCCTTCGTCCGGGTCACGAAAGTTCAAAATGCCCATCAAAATTTTCTTGTAAAAAATGTGCTAAGCGTCACCACTCCACAATTCATGTCCCCAACAAGGACGGATCTTCCATCAATAACCAATGCTACTAAAGTTACAACAAATAAATCAATATTGTTATCCACCGCCGTCTGTATGACCACTAATAAGGCCGGTAGATAATTCCCCGTTAGAATTTTACTGGATTCTGGCACGCAAGCAAATTTTTGCACAATGGATTTCGCCCGCAGAATGGGCCTTCAATTGGTTAAATCGCAACTGCCCATCACGGGTATAAACAACTCGCATTCCCAGGCTGACTTTAGTACAAAGGTAAGGCTACATTCTCGCTATAAAGCCTTTACGTTAAACGTGCATTGTGCCGCACTACCCAGTATAACTAATGATTTACCGGCGGAGTCGTTCGATCTTGCCTCTTTGAATTTACCCAAGCACGTATTCTTGGCTGATCCACACCTACACTGCTCGTCGCAAGTCGATGTACTACTCGGCGCTCAATATTATCTCCAACTAATTGAACCTATTAAATTTATGCGCGGACCGCACTTTCCTATAATTCAGGAGACTAAGTTAGGATTTATTTTGGCCAGTAATTTACCCTTCAACGTCGACATAACTAAAACAGTTTCGTCCTTTATGGTCTGCAAGAATGATAGTCAGATTTCCTCGCAACTAAAAGAATTCTGGAAGTTCGAGGAGGTCTCTAGTCGCGAACCCTGCTCTGAGGACTCGCCGTGTGAAAAACATTTTGTGAAAAACACTATCCGCAACCGTGAAGGGAGATTCGTGGTATCCCTGCCCCGCAGGTCAGATAAATCTCATTTGGGAGATTCTCTCCGCGGAGCTATCCGCTGGTTCCAATCGCTAGAGTTCAAGTTCAAGCAGAACCCTATCCTTTACAAGGATTATAGCGAGTTCATGAGTGAATACTTGAAACTTGGTCACATGTCTCCACTTAATGATTACGATTTGTCGCTTGACAACTCAGATATTTTTTATTTGCCCCATCACGCAGTCTTCAAGGGCTCCAGCCTAACCACTAAATTGCGTGTGGTATTTGACGCCTCCGCTAAAACCACAAATAATCTGTCCCTCAACGATACTCTAACGGTCGGTCCTACGATCCAGCAGGATCTGTTCTCGACCGATACGTACTTATTGCAGACATAGAAAAGATGTATCCTCAAATCATGGTTAACCAAAAGGATTCAAACTTGCAACGCATCGTTTGGCGTGACGCCCCGCATAAGGAATTACAACATTACGCTTTAAGGACGGTTACGTATGGCACTGCTAGTGCTTCCTCCCTTGCTACACGTTGTCTGGTTCAGATAGCCTACGAAAATAAATCCGACTACCCTACAGCTTGTATGGCCATAGCCAATGATTTTTACGTAGATGATCTTATAACGGGTTCGGATGATCCGAACGTGTTAGCTAAAATGAAATTCGAGATCGTGAATTTGCTGAATAGGTATGGTTTCACGTTACATAAGTGGTTTTCTAACCACCATAAGATTATGGCCCTTCGCGCCCAAGTATCCAATGACTTCAGCAAAGGTCAAATCGTGCGTACATTAGGAATCCAATGGAACGTTGATAAGGATAATTTTTTATATACCGTTCGGGGTGGTGATAATTCGACCGTTTTCAACAAAAGAAGCGTGTTGTCGGTCATTGCTGGGATTTACGACCCGCTGGGTCTTATTGGCCCCATCACATTTTGGTGCAAACATTTCGTACAGCAGTTGTGGTTGGCGGGCACTAGTTGGGACGAACCCCTATCTGGGTCATTAGCCAATCAATGGCTAGAACTGTACTCTCAATTACATTCCGACACTCATTTTAAGATTACGAGGTCGGTTAAGAGTTCGAACAATTGTTTAATTAGTTCATTACAGCTTCACGGATTCGCCGACGCTTCGGCTAAAGGTTACGCGTGTTGCATTTATGTGCGGGCGGTCTATTCGAACGGCGCCATATCGTCAAACTTGTTGTGTGCTAAATCTAGGGTCGCTCCGCTGAAACAGATAACGCTACCACGCCTTGAACTTTGTGCTTGTTTATTGCTGGCGCAATTAACTTCCAAGGTTTTAAACGCCATCAACTACGATTTTGACGAAATATATCTCTATTCGGACTCGATGATAGCGTTGCATTGGATACATCAACAATCTTCCCGCTGGAAGGTATTTGTGGCCAACCGTGTCTCGGAAATACAGCGTCTTGTTAGCAGCAGGGGAACTTGGCATCATGTAGTATCAACTAAAAACCCTGCCGACATTTTATCACGCGGTTGCCTCCCTCGTAGTTTGCACTGCCATACTCAATGGTGGCATGGTCCGTCCTGGTTAGCCCATGAGTCAGCATCATGGCCCGTTAGCGCCTTCGACATTCATGCTCCCTGTACTTACCCCGACCTTGAGCAGGAACGTCGTAAGCAGGTTCAAACCTCACTAATTGTCGCATCCTCAACACATAGCTATGTTGAAAATTATTCATCCCTTACAAGGCTCATTCGCGTCTTTGCATATTGCCGCAGATTTATTCGCAACTCTAGGCTCCCGGTTGTAGACAGGGTCACGTCCTTTTTGTCTGCTCAAGAGTTGCATGACACACTTTTGTTTTTTGTTCAGCAATCTCAGCAGTTGCACTTCGGCATAGAAGTTAAGGAACTTGAGGCACATCGCTGCCTTCCTCGCAGCAGTAAAATTCTTGCACTCAACCCCTTCCTGGATGACTCAGGCATTTTAAGAGTGGGTGGACGCTTACAATTCTCCCCACTTAACTACGCGAGTAAACACCAAATAATTTTGCACCCGCATTCTCATCTCACGAGATTAATAATTGAGTATGAACATATCCGTTTGTTGCACTCTGGGGTGCAATCAACTCAAGCTTCGCTCAGACACAAATATTGGATCATTCACAACAAATCTTATATCCGCTCAGTAATACATAAGTGTGTCATTTGTTTTCGTTTCCGCGCTAGAGGTGCGAATCAACTATTAGGTCAGTTACCCCCTTCTAGGGTCACGCCTGCTAGGCCATTTTCCCAGTCGGCCGTGGACTACGCCGGTCCTGTACTTTTACGCCATGGCGGGCAGCGCTCAAGGTCCACGTCCAAGGCATACATCGCGTTATTCATATGCATGTGCACAAAGGCCATCCATTTAGATTTGGTGTCAGATCTCACCTCCAACGCCTTTATAGCGGCTTTAAAAAGGTTCATCGCGCGCAGAGGTATTCCCGCGCAGATATTTTCAGATAATGGTACGAATTTTCGTCGTGCCAACCACACCTTATATGATTTGTACAAATTTTTAAACTCAAAGGAAGTTGAGCAATCTTCTCAGGAGTTTTGCGGTCTTCGTGGTATCAAGTGGTCCTTTATCCCTCCTTCAGCCCCTCATTTCGGTGGTTTGTGGGAAAGTGGTGTGAGGAGTGTTAAATATCATTTGCGTCGCGTAATAGGCGGTACGATCTTGAATTTTGAGGAGAACTTTACTCTTCTCTCTCAAATTGAGGCTTGCCTTAATTCACGCCCTTTATGTGCTGTGTCCGACGATGCTAGAGACCCTGAACCCTTAACTCCTGCTCATTTCCTGGTCGGTGCTCCACTGACTGAACTTCCGGAACCCGACTGTACCCAAAGCAATACTAGTCATTTGGGCAGATGGCTTCAGCTCCAAAAATTTACACAGACCATCTGGAAACGGTGGTCTAGAGATTATCTGCACCAGTTGCAGCAGCGCAACAAATGGCGCACCCCGTTAAGGAATTTGAATGTCGGACAGCTTGTCCTCATTTTGGATGATAATTCCCCCCCCCTACATTGGAAGCGTGGGGTAATTACTAATGTTTTTTCGGGTCAAGATTCCTTAGTACGCGTCGCGGAAGTTCGCACCGCGCTAGGTATCTTACGCCGACCCATCCACAAATTATGCCCCCTTCCGGTGGCAACAAACTAGTCGTATGCGTGCCATACGAGACGAACTAGGATTGTGAACTTGTCACTTTGCCTGGACTACGCCCGGGGCGAGCATACAAGTCAATTGTATCATTAACGTTGTAAGTATTATTATTATTACGTGTCGATGGTTATTATTGCAATAGTGACTGTGTTTTCATTGTACTATCAATTATTTATGAATGTTGTTGTATTGTCGTATGTTTATATGTTCAAAGTTCCGAGAACTACAAGTGTTACTTATGGTATCAATGTATGTATTGTATTTTCTAATGGTCATATATGTTGAAATTTATTGGGGTTTGTTGTGTCAATATCATGGTGCAATTATTATATTTTTATGGTGTTATCACTTGTTATTATAATGCTTTGCAAATGTCAATGGGTATTATATGGGAAAGATCAACACATCTACTCAATCATTTTATTCTTATGTGTACTGTGTTACTATTATGTTTTGGGTAATTTTACTGTCAGTTTGCCCTTGCTATTTGCATAAGGGTTGATTTCTTATATACCTTATAATTATTAATTGAATTTATCCTGTTAATCATATTATTGTTATCATGTCATTGCGCTGTAGCCAATACGATAATTGTTGTATTATTTTTTGCCATGTAAATCTAACTATTATATTATTAATTTAATGTTTAATTTATGAAATCGTCCTGATTTTGAGCGGGCAGTATGTTCAAACTTTGTACTTTATTTATCAGCTGTGCCGTAACCACTGCAATGCGACACGCGCGGATGACGTCACTTGCTTATCAAGCGCTGCCGGCAGTCAGCTTTACTGACGGTAGACAAGTTAGTTTAGTTTATAACCAGACTCCGAGCTATACTCTCGTTAAAAAATCTCTCTTCCAGCCGCGGCTTCTGGATCATTTTTAATTATTCTCGTATATCGTACTCACTAATTTATTCAGACAACCTGCGTCCATTTACTTTCTTTCAAAAGACGACTGCGACTTCTTTCAAAGCTAATTACGGGCGTTATGGCCTCAAAACATCCGCACGTGTCGACAATGGTCTATAAAATTTAACGTTTCAATAAATGCATATAATACAACAGAATTTCAGTCCACTTCTTTTCGTTTAAAACCCAGCATTTTCTACAACTCAAGATACAAAAACAGCGTTTTTGGAACAACTCAAGATTCTCAAGAGCTTCCAATGCGCAACAACTAAAAATTATATTTGAACTAATAACGTAAGACGATCTTACAATATTCATAAAAGCTATTAAATGTTAAAAGAATATTAACAATAGTGAACGCCCTAAGAACGTTCAAAGTGCTTGTATACTCATATATATTTTAACCACAAACGCTGATAATATAAGATGTAACCGTATGCAGAACATATGCACGTTAATGATAACAATACTTACCATTGTCTGCTGTAGGGGAGACTATCGCGGTAAGTCAAGTCACCCCCGCCGGGATAGCAGCTGTGGTTAGTTGTGTGATCATTTGCTCGTTACACTAGAGATTTACGATTACGATCGTAACAAACAACTTATTAACGTGAAACACGGAAGTAAACATGTTCGTTGTAAATATAATGACAGTGTACTGAGAGAATTGCTAAGAGGAAAACTTGATTACAGAAATGTGTAGAGTGTTTGAAAATGTATACACATATAGAAATGAACTGAAACCTAAAGTCTTTATGATACAGTGTTAGAGAGTATACAGTATGACGGTACTCTCTATATTATTTCTTTTTTCTATTAAATAGTTGATCTAAATATGATTAGATATGGCTTCATTAGTAGCAGAATATTATACAGAATAGGCCATAACGTCGTTGGCCAATAGAAATTATCCTTATTTTATGATAATCCGTGAGTTTAATGAAAGGCTCTGCAAGCTTTAGACATCAACACGACTCAGGATTAAAACATTTTTGTGGAAGTACATAAATGATTACTAGCTCAACATACAGAATATACTTTCTTGTGGATAAAATTCCTACTGACCGTTATACACATAACTTTTATTCTTTTTTTAATAAGATATATTTATAAAATTCCATAGATAATGATACTTTTAAAAGTATGTAATTAATACTCTTCTAATAATTATGTAATAATTATGTAAAAATTAGTTCTGTATTCTCTTTAAATCCAATTGCATGACGAGATTATACAATATAAATGTTCTAAATTCCGTATGATCTCAGTTATCCAATTTCACAAACCTTTCATTTCGAAACCTTATCAAAAATACATACCTGTCAAGCAACCTATGCCCTATCCTTTACTTGCCTACTGTGTCAGTGAACGATTAAATGCAAGTTGTACATATCTGTTAAACAGTGTTGAGTTAAATATCAATATAAAGCTTAGGGACGGGTGTTGTACATTTGCGTATATAATAGTTTATGTGTTGGTTAGGTTAGTTTGTGAAAAGGTGGTGACTTTGTCACAATGTTTCTAATAAAAGTGTACAATGTTGCTAGCTCATTAAACGTATTGAATATACAAAAGAAATTACGCAGAAAAGGGACAAGTTAATAAAGAGTATCATAAATGATTGAATCAAAAGGAAACGGGTAGATACAGTAAAATTAAAATAGAGATTAATTTAGATGTTTACACAATAACTCTGATTGGGAAATTTAGGAGAAGCTAATAATGTGCTAATAATAGAGCTTATAGTTCGCGGTAGTAAACATTTTTTATATCATACATTCAAAAAGTAATTTTATTAACAACGCAAAACTAGTTTCGATAAAGTATAAATTAAAAGCTGAATCTAATATCTGAATGTATAAACTACAGTAGTAATTAGAATTTCGTTTCAATATATTTTTTTCTTAATTTTTCTAATTTTTTAATATTTTTCTTCACTGAATATATCATAAATGTGCAAATTAATTATCATTTTAACTAAACATTACTTTTTGTATTGCCTGTAAAACTTAAAACTTTCCGTTCTAAAGAAAGTTAAGTTGCTATCATAGCGCGTAGGGACCTTGAATAAATGGCATCACTGGTGAAAAGTAACAAAGCGGTAGTTGTACTAATACATAGTACGCTTCATATGCTTCAGACAAAACAGACATGAATTCCAATTGTTTTGATTTTCCTCTAAGCTGTATCAAAAACCATACGTTTTTCGCTTACACATAAGGTAAATATTCTAATTCTAAATTAAAACAAGTTTTATACAACTGTGTAAAGTGTATACTTCTTTCTGCCTAATGAATATAGATTTAATTTTAGTTAACGATGTATAAAAACGGTTTGAGCGCAAACGAAACATAATCTGCGTCATTTGTTTCCTCAAGAGTTTAGCTATTCTCAAAGCTTGAATATAGGTAGTCCTTATGAAAGTTTTTTTAATAAAATTTTAAGAAGGCTTTTATAATCGCAAGTGCGCGAACAAAGGACTGACACTAGAAAAAAAGAAATTGAATGAATTAATTAATATTATTTTTTCTGCTAATTCATGTTTCAACGATGGAACATGTAAAAGTTAAATAAAGTTTCAAACTATATTTTCGGTAAACTTGAAACTTAAAAGTAGCTCTCACACGTTGACAAGTATTTGGGTTTAATTAAAAACACAGGAATTGTTTCCTTCAAGTTAATATTGTTATGGCATTACACATCATGCAACGTCTTTGTCGGCGATTCCAGCGGAGCCCGGTTATAATGTGTGTGTGCGCACATATTGCTGCTACTTTGAGATTAGGGACAATTTACGTGACACGTTCCAGACTACCGGTCCGCGCGCACTGTGTTAAAGGCGGCAAACAATTACGCTCTAGTGTTTTCTAGTAGCGTTGACGCTGTGGATTATTCTGGAATCTCAGCGGGGTATAAATATAAGCGTTCAGCGACGTTTAGATACAGTTTAAGTGGCGATGTATTCCAGTGAGTTTTGAAGAATTGTGGCGAAGTGTTATGTGTTTTATAATTGTGCGGTACTCAGTTATTGTGGAATTGTGCTCTAGTTGACATTATTATTGCCGGTAGACAAATTTAATTTGATTTGTTGTGAGAGACTATATTGTGATTAAAAATTGTTAATGGTGATAATTATTGGTAGTTTTTAGTGGATTCATTGGTGTCGTGTATTTTTTTTCCACTGTACAATACGGTGACCAGTTAGACCATCGTAACAATATGTTTCTTCATTGGTAGTAGCTATTTTGGTGTTTCTTTCTTTAGGTTTCGTGTATGTGTTTATGTGGGAGTGTATTTTTATATGACATAATTTGACATTGATCCGCCCAGCTTGTCTTTATTTTGAGACAATTTAGTAGTGAATATGTCCCCTCTATATGTTACTAGCATATTGCAGGGTAAGACGTATGGTGGGCATGCCACCTAATAATAATATTCATTTTATGATTGCCCACTCTGCAATTGACACTTTATTGTTTGCGGACGATCAGGCTATACTGTCGGAATCGGAAAAAGGTTGCAGATGTGTATGCATTTGTTAAATCGAATCTGCAAAGAATATAGATTACAAATATCCACACTTAAGGTCATGGTGATGGCTTTTTATGGAACTGATCCACTATGGGCGAAATTTGTTAACGATGGTACTGCCCTGGAACAACTCAGCAATTTTGAATACCTGGACTACAGCGTGTCTTATAATTTAAGCAACGACATTGTGAATAATTTCCGTAAGTTTAACATTATGTGCGGGACCATCAGCCAAAGTCTGAAATAAGCAAATAAAAAAGACGCGCCTAAAATGCTAAAGGTGATTGCTCTTCTTACACATCTTTATGTGTCTGAGAATTCGACTTTAGCGAAAGCCCAGGTCAGTCGCATCCAACCGGTGAAATGTGATTTCTGAGGCACTCAGGTTATACTCTCCATGGTCATAGAAGAAACACAGATATACAGCAGGAACTAAATACTATGAGTATATTCGACAGGATTGCCCAGTATCGGCTGAATTGGTAGAATACCTTTGCAGAAAGGATGACTGCCGAATTCCCTAACAACTATGGAACTATAAGCCAAAACGGCGGAGAGGTGTGGTACGTCCGAGGAAGCGCTAGAGTGACCAGCTCTAATCTTTGCGTGTTTCAGACCAGAACTAACCATGCTTGGTTTAATCCTTGCAGATGATGATGATTATGATGATGATATTTTTACTTTTCTGTAGCTCTTCACTATTTTTAGAAGTAGCGCTTACACGTGTTCTTTCCGAAAAAAGTAGAAACATTTCTGTAGTAATACTTCGTTAGCAACGGAACTCTACAATTGCATAACGCTACGAGTTTTTTTTTAGGCGATTTAATTACGGTGGCGCCGCATCTCGCTTCCTGATTCCACTGGTGCCGATCTAAAAAGTCCTGTTCTGTAAGTCCTCTAGCATTCACTGCATCTTAGATGTCCATTTTCTATTAATGTTTAGGTCTTCCATTTTTCCTTTTAGAGGGTGGAGTCCATTTCCATACCTTCCTTGGCCATCTCTCATCCGACATTCTTTTTAGGTGTCCAAACCAATTCAGTATTGTTGCTTCTATTGTTTCTATAATGTTGACTATAATGTTGAGGTCGAATCTCATTGCTTGTCCTATCTCTACGTTTCCCACTCTATCTAGTCTTGTTAGTCTACAGCACCTCCGACAGTAATCCATCTCCATACCTTTTCATATGGATTTATTCTTTTTATTAATTCCCCACAGTTCTGCTCCATATAGGCCTATACTTTCGAGTATAGTTTTATATATTCTGATTTTATTGGTTTTTGTTATTCGTGGACTCCAAAGCAGACTGTTTAAGTGTTTTGTTGCTTGTCCTGTACATACTTTTGTTTCTTGGTTGCTGTCACCATTCGATGTCATTGTTACACCCAAGTACTTGAAGTTTAAATATTTTTTATCACTTTCGTTCCTAGTTTTAGGTCTTGACTTTCACCGCCTACTATAAGGTACTCAGTTTTTGAGGTATTTATTTCGAGACCCTATTTCACATACTTTTCTGCTAGTTTCCTAAGCATAAAACTTACATCGATTTCGTCTCTGCAAGTACAGACTACGCAAGGAGTAAGGAATAAATAGACTTTAAATATGCTTAATTATTTTGCTTAAATTAATGACCCTCCCTTAACCTTTAATGACTACAATCTTAAATTGCGAACCGTATTGTGTAATAATGGATTTATCAATATCATAAATGTGCTAAAAAATTTAATTAATACTATGTGCTATAAATTTCTGTACACATGGCACGTTAATTGTTATAGCAATGTGTATATAAGTATACATAAATATACACGTTTTAATCAGACAGCGTAAGTAGGAGATATTATGACTTGAAATATTTTATGCAAAAAACTGAATGTGTCTTTTATGAGGATGCATAGACTAAACCCTCATATTGACGTTCAGGTTGTAGTAATATGAAAATTATTAGACGACATCAATGTTCATATAACTTATTGCACGCTATTTTTTTTCAGTTACTCAATGGTACATAATATAATTGTTTTAACATACTGTAAAATGCTAAAAACATTATTTGCCTTATTTCTTAGATGGTAAGAGTAATATTATTTAACCCACGTTTTACATAAATTTCATAGTATATTAAATAATCTGTACAGAATTAGTACTAGTATACACTCTACACCAGTGGTGCATGCAACCAAAAGTAAAACTGAGTAGTATTTGGCGTCAATCGCAAAGTACTGAGAAACCTGAGCATAAAGTTACCATTAACAGTGTATTTCTGTTGAGTTGTAGGCCTTTACAGTTTAATTGGGTCAGTGTATTCCCATACGACAATTTTGTGCTTATTACTAGCGGAAACTACCGGTGACTGCACATGACTGAGTTGCATTTGGCGACCTGAATAACGTAAACTTTGTCTTCTAGTATCAACGCGTGTTGACATAATTTTGACATAATTTTACAGTTCTCTACAGGGAATGCAATGCGTATATTTCAAATTGTGTATAAAAATAAACCGTTATATTTAGGATTTTATACAACTATTTATCAGCAGTAATAAGAGGACAATAAACAAATATTAAGATACTGAGAGAGAGGCAAAGGGAGAGAGAGTAAAATGTATTGACAGGCGAACAACTATAAACAGTAAAAAGCACTGACAAGCTATCCCTTGTTTGTTGATGTAAAGTCGCCTATTGTACCGAACACGCCATAAGTTATTAAGGTCACTAGTAATTCTTTAGAACATTATTGAATTTTTGAGGAAACAATTTAAAGAATCTATAAATATTAGCATGGAATAGGGTTAGGTACGTTTTCCTAAAACCCAAACCTTTAAAGAAAAACATTCTACTTTCAGCTTTCAACGTGTCCTAACCTGTGTATAAGAATATTGCACAGAATGAAAGAAAGACGACATTGGCTCCCTGTCAATACGTTTTGTATTTAAGGTAAAACTAAAACAATAAAGAATTAGTTTTATAAATATTAGATAAATAAAAGTTAACCGATAAATTAACATGTACAAAGTAAAAAGTACACAAATTATACTAATAATTTCCACTCTACGGTTTTGTCCTAATATTTGACGGATTGTATGAGCGAATTAATATAACAACATTATCGGAGAATACTGTCGTCATGAACGATAAATAATTCGAAATATACATGCATGAAATTTTACGTTGCAAAAACGTACACGCATTAATAAAATATAATATACTCACAGCTGCTGAACAATCTAAAATTAATTTTTGAGAAACCCCTTTTTTGTAAACTAATCGACTGACTACCAATGTGAATGCAAATTCTGATTACTATTGTAATAGAAATCCATACATGAACTACACTGAATACATTAAACATTTTTAAAACATGCTTTAGTATCTTTTAAATCTGTTACTCACTTCTGGGCTAATAGGCCGTGGTTTATTCCTGTTAATTAGAATAGTGCTCTTGTTCTAATTAACAGCATTTAACCATAGCCCAGCGGTGTATAACAGCTTTAAAAGAATTGACGTTAGTCTAAGTTTTGTAAAAGTGACTAATATATCCTTTTAATACTAATAAATTTGTTTTTTATATAAATGTTTATCAAACTTATGAGCAGCCTGTGCGTAGTTTATGGGATTTAATAAAAGATTGCAGGATAAATTGTTTCAGCTAGAAGACAGTTTCAGATATAGGCTACACTACAACATTAAATCACAAGACGCCCTAATAGCGCCTAATTTATCTACAATTTATTTGAGTAATATTTCACTGACGTACAAAGCAGACTCCCATTTAATAATGTGACTTTTCTGAAAACTGCGGAAAATCGAAAGGCACATTTTGCATAGATCTTTGATAAGACAAACTTTTCTAGTCATTTTAAAAATAACATAATAACCAGTAAGTTACAAAAATTAATACTTTCTCTGTAAAATAAAAGTCGGTGTGTTGGTGACTACTGCAAACTATCATAGGGCCAGAGAAAGGCAAGAAGGGAGAAAGAGAAATCACGGTAGAACAAATTGTGTTTGTGTTGAATCAGTTATACCAACTGTATAGGGTAACTTACAGTGTTCCAAAATTTAATTATTGAAAAATAATTTTTTTACATTAATCTGTAAAACACTCGTTTTTTAGGCGACTATTCACTTTTTGTACATTTGTCATAATTAACTGAATTTAAATAGAATACGAATTGAGTTAATTAGTGTAAACATTTTAACATTCTAGCACAAATGCACCAGCCTCTATGTATTCAGTTTTTAATTTTCGTAGATTCACTTTATTTAAAATTCATGTAATTTTGGACAATGACTGGCAAGTTTATATTGGTAATCTATACTATATGTAAAACTCAAAGTCTGAGGATTTGGTTGTTTGTATTGAATACAAATCCACACCGTTACACCAACGGCAAAAAGCACTGAACGTTTAGGCCCATTTGTATATTCACAGTCGGCTTTTGACGCGTATAAAGATGTCAACACTATGGAGACCAGAAACAATTACCATAGTAACAAGTAAATAAACGAATCCTATTTAGCGCTATCTTCTAACAGTCTGCGTGACCACCTTCGAGCGTGTTTAAAAACGAAACTAAAACGCAGCAGAGTTGCGTTTTTTCCACGTCCGTGTGTCCAATTTCTTTGTAGCCTCTGTGTTAAATTCAATGCGTTTCCTAACAGTACCCTAACGCTCAGCTATCGCCCGCATTTATCAGTTTTACTTCGAATGATAAAATGCGAGATACAAAACTGATACAAATCAGTACACGAGAGTTACACTTTCACTGAGCTTTTACCATTTCTGTTTCTGTATTGAGTTGTTCATTCATCGTCGTATTCGTTACATTTATTCGGTAGAGTTATTCTACAATCCGTTATTTGTTTTCGTTAACTACACTATTTTAATCTTCACCTTAAAATTACCTTACAGTCCCGTTTGTTTTCCTTACCCTTTAGTTCCTATCAAACTAACACTGCTTGCACTTTCCAGTTAACAACACGTCTATTAAAATTCACCTTTAAATAACTTCACAATCCCGTTTGTTCTTCCTATTATTTAAGTCATTTTAAATCAACACTCCTTTACTAAAACTTTATCGCCTTACTTTGCAGAATGGCTCCAAAAGACGACAAAGTATTAGCCCGATCCATACAAATGATAAGAGAGCAAGATTATTGCAAGCAGCTGAGAGACCCGAGGAACGTGAATCTCGGCTTGAACAACAACAAAGAAGATATGCAGACATTAGGGTTGCGGAGACACCTGGGGAGGATAGGGAGCGCGTAGACTAACAACGGAAAGGGAAGGCAGAGATTGGGGGCGTGGAAACGCCTGAGGAGCATGGGGAGCGCGTAGACCAACAACGTCTATCCAAGCGTAATTAAGGGCCGCAGAAACACCCGAGGAGGTGAATTAAGGGACGTGGAATTACCAGAACGACGTGAATATCAGCTTGAAAATGACCGCGTACGGCTCAAGTCAGACAAGTCAGAAAACGAGGTAATTTGATTTCAGAGGCTTTTCAGTATGATCCAAATTATGCCTATTCGATACATCCAAAATTTACAATTGGTAAAATTGATGTAATATGCTAATTCTGTCAAGCCATAACAAAATTTTAAACTGAATGCCTTTGGTGTTCTAATAGAAAACCAATTTAACAACCATTTAATCAACCACAAGAGTCACTTCGTTTGCACGTGTCAGGAATGAGTTCAGAATCTAAGCATTTTTTCAAAAATATTCGGGGATACTATTCATGCTTTCAGATAACATCTTTCAATACGACAGCAGCAATCGAAGAAACTGATATTTTTATGCCAACTTTTAAAGTGAAAGACAAATATATCACAAAGTAGGGTCGTTGTTCTCTGTCCTAAATAAAAATCCAAAGTTTTTACAAATCTATTTTATGGAAAACGATCTAGCCCAGGCCGATAGATGCTGTGAAACCATCCCCGATATAAGAAAGGGTTGTTTAAGGTCTGAAAGGCTGTGGCACCAACTCAATAATTTAATAAAAACATGAATGCTGACTGATGAGTACAAAATTGTTATACGAGCTGACCAGAACGTCATATAAAAACATAAGCAATAAACATTATATTAAAATACGTATTAAAAGCTAAATATTCGCATGCGAAGCCTTATAACATATAGTAAGAGCAGTTGGTAAATCTCAAATGGACATCATTTGAAACCAAAATGTAAGAAAAGTGAGAAGTACAACAAACAATTTATAAAATTGAAAAGAAAGAGTTATAATTATATGAACATCGTTTGTAAAAAAGAGAGATACATATACCATAAAATATGTGAATTAAAAGCAGATAGAAGAAGACTCAGAAACCAACGCAAAAAACAACAGGAACATATCAGTGATGCAGCAGTAAAAGAAATCGTGAAAGAGACACAGACTTAAACAGAATTTTTTAAGGTGTACGGGGAAAAGACGAAAAAGATGAAGTAACCATTTCTTTATAAACTTTCTAGAGAAATTATTCTATAAAACTGTTGGTTTTTGGGCGACAATATATCTTTTGTGTATTATGTTAATATTCAGTGAAATGAAATGGTTGATTTGAAGTGGAATACGAGTGAGTTGATTACTGTAAGGCTAGTCACGGCTAGTTGAGTTGATTCAAATAGGCTAGCAGAAATGTTCCATCCTCTGTCATTTAGTTTTTAAAGTCCTCCGACTTTATTCAAATTTTACAAAGTGGAAAAACACTAAGATAAAATGAGATCTCAATAAATGACTACCATCTCTACACGCTATTGTAGTATTCACTGTTGTGGTAAAATTGTGTATACCAAATCACTACAATTAGCCAAAATAAATACGTAAAATTAAAATATATGTGTTTCTTAGAAACTTGCATTGGCGATTTGCGGATACAAAAATTAAAAATTATGTATATATTTAATTGCAATACACACTTTTTTGCAAAGTGTAAATAGTAATAAGAAACCCGTTTTAGAAGACATTAAGATTCCTTAACATTTCTCTCTCTCTCTCTCTCTCTCTCTCTCTCTCTCTCTCTTTTACTTTCCCTTTCTGCGAATTAACTGTAAGCATTCGTGTTGGCAGCAGTCCCCCATTGCTCTGTTTTCATTGCTTTCCTTTCCATTATATGCAATTTCATGTCCATATCATACTTGAGTTCCCGAGGTAATGCTAAATATCGTCCTAGACCAGTTCTATATAAAACAATTGTCTGCATTTATTCGATATTCAATAAAATGTCTAAAAATTGTTGTAAATACATATAAACAACTCATAAGAATTTTTCAGTGACTGCAATAATAGTGTTAGACACTCGATTCCACAAACGTTTATGAACTTCTTTAATTTAACATAGTCCATGGAGAAGGTGATTAAATTAAATCAGTTGAAAGTAAATATTTTGTGTCAGTTACATAAACTGGGTTATTTTTATTTGATAATCGTATTATGTGTTCAGACGCTACAATGCGGGTTGTTTATGAATGAATGACACCATTCTCAAAATTCGCAAACATAATACTAAATGTATGTACCAAGTTTCTAGTTAATAAGGTATACTACTGCATAATGCAAAGTCTACTGCCAAGTAAAGTGTGCCAATATTGGTACTTAAAACACGCCAGCAGAATTATACTTTTATTAGAAAACGTCATTTTTCTATTAAACCTTCTATATTACAAAATGGCAAGCGTCGATGCCTGTAATATATTTGTAATTCCTGTTTGTTGTAAATTTTAATAAACCACGTGCACGGTGTGCTAATTAATTTTAACAGTCAGATACAGACATCATCTTTGTTAAAGAAGGTTGAAAAGTTTCAGTTTATTTTGCAACCAGAAAATTAAAGTTGCAGCTTATTGTTCTGTGTCGCGACAATGGATAGAAAGAGGAAACGGGCATGTTGCAGGGACGTACTTGTGACATCTGTTGGCGACACTGACACTGCACACTGTGCCTTACCGCCCTGTCGCACTCACATTTTAGCACTGAGGAAATGTTGAGTGTTTATCAGATAAAGTTGTAAAATACGATTGCTACTTTAATGGTATTAGTAAGCATAATCAAAACAAATGTTATTTAATCATTTTGCCATTATGTCCTGCGGCGTTAAATATTCTTGCACGTAATATTTTAAATATAAAATTAAAAATTTATCTTAACCATGCTATAAGTATGAAATAGTTAAATCATTTAAATGCGGTTAAGTATGATCCTCCCTCATAGCGGTGTGACCGGCATCCTTTCTGGCTTCTGCTATTATAAAATGTTCTTTCAATAGTTCTCTTATTTTGCTGTTCCACTCCCTTTTCCACGCGACATGCTATTTGGATAGTCGAAATCTCATTTTAAAGTTTACTATACAATCTGACAAGTTCTTCTTTTGTTTGTTTAATTTTCAGGTTTCAGGTAGAAGAATGGTAGAAGAAGAGGAATCATAATTTGTCCAATAAACAATCGTTTCAAACGTTTTGCTCAAACACAAAATAGTATTTTAAAAATACTTCTTTGCGTTTTGTGATTCTACAGCATACTGTGATAACGTCTAAAAACTCCTTTGCAAAGTTAACTAGAATAGGCTCTAAAGTGTTCAACAACTTACATGTAATCTGCTGATTACCTTACGATAATGTGTTTTGTTAAACGACAAAAGTTAGCTTCTAGTTTTAAGAACCATAAAAAAGGGATAAAACACAAACCAAATATACTGTGTAATAAAAGAGGTTCCTTTTTGTAATGTAAGATGTGTCTTCCAGAGAATTTTGTGATTGGCAACTTTGCAATTGACACTTTATTGTTTGTGGACGATCAGGCTGTTCTGTCGGACTCGGAAAACAGGTTGCAGATGGGTACACATTTGTTAAATTGTATCTGCAAAGACTCTAGATTTCAAATATCTACACTTAAGACCAATGTGATGGCTTTCCGTGGCACAGATCACGTACGGGCGAAAATTATTATAGATGGTACTGTCCTGGAACAAGTCAGGAATTTTTAATACCTGGGCTACTGTGTGTCTTATAATACAAACAACGACGTTTTGAATAAATTGCATAAGTTCAAACTTATGTGCGGGAACATCAGGCGAAATCTTAAGTCAGCATGTAAAGAAACACGCCTAAAAGTCTACAAGGTGGTAGCCCTTTCCACACTTCTTTATAGGTTTGAGAATTGGACTTTAACGAAAGGCCAGGCCAGTCGCATCGAAGCTGCTCAAATGATCTTTCTCAGGTACGTGGCAGGGTATACTCTCCATGATTATAAACGGAACACAGATATAAGGCAGGAACTGAATATAATGAAAATACACGACAGGATTGTCCAGTATCGGCTGAATTGGTGGGAACATCTTTGCGGAATGGATGACTGGCACATTCCCAAACAACTATGGAACTATAAGCCGAAGGGACGGAGAATTGTGGGACGTCCGAGGAAGCGCTGGAGTGACCAGTTGTAATCTTTGCCTTTCATCCTTGGATTAATCCTTGCAGTTGATGATGATGATGATGATGATCAAAGAGGTTTGACGGTCTTGTCGAAACATTCTCTAGGTTTTTCTGTGGAAGCCCTCAATTTAAATTAAATATAAATGATCTTATTTTTTATTACAACAAGTAAAAAGTATAAAGTTGATGGTTCTTAAAAATGAGTTATATTAATTATTTGTACCGCACATATTAAGTTACATCGGGTCATGTAATTATTTTTCAACTAAGTTATGGTGCTGATTTTTTTTATGTAAATAGAAGAACGAGTCCCCAGATAAATGCATATGCCTAATATTTTATTTGCACTAACTTCGAATTGTTCTAAATGATCATGGTAGCTCACGTAAACAGAATTCGAACAATTTGTGTTTTCTTTAACAATACAAGTTAGCATACCGTTTTGAAAATCGTAGGAAAGAGATCTTAATAGAAACCAAGCATATTTTTAATAACAGAGGTTTGGTTCTCTTACTCAAACATTTTTTTTAATGTTTTCTGTAAAACCCTTAAATTTCAATTGAACACTAATAATCATTTTTTTAACAAGAAAAGAAAATATGAGCTGTAAATTTGTGCTCCTTAAAATTAGTTATATTAGCTAATAGTTAGAGGATCAGGGAACATTCTAGTAAATAAATTCAATAAAAATTTACAGCTGACTTTCAAAGCAGCTAAAAGTAGAAAAAATAACAATACCACAATACTAACACCACTGATGTGCAGATTTACAGGCAGTGTTTGCCTGCCACTGTTCTGTGTATGTTAAATTAAAATCAGATAACGTAATTATTTTCCAACTAAGTTATGATGCCGCCAGTAAGTTATAAGTCCGGAGATAACGCCATATACCTAATTGTACTTTCTTTGAATTGTACTTTAATGAGTGCTTTGACTTTAAAAATATATTCATGGTAGCTGGCGTAAACAGAATTCGTTATTGATTATTTGTTTTAATTAAATTACCATTTTTGTGAGGGGATTTAACTACACTAAATACTGTTTAACAGTTAAAAACAATGTAATTATTTGTCTAACTTATAGTCCTCTCTAGATGTTCTTACAGAAATTGTCTTTTCCTTTACAATTTACGTACTCTCTCAGTTTGATACGAGACTTCCTGATATTTTATTATTTGTATTTAAAAAGGCTTTAGGAACCTTTCCGCATTTTATTTGATTTCACATGTCTCTTTGATACTTTGAGTGTTTAACTCATTTTCCCTTATTTTAAAAGTAAATACTTTTAAAAGTCAGCAAATATTAAGTTACACAATATTAACTATCAAACATGCAGTCAACACAGCCTCCATTAAATATTTATAATACAGGATAGAAGCACACTAACTCCCTTTGGAAGAAAAACTTGACAAGTCATTGACTTATGGATTTTTTACTACAACTGTGATATTCAGCAACTTGCCATCTTGCTATTCCTCTAATAATGAAATCACCAATAGACTTCCAAGTGCAAAATGTAGAAACGCCTCTGAAACCACAATAGAGATTATTAATATCAATTTCACAAAAATATTGACTTATAAGGTTTTACAAATAACTGATTCTTGTGTTCTTGTCTAGTAAAATAAGAGTTAATAAAATACAATATTTGTAATCCGTCTCTATACTGTTCAATGACGGCAGTAACTATAAATATTTTAAAGCCACATTTATGTTCCATTTTACTGTAAACTTTGAGGAATTTCTTACGAAACGTAACGTTAGTTTCTGGAAACTTTACTATACTGAAATGAAGAGGTAATCAATGAAAGATTCAGGAGGTGAAGAAGAAGAAGCCACGCAACCCATCATCATCATCCAAAGAAACAACCGACCACCATAACAACAACCATGGATACAGCTGGAGCCTCCCATTCTAATACCAAGTAAAGACACTGACGCCTCCCATTCTAATAGCAAGCAACACCAGACGTCTGCCTGTCACGAAATGCAGAGAGTCGCAGATTGGTAGCGCTGCCTATCAGAATCTGATAGCGTCCGAATAATGGTGTACAAGTAGACATGTTACAGTTCGTCCTCTGGATGTCCAATGGGCAAAACCAGTATTAGCCTGCATTGGCCCAGCTCCTGGTGACTCTAACGCGCAGAACTCGTAAACTCAGCCTACCTCTTTTTCATCCATCAAGGCTCGTAAACGACATTATCGGGGCTACAAACGCCGGCGATGTCCGAACCTCCAAGTTGCAAAGTCGTTAACCGGCCAGCAAGCCCGTTACCTCCACAGAAACCTGACTATCTGTGGAAATAAAGGAAATATATTATTACAACAGTAATCAGCAGTTAGTATATTTACAGAGCGATCCGTCCCAGATCTCTCGCGTTTTTCTAATTTTACGACTTGTGTAACAACGTATACACACACTGTGAATGTGACAAGTTGTGTACAATAAAAATTTATTTTTCTTCATACTCATTTGCCTAACATATATTACTACGATAAACCGATCGTTAATTTTACAACAGATTCTTTAGCTTATTTACAAATTATATTGAAGTACATAATGTGTATTGTAGATTGTACAATACTGAAGTTTGCAATAAAATATTACTGATGTTTTACTCTCTGAGTTCAGAAGACGTTGTCTAAATAAAATTTTATTTAAAAAAAAAGGCGTACAGAGATTTATTAACATTTTCTTTTAAGCGCAAGTCGTTAATTAAATAAGATTACTGACAGCTTCTCTTCCTTCAACATTATTTATTCCCTTAATAGTCGTTAAACATTTAGTCGTTGCTTTAACTAACACGGAATTTCCCTAATTACATCTCAAATTCTCACTTCTCAGCTGCTAGTCAGCTGTTTAATATTGTCCCAAATAAAGTTATTGTTTTGATTAACAATAAAAATACGTTAAAATATTACAAAAATTTGAAAGATTTTTTTTGGTGATACACCTAGAAACGTTTATAAACACCTAACATTATTGGATACTGGAGGCTGCTTGATTAACATAGCATGCGTGCATAACCCCAATTTAGCAGCCATAAAATTTACATTTTTAACAGGAAACGAAGAAAGTTGTATTAGGTTTAAACATTTTGTTTTAATCATCATTGTGTTAGTTTCATTTTTATGAACAATCCTAACGAACGTTATTTTCCTGAAGGTACATTAAATGTATTGGCGTTCAAACCTGCTTAACAATTATTAACAAAATAATCATTTTCTTTACTATTATTTTAAAAATAACTCTGAAATTTTCTCCCTCTCGAAGCTACCATTATCTAACACAATTTAGAGATTCTAGTACCGCTTATCTAATAATGCAACAGTTTTTGGCAATATTCTAGTTAAAGTCCGCAAATAACTGTAGTAACGTGTATCATTGCAAATTATATACAAGAAAAATGTTCACACTATACACATTGCAAAGTGTTCATAAGCTATTCTTTATATGATGTGTTGTGCATACTAAGCAAACAACGTATACCGCTCAGTACTGAAGTTAAATTATCCGCAAACATGCCAGTCGTGTAATTGAACTGAGCATGTGTGAGATGTTAATGAAAGTGCCTCACGCAGTGATACATTCCAATAGATAAGATATCAAGAACTAATATTGAATTTTAAGTATATAAGTGGCTATTTTGTCTACATTTCTGAGTGTAAAATTTCGATCTTTTCAAAACCGCTATAAGTTGAACAGGCCTAATTCTACTACTAGTTACAGATTATAATAAAAACATAATAATGATAATAATAATAATTCTTATTGTACATTTTTTAGTTTTCTACATCTTTCATTTAAAAGTATATAGTGTATATACAGAATTATAAACACTATATACAAATCACTTGTTTCCTGTTATAAATTTAAAATATGGGGTTAGGTCACGAATAAAGAGAGACGGAACACAATGAAAATAACATGACTGTATTGGAATCAGTAACAGGTTAAGTTGGTTAGGTTGGTATAGGGTCTGGTTATCACTAACTAAAACGATATGAGTTATGTCGAAAACACCATAGACGAACGAATTGATTGAAGCAACTAGGGGTGATGTACTAATGGAAGTTTCAAAAAACTCAGCAACTCATTTCTCATCTAGTAACTGCTGAGTGAGCGCAAATAATTTTTACGAGCATATTAGAGTTTGCATGAAATGTTCCTGCAAAAAAATGATGCATTAGCTTCATCTGTACTATTACTACATCTTTCATTGAAAGCAGCATAGCAACTTGAGTAATAGCAAATTAATGGGCGTGGTATTTTTTTACTAACCTGGTAAGACATAGTTCAAGATGTACCGTACAACATTATAAAATGCTCATTACTCAGCTCCCAGGTACGCCCAGATTGTAAAAACAATTCGGTAGGACAACATGTTCAGCCATTCCGGTCACCTTTCGAGTATGTCACGTTAGGCATATACGCAACCACCCGTGCTGTACGCTTGTAAGCTCTTCTGACGGGAAAAAGAAAACTAAATCTCTCCTTTAAGTTAAACCCATTGTACTACCAAATAAAACACAAATTTATTTATACGTTGGACACATTATTTAAATTTTATTATTATAATTAATATTTGGTGTTAGTAATACGGAAATAAAAATAAACACAAGTTAATTGCACCATAACCAACAGTTTTATTTTTATTATTATTATATGTGTACAATAAACTATAATATAAAGTTCAGTTACACGACTTCATCTGTAGGCCTGTATTGCCGGTCGATCTCCATTACCATGTAACGTACAGCAACGCAGGCCTACTCCCTAAATATATACGATGGTGTAAACTTCCTTTTAGTGGTCGCTCATGGTCGTTGCAAATGATAACATTGCTACGCAACACATCAGCTGTGTTTATGCAATAACATATGCGGTAACGATAAGCCGTGCCTCTATCTTTGTGCACATTGAGGTCGTAATTCCTGTACACACAGTAAATGTATGATATGATATGGGAAGGCAAGAAGAATTTTGTAAGCAAATCGGTTTTATGAATCATATTTATGGATTTCGCTTGGCGGCGGTGTAAACTATGTTATGGTACATGACGAGCAGAATGTCCACGACACCGGCTTCTGTCAGTACATGAACTCTGTCCGTTGTTTGTTGTAACAGTAATTTGACGGGTATTGGCAATTATTTTACCAATGTCTAAATAATTATATCATCAAGAACTCAATACGTAAATTTTACGCTTTGTAATAATATATTTAACTCGTTCAGTAATTATGTTACACTTTACGAATACCAACTTACAAGAATTATATTTCGGAATGAACTATCACATCTTGTAGAACTGCATATAGTTAATATAGAAACTTGTGATTTTATAATTACTTCTTATTGTAATCAACATTCCTTTTCGTACATTCATTAAAGTACAGCAAAACGTGTCACTGCAAATTTTTATAAATCTATGAAGTATTAGTAATGATTTCAGATGCATAAGTATTATGCTGCGCGCGCACACATACACATACACAGCATCATCCTCTATATACCTCCCAGTCTCTTCTGAATTTATCCACAAACTGCATATAGGTGTGAGACTATCCATATCCCTCGGAACAGTACGTGCTTGTAAACCTGTGTAATGAATACTACAGGCTTCTCAGAGTGTCTCAGTATAACTTATAATGTATAGAATATTGGCCGTTGGTTTTACGAAGCCAGTGACATTGACTTTATTTCTCTATAGGTGAAATCAAACTAACTTATACAAAATTACAGCTATAAATTTTATGTAGCTAACGATGTTCATGCGTGATCAAACTTCCATACTTAATTGGCTACGCACAATTAGTCAAATGATTAAACAGTAACTTATATTAACAACAAAATGTCAGATATTTTAGAAGCTTTAGATTCAGAAACAGGTTGGAAAAGGAAATGTCAACTATATATGAAACCTGTAAAAAGGTAGAGGCCTTTATTTCATGGAACAGTATTTGTGTCCATAAAGGACAACGTAATCCCATTCTCGTGTACATTGTTTAATTTAATTGCACAATTCTCTGTGATGGCAATGATTGTCTTTAATTACACTGTGCAGGTAACTAGCATAGTTATTTCCATTTAACCAAGTTACACAACTGGTCTGGATGAAACTGGATTAATTTTACGCATACATACTCCAATTATAGAAACAATAAAGAGAAATATTTTGTCAGAACAATGTATACACAAATATATGACTACTTACATTGTTTCTTTACGTTTATTTATTGTACAACCCATTTAGTGGGATGGACAATACATACTTTTAGTATTACATTTTCTTTTTTTGGTTGTAAATTCTCTTTATACTCTACTGAAAACTGGATTGACTTTTCTTACAGAGTTTGTAACAAATTATTACCATTGCTTGGTAATATAACTCAGTAATATATTGGAAACTCTACCGATAGGTGGGACAGTTTGATCCTCTTAAGTTACCTGGCTGAATCTAATGTGTCCATAATGTTTGGTGTAGTGGACTTCGATCACTGCACTTGAAGAATGCACAAATTATCACTTCTATGACGCATTAAATTTGAAATACTATTGAATCTGTTAAATACCACGACGCATCCACAATGGTTCTCAAGTCTGTTTTCAAATGTCTTCAACGTCGCTTCTATTGCGGTTGCTGTTGATTCCCCAAAGTGACACTCTGTATGCCTATCTAGATTTAGAGTTGTCTTGTAATTGAAAAATTAATTTTTCTGGTTAATTGTGACAACCTGACTAATGACGACATGCAGGTAAATGTATTGATTTTTCCAAGAAAACTACAGTAAAAAAAAAAAATTAGAATATTCAATGTTTGCATATTCTTGATTCCATTTATTTTTTCATATGTTCATCATTATTTAAGAAGTAACTCATAAGAATTTTTTTAGCGGGTTTTATGTAGTGAACTGATCTTTCAATATTAACTATTGTTACAAGTAAAATATACTGTATTATCACCTAGTTATATAAATGAGTTACATCACCTTGTATGGTGTTTTCATTTCTCATTAATATAAATAATAAAAATAAATTTTTCATATAATAATATACTTTTAGTTTATTGCTTTTATCTTTAAATAAATAACTTGATGGCTATTTCTATACCTAAAAAAAAACTACTGAAGGCTTAAGCCTCACTTCTTCCAATTAAATTGCAATTATTTCAAACATTTTATTGTGACAAATTTATAATGCACATTCGGACAGAATAACGTTACGTTTAGGTTAAAGTAAACGTAACATTTGCTGCCTTCTGTCATCACCAACAACTTATATCACACGTAAAGTGCAAAAGGGAGATATCGGCGCACGTTAAAATGTTTAAGGAGCTGCCCACACTACAGCTTTAACGCTGTAGAGTGAGGAAGCAAAAAAATAATAAAACAATTAAAAATTACGTTCTCCAAAATTTTTTACTATGCTCAAAACTGTAATAATGTGTCTTTCCAAAAGTATACGCCTGTAAGCGAATAGGAATTTCCTTGTGAATAACTTTGCCTAGAGCAAAATAAGCTTCCTTAAACATAATCCAGTTAACAGAAAATTTCATATACTTTATGGTGTAATCGTAGGAAGTAATATATTTTGTAATTCTCAAGTATATCGTCCAAATATAATATATAGTCCGTACCGTAAATACAATTTTCATACCTTCTAGGCAAAGTGGGGATACACATGCTTTTAAAGTAGTGGCATAAATTAAACAAAGGTGATTCTATATGTGCAGATATAGAAAGGTTAATAAGGTGTGTGTGACAATAATGTTTATCTTCTCAAAATGTTTATCGCCTCCCTTAACGGAATTCCGTGTAGGCCTACGCATGTATGTTTTAACTTCTGTGACAGACGACCAGGAGTACGCCTCAGAAAAGAAGGCGTTTAACATTAGAAATTGCACTTTACAGCTAAAGGCTAAAATAGCCTGGCGTATTATACAGTTTGGAACAGATCCTATATAATAAAATTTGCACAGGTAATTCACTTTTTAGTATCAATGTACCCTCTGCATACATATATTTGGCCTGAAGAATATTTTCAACAGCTTTCTACTATCTGATGGCACAATATAGTTGTGTTTGTGTGTTTTTCTTCTGTAAGAAAAATTTAAACTGATTATTTTTAAAGTTTCAAAAATTTGTTGTCTTTTATTACACTGTTATTGACAGTTCCGCGACAACGTCTAATGTCTTAAGCACGTCAGTACTCTATGTCTTGACAAGTAGGAAGTTTCTCTCTTTCACTAGTTCTTTACAATTTCAAACTTTCACTAGTAGGAAGAGGAAAACTCTTTATTCTTTATATATTTAGGCTACATAATCTTCGTGGCGTTACCACGCGTACTCGCTTGCTTGTGATTCCTGTGTCAGCATCTGAGACTGAGACCAATATTTCTTCTTAGAAAATTTGTTTTTTTACCACCAAACAATCAATAAGTAGCTAAAAGACAACCGAGTTTTCTTTTTGATTTACGTTTTTTGATATTACAACAATCAGTCTTCTTTCATTCCTATATACGCAACCAAACCTACCTTCTTATTCTTAACCTGCTTACCCAAGAGGAACTCTTTACCCGACATCAACGTGCTGAAGTCAAACAATGGTTACTTTGTCTAAGCTGTTCTTCTTACACCAACGTTTTTGTTTTTAAGGGATATCTTAAACCCTTCTCAACTGTATATTATCTTACGGACAATGGAATTCGATTCTGGTAGCGTGCTGCTAAAATCAATTTAAATAATTTTTAACAGCTGCGAGTTACTACGACTAGTGAACTAATTGTGGTATCTTACTAACCACGCTATTCATGAAAACTCAAACATGCCATCTGCTGCTGATGAAATCCATCGGTACATTGCAGAACTCATAGCCCTACGGATTCCCGAAAGACGAACCACCTTATACAAAACATCGACTATGCAGGGGCTTGTCAACGTCTCAATGTCTGAAAAATCCATTGGCCCTTGACCTGATCGAAAGCCACGATTCTACTTATACGTGTATGTTATAATGTCCTTTAATTGTAAAGTAAACTCACGACCATTTCCTTCCTAAAACATTACAAACATTATCTGTATTTCCATTACACTAGCGTTTTCTTGACTTACATTACACTTTTTTAAAATTTAGCAATTTAATAAACACTATTAACGCATTACAGCACATATGAGCTGTGACCAGAATCACTAAACCACAGTTGCTTATTGGCCCTAAATAATAGCACAATATGGTGATATTCAAGTCTTCACTTTGCCAGTTAGCAACATATAGTAACAATGGATAAAGAACTTTGGTCTTTATTTGTAATGGCCATTCTATTATCCAAAATATAAACATCTAATTGCAACTCACATATCAATATTTGACAGCAATTTGATATTCATTCGAGTATTGTCTAATGTGAGTTACATTAGTAAGACAAGTCAATTGTGAATATCGTTTCAAACAAACGAATTTGGTCACAATTATAAAAATAGGTGTTGAATTCCGTGTGGGACATTCTATTAAATATCTAAGTAATATATTGCTTTTAAATACTGCCAATAATATTAATATGTGCTTCAAAGCAATGATGCGAAACACACTCCTTAAAACATTTCGCAATATGAAAAAATATTTTCAACCTACACTGAGTTCATAAAATTGATTTGTTCGTTTAAAGCAAACATTTTTTACAAACGTTAATATACTTTACAATATTCTGCAATCAACTGATAAGAAACGAGCAATTAATATTACAAACGAATTAAAATAACTATACCACTAAGCAGAATACACGTTAGTTCTTAAGCGTCTCTATTTAGGTGATCGTTTTATAGAAGGGTAGTGCTGAGAATTCCATCTGTTTGCTAGAAAAAACTAGTTTATTCAATATTTTTTTTTTTAATTTAAAGCATTTATTGTACTAACTTTGATAATGTTAACAGTGGCGATGCTTACAATTAATGAATTAATTATTTGTTTTTTTGTTATTCTAGTGCCTTATTTTCAAGCAAACAATATAGTGCCTTATTTTCTGTAGTATAACAGAATAAAACGTATTATTGTTTTTTAAAAATATTTAAACGATCCACAAGAAAATTAATGTTTTTTCTAAGTTATGTTATTAAATGTACCAGCATATGTATCACTAAATTCACAATATATCATATAATCCGTACGCAAATACGGACCTGATGATTAAACCATTTTGATGCATGGTCATGATTACTATTACTATTTTACTAATGAAACTTTAAGTTGTTTCGCCGTAATGCTTTTACTATTTGCCCACTGACATAACTGAGTGGTGTGTCAATAAACGGACCAGCTATTTAAATATTGATCATGTACATCAAATTCTACGCGCAAACTACAGTTTCAAAATTATTTAGAAATAAAATATTTCAGTTAAATTAATAATGTAGGGAAACTTAAGTACAAATAGCATATTATATGTGCAATTTATACAAACCCATAAAATGTTATGGAAGTTGTTTGAAACATCAATACACTGATATATCGATAAAGCGGGTTGCTCTTGTTTGACCCGACATAATGACATAAGTATATTGCAAAAGACATAAAAAAGAAACAAACATACAGTACTGCACCAGATGTATTGCATTGTGTTGCATTATTACTCAGCTTCATAAAGGATGTCCTCATAAATGTAAACGCATGCTCTTGTAAAATATATGACGTTTTTCTTTTACAGATAATATGTTTTTTCACGAGAGTGAAATTTTCTAAGTAATCATTCTAAAACCGATGATTTTCGTTAGTCTCATCTGGCTATCCTAGATGCAGATTAGTTATTAACTGCTACTCTACAGGCATGCTGTCCTCCCTCTGTGTGTGTGTGTTGAAAATTTGATGTTTTAGCCTCGTCATTTTAGATAAACTACCTGAGTACTACGTACATAGGTAATTTTGTACCTGTGGAGACTCAGCATATCCGTCTCATTAGTTGCTAGTCATCCTCAGTATCTTCTTTTCTGGTGACCAACGTTCAGGGCAAAACTTGTAAATTTAGTCCTACGGGGGCGTTCAAACATTTTTCTTTCCACACTGCTGACGATGCCCACCGTGGACGCGAGGGAATCATCTAATGATTTCCCTTTCAATATTAAGAACGACGGCTTAACAGCCCGGTTAGTAATATTAACAGTATTGATTAACACAAAGTTTTAAATTTTAAGGCACCAAATAAATTATGAACTTAGTTCAAATAGAAAAATTATTAACAGAATTATCAATGTTGCACACCACTATAGAAAAATTATTCCGATTAGCGCTTTCAAGCTTCTCAGCTCATCGTCAGATCGGAAATAACAACCAAGAGGATAAACCAAACCCTTCACACCCCCACCCGCTCCACTGTCAACACACACCCTCGCAAACAAGCTACAATTGAAATGTCCCTTCCCAACCTCCGAGCCCTGTCACCCCCGTCTGTACAGTTACATATTTTTCTAGCAGATTCCTTCTGTTTATGTGTTGTGTGTGTGCATTCTTTTTAAAACCTCCCGTTATAACGCCTTTCTCATTTACACTTGTGGGCGCGGTCACTCACCCTTATTTCAAAAACAACCAATATGCAATTTAATTCTTAATGTTATCTATCCGTCCTCTATCTTTTACTTTTTAATTATATTATAAAATATTTCTTCATTATCAATTTTGGTTTCAGTATTCATTATATTGTCTAACCCTTTTTCTCCTTCTTTCAATATTTCTAACTCCTCCCTAACTGTGTTATTTATAAATTTTAGAATTTCATAGTGACTAAGTTAAAAATATAAATCTGAAAATATACTGAATCTTGAAAAGTGAATAATTTATGGTATTGATAGCATACTTTCCACCATTATTAAAAGGTATTTTTCCTTTCACTGCTTCATTTATTAATACTAGTTTTAAGGGAGTGTAAAAGAAACGAATACTTGTTATAGTTGGAATATAGTCTAGTAAATATTTTGACTTACTAATATTGATAGGCCCCTAATAGAAAGGACAAGAGACATGTGTAAAGAGCAGAATGTCCGTCAACATCAGAAAGTTAAATGTGAACTAAGATTAAAGTAGACTTGGTGGTAGCTTATAAGGCGACCTGAGCTACTATATATTTCACCTATTTTACGTATACTAAAGTAATTTGGCAAGCTCGCTCTGGTTATTTGAATAATAATGTAACCTCTAAGACATTTGAATAATATTTCAAGTCTTTACTCTATACTACATTATCAGAGATTTGGTAGGACTGGAGAAAAAGTTTTCAGATATCGTCTGTTACGACAACATTGCCGTGGGAGGTAGCCTCAATGGTACTGTAGTACACATAGTCCTATGTTTAAGAATATGTTACACACACACACACACACACACACACACACACAACACACACACACACACACACACACACACACACACACACACACATGATTATATACTTAATATCTTTCTGAATCAGTTTACACCTGGAGAGTAAAAGCCTGATTAGTTATTTACAAACTTAAAAATACTTGAGTAATTTTTCAAACGCAAGCTCATGTAATTTTTTGACTTTAACCCTATAAACCGTTTTCATAAATAACGAGTTATAAACAGTTACCTTATATCGCAATATATACCTAGTCACACAACAGTAGGATGTATAGGCCTATTCACACACACACACAAACACAAGTTTAAACAATTATATATTACTATTATTAGGTTTGTTAAGGAATATTGTGTGCACATCGAATGTTATAACCAGTTGTATGTGTATTGATGTCTCCAGCCACTGTGTTGATGCTACCCAAAAATAAGTATATATTTTGAATTTCGTGAAATATTACGTGTTGTACTTACAAAGGTTTCAGCTGACAAGAAGCGCGTGCAGCAATTAACTGCAGGTGGGAAGCAAGAGGCAGTTGTGGGCGACGATGCCATAAACAAGTGTTGCAATCTCCGCCCACTGACCTCACCGCCGGGACAGTGACAATAGCACTACCTTGCAGTTTGTAGACGTTTTCAGTACAATACAGTACTGTGCGGTTCTCAGTACAAGTTTCTATACGTAAAGTATTTTGTTTTGTGAAACGTAAATGTTGCTGTGACAGCACCAATAATATCACTTTAAAAAATCTTACTTTGTTTCTGTCAGTTAATTTGTTCATTCGTTTATTTTATCATTCGTTAAGTTATTTATATTTATTTATAATATGCTTATTAATATTAGCTTACATTTTTCATAAGAAAATAAAATTATGTGAGATGTTAAAATTTGATTGGCGGAATATGTTCCGTCAGTTCTCACAACGGTTAAGCAAATTATTTCTTACAACCTTATTTGGATTTGCTTTCAGTCAATACGAGATCAGTACTAGCAACCTCAAACTTATTACAGAAGGCGTAATGTAACGGCAAGGAAATCATAGGCATCAGTCGTCTATAGTTTTATTATAGTTATTATCAATTCCTTAAATTATGCGACTCACCTCGGGTTGTCGATTATAATATGTTCGTAATAAGTAAATTTTCAATTGTTTCATTATATATATATATATATATATATATATATATATATATATGACATATTATTACGGGCAAAATTGAGTTTAAGAGCGAATTTAAATAAACTAACAAATATGTATAACGTTTTAAGGTCGGGTAAACAAACTGGCTTCGGTAACAGTGTTGCATGGTTACGCCACGGGAGTAGTGCAGATATTAGGCACAATCTTTGAACAAGGGTACATTTCATCAGTACGGATGCTTCATACGTATTAGCGTTTGTGTCTGATAAGTATAGGAAACTAATACATATATATGGGAAAATTACATTAAAATTCTACGGTAAGTGACCACAGATAAAAAAATATTTTATCACATTCATTATCACATAGTGATCTTATTGTAGGGGTGTTATGCATCAAAGTTGGTTATAAATAATTTTCATAGCGAATGGTAGTAATTGATGATTTATAATGCATTTATCATCAAAAATATTATTTAATATTAATATTTAAAATTAACACCCGGCCGTTTGTTTCAGAACATATCCGCGTTCAGATAATAACATTTTTTGTTTAATAGAGGGGGAAAATTCTTTATGCACCGTCAGAGGAGGCTGTGCTTCCAATACTGTGTGGGACTTTCACCCACTAAAAACAACCCACCTCTAATTCTGGCATTCATATCCATCCTGGGACCACATTACTCCAGGATGGAGCCCCTTGCGCCCAATACTGCTGCTGCTACTACTGGTACTACTACTACTACTACTACTACTACTTCTACTACTACTACTACTACTACTACTACTACTAATAATAATAATAATAATAAATTTTATTATTATTATAAAGTAATAATAGTGCCTTCAGAAACAGAAAAGGATTACTAGCATCTCCAAAATTTGGAATTATGTTACTCGAAACGTCTTAAATGCTGTTATTACTTTGTCAACGTCATCTAAACATGAGCCAGAATTTTAATACGAAATTTTGTTGAAGATAACAGTATGAAACGTAAAACTCTAGTCGAGGTGTCCTTCTTTTCCTTCTTCCTTTCCTTCTTTGTAAGAATTAGATATTTCTGCCTCTTCTGGCTTCACCATCTTATCCTCGGTCGCCCAACACTTTGCTCTCCCACAGGCTTGTATCTCCTAGCAAGTCTTGGTTTTCTATCCAAGTACATATGCATAACATGGTCTTCTCCGTATTTCTTTATACAATGATGTTATTTTTGTTATCGTTTACAAACCTAATTCCTGTTATATACCGTTAGTTTTTATAAAATTTATTACTGATCAAATAAAATTTGTTTCTGAATATTTCATCTTTCCTCTCCCTTTGTGGCCAGTGATTCTTATCCATACAGTAAAATGAGCATTGTCCTAATTTTATAAAACTTTGAGTTGTACATTTAGAGTTTGCCGTATAATTCCACCTAATCTTTGATATGTGTCAGTTTTATTTAAAATATCTTTGCCTTTCAAATCTTATATCACGCCCCAAATAATTAAGTTATGTTACCTGGTCAAGCGTTTCATTGGAAACTACAGCTTTTACTCGTACTGGATATTTTCTTAATGGTGATTGGGATTTTAGCACTTAGATTGTGTCACACAAAATTTGTGAATGACCAATTGCAGTTTGTCTTTTGTGTTGATTATAACCTTATCAACATCAAAGAGCAGGTGTACTTTAAATTTCCTGCTGAGCAATTTGTATAACAGGTAGTTCAAATGTCTTCTGTTCTCTTACTAGGTCACCGATATCCGCGTAGATTATTCAATAATGTCGTAATTAAGCAGATCCCTGCCTTACAGCTTAATTAGTATTCATTTCCGATGTCAGTTCTTTTTCAGTACTCTATAAATTGCTATTCTGGTGATACAGTAAAGGGACTGTACTTCCTTGATTAAATGTCTGGGATAACCTCTTTTTTTCATTGTAGGCCAAAGTATGTCTCTGTGAATATGATAGAATTCCTTCTCATAGTTACAAAGATTAAGTGCGTTTTTAAAAAAATTCTCTACGTTTCTCTATTATCTTTCCTACAGTGAAAATAATGTTAATAAACAAACGCTCTTTAGGTAATCCAGCTTATCCCTTAATAAATATACCAACATTGACTTCAATTCGTTTTTAATTACAACATTATGTTTTCATTTTCTAACTGAAGTGCACAAATTTCGATGTGAATTTATATGAATTTCTTTGTCTACATTTCCAACTGTTTCACTCTTCAGTTAACAGATGTTCACCTCCAAATTTAACGATACAGTATTATTGTACTGAGTAATTTACCGCAGACAAACATTAAGAATTTTAGTTGAAAGCGTAAAAGCTGTGTCAATAATAAATTATATCAGTTCCTTTTCTTATTACTAATATGAAACTAAATAATAACTTATCTGATTAGGCCTAAATGTACTATTCCTAACCTCAAAATGAATTATATTGCTTTCTACACAACAGCCTGCAAAATCATGGAAAATATATGCACTAAATGTTTTAACTTCTGCAAAACTTTCCCATCCTATGGTTTGCTATTCTGTCTTCCGGCCTACGACTGTTGACCGGGAGTTATTTATACCTTGGCCATACTGTTACCGGGTAACAAGAATTGGGCACATCACATGCGTATGTTGATGCGAATGTTATGATGACCCTTTCCTCTTATGGCTTACTATCAAGTATACTCAATATAATTGCCTCAATAAAATACAGTCAACGCAGATGAGACCTATATAACATTGCAGAGACAGGAACTCCATGATAACGATATACAAATGGAGTCGACAATATGTAATACTCAAAATCTTAGTGAGTTATACAAACAAATTTTGCGTGTTCATATAAAAAGGATGTCGGACGGCGGACTGTTTTTACGTACGAGCCTAGTAGATAATATAGGAAGGGCTAAGAGTCGTCGCTGATTATGACGTAACTCCTTGGGAACCAGAAGAATTGACAAATCTATAAAAAACCGTATACTATCAGGAAAGAAGAGTATACAAATGACTGCAGTGTACAAATATGCAACGATTTAACTAATGGTAAGAAACAAACCTTAATTGTTAAAAACGTTTTTGAATAAAAAGTTAATGGAAAAATATTGCACCATCTAGTTATTTGTGAAATTATTTAAACTTAGTGCACAAGCAGTAACAATTATATAGGACCTGACCCGCATACAAACATACCTAAGTTAGTGATAACTTCGTTGGACGTTAATGGTCATAATACGTGCCCTCTATTACCGCTGCGGCGGTGACTATCAGTGGATAGTTAAGACCACTCTCTGGGACAGCAGCTCCTGCTGCCTCTGGGTCATTTGTTCGCAACACTAGGAAAGATAACGGCAGAAACGAACAACTTAATTAATGTTAAGAACAGAAACGGACATGTATACTGTTAATATAATGGGAGTGAATTGCTGAAAGAACCACTAACACGAAAACATCGCAACAAAAAACGTGTAACGTGTAAAACTTTGTACACACATATGTAGAAAAAACACTAACGAAATCTATTTAACTTATTTTTTATTTTATATATGACTATCTTCTGCAAATTTTTGCTTACATATTTTAACAAATATTGTTTTATAAAACAAAATATAAATAATTAAATTCATTTTACATTACAAATTATCATTAATTTACTCGGAATTTAATAGTGATTAAATTTTCTCTAAGATTTCACCATTAACAAGACACGATGTTAAATCATGTATTTGTACACGTGAAATACAGAACTACTTACTTCTATATTTGTATGTGTGCCTTTCATAAAGAATAATAATAATAACTATTACCAATTTATAATTACTCATAGACTATATTAATAAAAAAAATACACACACATATTAATTTGTAATTTCTGATAATAGTTTAACAATCAAAACACTGTAAATTATTCAAAAAATATAAAATATGTTCCTGTAAAAAATATTTTTAGTTTATATTAACAATAAAAATTATTGTATGTGTTTGTGTGTTGTGTAATATCACGTGCCAAACATACTTATACTTTTGGTAGGTGTAATAAATTTTTCCTGTAATTTTGTTAAATATTGCTCTACCAGACAATACAAGAACACAAATTTCTCAGAACTATGCGTACTCGATTACTAAACCTTATTATTAAAATTATATATTATGAAAATATATATGCATATTCGTTACGAGACATATAATCCACTCTGTACTTAAATTTATTTATAATTAATTGTATGTAAACGTATTGTTAAACAAATTGTAATTTAACATCTCAAAAGCATAATTTAAAAAAAATCTATTAAATTCATAATTTTATTTTTATACAGGAAAATAATTAAAGTTTTTAAATATTGCGTCATAGAAAAAGAAAAATATTGTTAGCGAAAAGGAATATCGATATTTATAAATTTTAAGGAGGATGGCTGACGAACCGTGACTTGGCGTTTTTTACGATGATTCAGCCCTTCGATCACAGCCCTAAGTTCCTTGTCATGTCAAACATGCACTGGTGTTTTCCTACAAGTCGCATTATTTCGTACAGCATGTCAAAGCTTTATTCTTTCATATGTTTCTCTCATAGCGTCTCTTACCTTGTGTGTCTCTATTTGTGTGTAGCTGTTTGGGCATAACGTATAGAGACTGGGCAACCAAATGAATAACAAGGAACTCATTGTTTGTAAACATATCCACCAAGGAAGGATAATAAAGGAATACTATCGACTAAATTAACTTCACTTGTGGGAGTAATATTGTAGGTTTTTTAAAATTTTGTTGTCTACGCCGTGAGTAACAACATAAAGCATATGCGAGTTCATAAGGTTACCTATATTATAACCTACCTAAAATGATACTAATTATTAGTTATACTTTATTAGCGTTATAAAAATATGGACCCTATCTAAATATTACATGGCAAAACGTCAAGTAGCCTCTGTCAAACATAATATGAGCAGTGAGTGCAAAACACACAAATTAAAAACATTTTTAAAAAGTAAATAAATTAAATGTACATATATATAATAATATGTATCTATAATACGAACGTTTAAAACGATCTGACCAGGTCAATTTTAGTGAATTGTAAGCTATTACTAAATAGGAAGAGAGTAAAATACACGCGTCAGATTAGTCATTATTAAGAATAGTTAACAGATTCGTGAAACTCGACGAATATAAGAAAAGAATTATGATTTTCTAAATTTCATCATAAATTGTATATTGCAATCAGTAATGGGTAAACGTTTTAATACCAGACTTACAATGTTTCTTGTAAGAATATCAACTTTAATGTATCATATGCAAAGCTGATTAATTAATGTGACTAGTCAAATGAATCGCCATAGTGTATTCGATAAGTTTAAAAATTTTCAGTCCACTTTGCAGCCAGAAAAGCAAAGGTGGAGGTTATTGTACTATGAAGCGACAATGAATGGAAAGAGGGAAAGGGCGTGTTGCACGAAGCAGGTCGTGACATCTGTTGGCGACACTGACACTGCACACTGTATGTTACCACTTCTGTAGCACTCACATTTCAGCACTGCCAAAAAGCTGAATGTTCATCAAATAAAGTTATAAAATATCAGTTATTATGCTACTATTATTAAAGGTATGTAAATCTAATTTCATTTAACACATCGCCATCATGTTCTTCGTCATCAAATGTTGGAAAATATTTTAAGTATCAAATATTTTAAGCATAATATTTTAATATTGACAACGAACATGGCTTAACTGAGAAATAATTAAAGACTATAACTGATTAAACTATTTGTGTGTGGTTACGTAACAAATGAGATTCTCTCTCTTCCTCGACGTGAATGGCCTTCTTCCGGGGCTCTTCTGTATTACATCCCAGTACGTTGATAGTTCCCTTCCTGTTGTTCCCACTTATCCAGCTTTGAAAACTTCTAATCTCATTTTAATAATTACGGTAAAATCTGACAAATATTTAACTTTTGCTTATATTATTTCCACATTTCTCAAGCAGTAGTTTTTATATAGAATTAAGATTAATTTTCCAATTATTTTCTACAACATTAGTGAAGTACAGTTTGTATTATGTGCACATGGCCGATTCTGTTACGGTCATTATGCAGCTAGATTTTTATAAAATAATCATTTGGGATGTTAGTCAATAATCTGTAAAACTTTTACTTGAAACAATAAATCTAATTGTTCAAGATATTTGTAAACCAGTTTTACTGTAATTTCTTAGAAACATTTATAATTTGTAGTTTTAGAATTACAGTACAGCAATCAATTTAGTACTTTTAATGAGCATACTAATTTTGTTGTTTTATAGATTTTCTGCATAAAAGAGCAATTTTTTATTGCGCAGCATGAGTTGTTTCATTTTAGTAAAACGTGTTTTTAAATATTTTGATTGTAATTCTTATTACTCTGTTAAAAATTTAAGTAATATTTGTTGTTAATTTCTCTACAACTTTCTAAGAAACAACTTGTTTTCTGGTATGATATTATAGGTGTTAAAAAAACTTTATGAGCTTCATGAGAATTATTGTTAAGGTTATTACGGCTTATCACGAGTATATCATTTAATTATAAAAACGTCATAGTGACATTTCCGTTACTGTCGTTTGCAGATAGTAGTGATAGCGTGATGAATAACTTGATGTAACTAGGTTTGTAATGAAAGCACTCTAAACACTATGACTTTCTGAAAAACCGCCTTATTTATATAAAATAAACATTATTATATATATCAGTCGGTTTCTTATTTCGGCTTCACGGCCAAAACTAGATTTGATATTTCACTTGTATAAGGAGAATTTACGTACAAACAGAATAATGTTTCAAGTATCATGATCTAATTATGTGTCAAATGTGGTTCCGAAGACATTGCAAGGCCGTGTTTTCGGACTGTGTCGTTTCCTGATTGTATCATATTCAAGTGGAGGGGACAGCACTGAGTTCCGCTTAGTTGTCAGTAATTCACGATAAGGGGTGGAAAATTCCGATACCATGAGGCATGTCAAAAGCTTTTTATTTCAACCGAACAATCTTGCCTGTCGGTTTTCGTTTGTTGATTCTGCCCCTTCAGTTAAAGTTCATACGCTATACGTGGACTCATATCATCGCTTTGCACACTGTGAGTCAGTGCGTATCAATGAAGTGTTCCCAGC
Organism: Magicicada septendecula; assembly: GCA_034769895.1. Classification (NCBI taxonomy): domain Eukaryota; kingdom Metazoa; phylum Arthropoda; class Insecta; order Hemiptera; family Cicadidae; genus Magicicada; species Magicicada septendecula. The sequence goes on along the minus strand of CM068371.1, from coordinate 364,068,326 downwards.
GCTAAACAAATTGCTTTTAATTTAGTTTTACTTTGTCAATGACATTCAATTAAGTAAAGCGTAAACAAGTTGAGTAAACGTATGACGTATATTAATCATGCGAAACCATATTAAAAATGAGTTTTTTTTATAATGTGCACTTGTCATTAGCGACTATTATTTTAGTTATAATACCTATAATTTTAAAACTTATAATCGTTGTGTCTCATATACTCTTTATGTACTTATAAATGTATATTCCTACATGTTTAATACTATATTTTTATTAATGATTTATCTTTTTGGTTTGTTTGTAGTCTACTGTCAAGTCATTACTGAAAGAGTTCTACAGGGCAACGGTATATTTTACACCGGTCCGTTATTAGCGGGACGAGTAGCCTAAGTAACGTTTACCACGAATTCTGAGTTTACGTTCAGACGCAGTTATTCAGGAGCCTCTCAGGACTATCTGACCGAATGAGACTAACGGTAAAAGAAGTTTCTACACGCCTATCGTTTCACATTATTAAAACTCATCATTATGTTCACACCGCAAGTCCGGCTTCTCCTTCTTCTTCTTATTCTTCACTACATGACTTGGGCTATAGCCCGTTCCGGCTTCACAGAGTCTCCGTCCATTTTGTCCACGGTGTTCCACGATCTATCCTTCCCATTAGCCTATATTCAAACGCTTGTTTAGGAATACGCGTGTCTGCCATGCGTTCCACATGGGACATCCAATTCTGCCAGTATTCCTTTTTTTTATTCAGAACCGACTGTAACTTTAGATCTTTCCTTATGTCGTCGTTTCGTAGATGATCTCTTAAACTGCATCCCTCAACCGCTTTTAAACATTTCATTAGCAGGCCTGTAATTTTGAAATATCCAGGAGTGCAAAACTATTTCTGCAGTAGTTAATGTAACTATGTTTCACAACCATACATTAAAGTCGGCACAGCCACGGCATTATAGAATTTTAGCTTTATCCCTCTGCGTTTTATACTTCACAAGTGCGGCTGAATTGAGAAATCTGTATTATGAAGTACACAAACTTTTGTTGTAAACACTTGCCAGCCAGATGAGTTTTTGCTGCACGTTCCTTTCACTAAATTAGAATATCATTAAATTATAGATAGGTAAAAATGACCGTTTCAATTGTTTGTTATTTTTGTTGCGGACACCATACTTTTTTTTATTATTTAATGAATTTGTTATTGCTTGTGTGTATTGGAAAACTGTAGAACTAGAAGGAATACTTATCAGGAGTAAGTATAACCTTAGTAAACAGTATTCCGAGTATTACGAGAAAACATTAGTAAAAGCAATATCTTATTTTCAGACTCAAATAATCTACTCCACTGTTTTGAAATGAAGAACAAGTTAATTCTTCAAAACATGTACAATAGTTTTATGAAACATGCAAACTATGGTCTTGGTGTTTAACCGCTCTGTGTCAACCACTTACTTATAATATAAGAATCGAATCGTGTTGTTTTCCGCTTACCTTGGTAAATAAATCCAGTGTACATTTTACACTCAGGAACAATGAATTACATCTAATAGAAGAAACGTTTTTGACCTGAGGTATGTGATCATATGGTAAATATTTTACTTTATGTATAACACACGTAGAAATCATTCAAGTAGGTAAGGTAAAAACGAATGAACGAAGAAAAGCCACATGCTCTAGAGATGTGAATTAGGAAGGAAACGATGGCTAAATAAACTAAGTGATGAGAATCTAAAAAAAATTAAATAGGGCAGAACATTGACGTTCTGAGAGGAAATATAGTACTAACAACGGGTTTTGAAAGTTCAGTAGAGAATGTAAAAAGGAAAGGGTGATAAAAAATAAAGCTTTTGGATAACATGTAATATGTGATGGTTGTAGGCAACAAACAACAGCTTAAAATTCTGGATCGGTGCAAATAGAGACGACGGCAGTTGTTTTCGGGATTAACCTCATGACAGAATACAGTAGGAATATGATGATTCTATAGGCTTATGTGGAAATGGATTAGAGAGAACAGAAATAAAGTTTGGGGAAGTGATATTAAGAAGAGTGAGTATGCATACATTTGAAGCGAGAAAACACAGTTTTTATTTAAAATGAGATTATAAAAGAACCTGGTAAATATAACTCAGCTGTTGTACAAAGCGACAGACGTAAGAGAAATATTACTATCGTAACAGTCAAATGGTATAGAATGGATTAAGTTAGGTAAAGGTGTGAATTATCGATTCAGTATATAAATAATGATAGAGGAATTAAATACTAAACAGTAGAGTTAAAACAAACACACACACACGCACAGAAATAAAATATGCAGTATTATAAAAATGTTATTTGCCTTCTCATTAAAAATTTATGTAACATAGTCTGTTCAAGACAAAACAAACCTTTTGACACAATACCAAGCTGTAATGTGTCGGACGACTGATAATTTTAGTAACCTGTAAGTTACCTCACTGTAATGTGTTTAGTTTAAAGATGCAGATTAGCATACGGTCTTAAGAAACACAACAATAGAAATAAGCTCAACAACTAAACGTATTGTGTTGCAAAAGAGGTTTATGGAAAACTTATCTGACGTGTATTTATGTAAAACGTACATTTTAATTCAACATTAATAAGTTTACTTCATGTTACAAGACGAAAAGAAAACATATTGTTAATATTTCTTTCAGTACGTGTTACATGAATTTATAAATAGAAAAAGAATTATCAATCTGGTAAAATATAGTTAAGTCAAGTTAGTCAAATGTACAACTTAGTTGCAATGCTATGAAACGGAGATAAATAAATATTATTTACTACAAATGCGGATGTGCAGGTTTGTAAGTAAATTGTCTGCGACCTGGGGTTTCTCCGTTATATGTTATTGAAAAAACAGTTTTAACAGGTATCATTATTCCTACACTTTACAGTTAGCATTGGTTACGCTTTTGACAGTGTTTACGAATTGAAAAGTGCATCACTCCGTATTCCCTTTGAATGTGTAGACATTTGGATCGTACGAATAAAAGTTATTACTTCCTATGTCTACTGTCATAGGTAGAAGTAGACTACCGTTTATTCTCATCATTAGTCTTTTGTGATCACACTTTCTGCTTTTTCTATAAAAAAGCAGCTGTGTCACACACTCTGATTTCTCCATTTTCAATAAGAAGTCAATTCTGGTAACCTAGTGATCTCCAAATTGTGTAATATACAAATTCAGTTTATTGTTAAATCCTAATTTACTATTCGTAATTATGATTTTATAACACTGGGTGTAATTTTGACTAGTAGCAAACAACAAACGACGAATGCAACTTGACAATTGTGTCGCAAATTATCGTCATATACGCTATTCAGTACGCTAGATTTCTCCAATTTATATTTGATTTTATGCAAAATTATTGACCAATGTAGACTGAATTTCATGTATTAAGACAAAAAATAGGTTTTTAGTTTGTCAGTTTGCTTAATCATGTGTTTGTAGTATGTTTTTATTTAGATTGATTTTCTTCAATTTGACTACCATTTTGTTGCGTATTCAAAAATGATGATTCCAAACCTTAAATAATTAAGGTTAATGATTAAGTCCTAATGCGCACGCAGTAAAGCATTGTAGACATCTCAGGTTGTGTATTTAATAGGCAGCAGAAATAGTAAATAGAGAGGTTTAATGAATTAGCATGTAGAGATTCTAATCTATCTATAGTTGCTTCAGCAAAGAAAGGAACTAAAGGAGAAAGCAGGGACTGGAAGGCTACGGAGACTGTCTATGCGTGCGTGATGGACGAAATATGAGCTGAGAGTAATCACGGATTGACAGTAGTCGTAAACTCACATAAAACAATTCGTTTTCTGGAATCATTATTAAATCCCACATCAGTACATGTTCATTGTGCACTGGAAAAGAACGCATTACGGAAGTCTACGCAGAGGATGAGCCGCTTCGACTTCGACCTCTTCTGCATTGAAATGTCATCCCCAATAAAGTTTGCGGTTAAGAAAAAAAAGCCCTATCACGCAACGCCAAAGGAAAGACAGTAGAAAATCGTAACCACTTAGCCTTGGATACAAAACGTGACCTGCATTACAGGCAAAAATAAGTTTCGATGAACCAACTCCAGTCTATAACCTGCAGTACATTGCCGGTAAGTCTGATAGGTAGCGTTTCCCAGCAGGAACCTGGGATTTTGAGCATGGAGAGAACACATATATATAAAGTCACAACGTAACATGGTAGCCCACATCACGTTTTGGGCCACGGATACCACGTGGCAGAGAGGAGAAGAGGCTTAAGGTGACCATAACACGCTATGCAGGAGGGATGAGTCTCTCCTATGACAGTCATCCTGGCAGAAAAAACTTCGATGACGCTCCTCGCAAGTGAAACCGTCTCACTTCCTACTACAGTGGATCAAAGCATTCTGAAGTAATCCTGTGACTCACGTGTGATGGGTTATATTTCCACATATAGTCGGTGGGTTGAAGAAAGCTTGTGGCTTTAGTTCTCAGACGCCCTTTAAAACCTAAATATTTTGAGTAAAGGGATTCGAAGTTGTTTCGGCTTCCTGGGTATTAACCGTTCTCGGCTCTCAAAATCACTCACTGGTCAACCTTTATTGCAGAGATGGGCGAGTCCCCATGCGCTTCTAGGAGTAAAAAGTTTATTTGGGTTCTGCGTGAGTGTAGAACCAGCTGCCAACCCGGCAGAATTTTACGTGTTATCTTTGTCAACGTCGTTCATGCCATTACGTTAGTTTAGTTTGCTCCAATGACCCAGTTTTTGTGAGATGTGTAATTTTGCACCGTCGTTTTGCACGCATACTACAACAACCGGCTTCTGGTGATTCCCAACAACCGCGTCTATCTTCCATCTATAACGAACAGAAGGAAAAACTCGCCCAGTCTTTCTGGCCTAAGGCGTGACGGACGTTACACATTCTAGCGTCAGAGTGACATAGGTGACATAGCATAACTGATTTTCATGCTACTTTGTATTCTGTCATGTCTAATGTTGCCAGCAATTGTCTTGAAATTTCTTCCTTAACAGTCATTTTGTTCTACCCGTATCAATCCTCGTGTCAGCACCGTAAGTCAGTAATGGTCCTACCTTCATGTTGCATATCTTCATTTTACCTGAAAGTCTGAGGTGTTTATTATTCCACGTAGCATTCCTTAAACATCCAAAAATATGAAAACCTTTCATTAAATGTTGTCGTCTTACGTATTTCGGTAACTACAGACGTCTGTCATTAAATGATATAAGTCCATAATCTGTTCTACACATTTCGTTCCACTTTATAATTTCTTGACTGTTGAGAGTATTAGGCCTATGTTAAATTTGGTTGCTGCTACTACTAGTTTATAAACAAGTCTCTGAAAATTATCTTCTGAATCTTCTTTGAGCATTGTGCTATCCGTATAACACACGATACATATCTGCCTAGTATTCATTTTGTACCTAATCATTGTATTCATGTAATCATGTATCATGTATGTAATCATGTATAAATAAGTCAATACGCTTATTTATCATTAGATTATACACGTAACATGCATAATCCACATACAATCCACATATATCCACATATAATCGGTGGGTTGAAGACAACTTGTGGCTTGTGAGTCGCCTTGTATTCCACCTACGCACTTGTTTTGTTCTGATTTTGTTAATTTGTCTCAAAACTCATGAGTACGGACAAAATTCAAGTATTTCTATTACAACAGATATTTAAGGTTTATGAAACTACTTTATTGAGAAATATATAGTTTGCTATGCTTCATTCTGTCACCTCACAATGTTTAGATTAAATAAAATTTTGTTTATTGTAAAAGAATTTCACAGATTTATTAACATTTTCTTTTAAACACAAGGCGTTAATTAAATCAGGTTACAGACAGCTTTTCCTCTCAGAATTATTTATTTCTTAAGAGTTGTTTAATATTTCATTAAGTAAAACAGAATTTTCCTTATTACAGCGTGAATTATTACTTTCCAGTAGCTAACATAAAAATTTGTTTGTTTTAATTTCTGCTTAATATTGAGCCATCTAATATTAATGTCTTCTTTAATAACAAAAACAATTATTTAAAACTTTTAATCAAATTGAAAGGTATTTTTGTACTAAGATTCCTAACAGGTTATAAAAACTGCACATCCTTACCAGTTTAGGGGCTTCTTGATACGTCCATAACTCGGATTTGGCACCCAAATCATTTTAATGTTATAGCCGGTAAATAAGTCGTATTAGTTTCTAAAATTTTCGTTTCTCATCACTACGTTAACTTCACATCCCTACTTTGCTTTAACAAACGTACTGTTAAAGTAGGAATAGTAATATACAGTGATGGACGGATTTGAATATTTAATCAGCTTTTATCATAGTATTATTCATCCCACTTGTTTGTTACCTGCATAATATATTGCTGTAAAATCTGTATATACATCTCACATTTTATGCACATAGTACATAGCTATACTCAACTTCTTTGAGTAAAACTATAGCGCTCAGAGCTGAAATTAAAATAAATTCACAACGCCAGCCATGTAATTCATGTGACTGTCTATGAGAGGTCAGAGAAAGGTCTCTTACACAAAACAAAATATCTACTGTAGACACTTTAATTCTATGCACATAGACGATTATTCTTTCAACTATTTGCGTGTAAATTACAAAGCCCCTCCTCCAGAAAATGTTTACACAAACTTACGATATCAAATTAGATAAGATTACTCCTTAAAAACTTTAATAATACGAATAAGCACCGTTAGGTATATGAGGTATTTCCAAGTCTTCCACTTGCAAGTATATAGTATATACTCAGCATACCATATACTACTCTATATGCAATACATTTATGTCGTATTATAACGTCTCCTCCTGTTAAGACATTATAACACAGGGAACCAGTTTAATTGGCCTCTGTCAATTAAACCGGCTGCCATTGTTAGTACTGATTACTTACCAACAAATTGGGAACCTGTAAAGATCAGGAGTTTGACTATGGTTACGTAAATTTACTCACTCTCTTCTGTTTAGCAAAAACATCTCTTTATTACAGCTTCGAAAATAAAGATTCCAAAATAATACCTTTAATGATTCTTATGGTTATTAAATGAAAGATTCTGATAGATTCTGCATTTTATGCTCGTATTCTCCTTAAACTGTTACTATGATGAGCTCAAAACAATACAACTGTATATTACATAGAATACCACGGATCCGGGTTTTAATTCTTTCTATATTTAAAAGTACTTTGACATTATGCAAACTATTTGAAGAATAGTTTGATTCAAGTTTGAATTAATTATATCTGTATCCATCTTCAGATTACTCTGATCTCGTTACAGAAAGTATACATATTATTAAGTTATGATTTACATGATTTGTATGAGTCTTTACAAAATAAACTGTTTTTTTTTTTTTACTCTGGGTTCTTAGAAAACAATATAACCACGGAAGTTATGCTTCCATGTCACCTGGTTATGATGTTGGTCCACGGCTGGTCCTCTTCATGGTCCTCTTCCGTAGGTTTTACTGGATGATCTTAGTTGTAGTTTGTGTTCCTCCATTTCAGTGGTTGACTCTAAGTAGTTAGCGCAGTCATGAGGCTCGGATTCTGGCTACCTGGAGCTCATAGTGTTGTAGTTGATGATTCACTCCGGTCGGTCGTGTTCACTTTTACATTTTGGTTTAAAATGCACTGATGTTACTTTATGATATATGGTATGGAACATACCTTAACGATTAAACCATTTCTTAAAGAGATGTTTCGGCTATGCCTTTATGTCTTATTTTATTTACATTTAAACTACGTAACTTTTCGTTTTAACATTTCACTTCGTTTAACTACATGTGGGGGTTGTGTAACCACGAAACACTTATTCACGGATACCTAGTTTTGCAATATAGAAGTATTCGTCTTCACAACACATGACAAGGCTGTTGGCTTGGCCGTGGTTCAGAGGAGACTGTCGGTAAGGTTTTTGTGGCCGAGTAGGGAGATTGGCGCAGTTCCGCCGCGAGAAGAAATAGTTCGTACTTTTATTATTATTGTTTACCTCTGCTTAGATTAATCCTACTATAGCTTCTTTATTTAATCAGTATTTTATTTATTATTATCACGTCCTTTTTTATATAATTAGGATGGTTATTTTAATTAGCTCAACAACATTATGATTTGCTTGTCCGTACTCGCGGTTAACAAGAAGGTACAGGAATTTTGTACAAAGGGGAGGGTGGATTATTTTCTCACTTGTCATTTCAAACAAAAATATTTTGTTTTGTTTTGTGCTATTTAAATTGGCTTTAAATCGTCACAGTATTTGAAATTTTAAGTACAATTATTTCGAATGAGGTACGATAAAGTTACGAATACAGAATTTGCAATAAAATGAAAATTCACATGATCGTGATGAAATCAGTGGGCATGAAGAGGTTAAACGGCTAATTCAATAGAGGTTAATCTAGAAGATTCAATAAACGGCTAAGTAAAATAACTGTGTAGTCAAACGATAGCATGGAAGAAGGACGTGCAATAAGGTATGGGGTACTCATGGAACGTGATTGTTTGGGAAAACAAAAGTGGAGATGCTAAGACAAAAGACGGCATCGGCCTAATATATCTCACTATATAAATAATAAATAATACTTATAATAATAATAATGTTTTATACACTCGAAATTCTTTACACATATTGAAAAACACAAGCGTTAATAATTTAAACAGGAAAGCGAACGCACACACAAACTTTTAAGTAAATTGTTCTTTAGTTATTTATAAGGAAGTAGTATATAATTGTCATATATTGCGACTCACTTTGCCTAGTTTGTATCCTATATTGAAATGCTCCTGCTTTATACAATCTAAGATCGTAATTCGCAAACATAAAGTAAATTTATGAGATTTTATTGGAAGGGAAAAATATTTGTGAAGCAAGTAGTTTGCGTGATTCAAGCGCATAGTATCCCGCTAAACACGGTTAAAACTAGGTGTCTAGCAGAATACCTGCAATTCTTATTTTTACCATTATAGAAACATATATTGTTTGATAGCTTTTTTTGACGAGTCTCATTAACAATATCTAATTAGTTATGCATACACAAAAGCTATACATTAGTAAATTTATGTTTAGATTTCAAATAATTAATTATTTTTGTAGTTAAATTACTTGTACTGAATACTAGTTTGTAAAAATATTAACTAAAAATAAATAATCAAATCTTATGGGTATGCATGCCCGCTGATATACTAACACTCGGTTTTCTAATTTCATGCTCGTCAATTGTAATTATTACTATTCACATCCGTTTTTATTCAATTAATGTTAGAGATCACACCTATCACTGTGAAATTCTAAGTATTCATTACGTATTTCCAAAGTTTTGATGCGTAAATAATATGAGCGTGCTTACACACACACACATATCCAATCAAATACTCATATCACTCAAATACTCATAAAATGGTAGCTTCGAAAATAACATTTCGTATGCCTTACTATAAAGACATAAGTAGAAAAAAGAAAAAAAAAAATGTGAATTTCTTATAGAGAACGTAATATCCATAATCATATACGAACTAAATCGTAATTATTCTGTTTGAGATTTCGTATAAGCTTACATTGATTTTCCAAATAAATGTGAAGTATCATAATGATACAAATATCTGTGCGGCCGCCACCAGTCAGTAGTTCCCAACATTTTGTACTGAAGTGACTGCCATTGATTGACACATAACTTCTCATGTAATTTGAATCAAAATGAGGTGTGAAACTACTGCTACAAATTGTGTGTACCGCACTACGTTTTAAAGTGATTAAACTTTTACAACACAACGTTCAACAAGGGTCTCAAGACGTTGCTTTGACATTTATCTGTTCCATCTGAAACGCCCCCTTGGTCCCAGAATATTTTTGCACCCTTTTTCTAATTACCCAAAAAATAGGTTTTTCTTTCCGGGGGAGGCGTAACTTAATATTTAAGACTAGGCATATGGCCTAGATTAGAAATAAAATGTGCTGAGTCTTGGAATATGCTTTAGTGACGGGTCTTGGAAGAAAACAACTGATCAACAGTAACAAGATTTTATTGAAGTTTTTTCTTTTGAACAATTTGTTTTACAATCATTTTGTCAAAGTTTTCTTAATACTTGACTTCCATTCAGCTCTCTCTTTAAATTCACATGATGGTTTAATTACACAAAATGTGCCAAAGTATTTTCCACAAATTTAGTAATGGCATGCCATTCTACTGAATTTATTATTATTATTATTATTATAAACTTTTACTTCCTATATTTTACAACAGTTTGTATTGCATGAGTAATGCAGGAACCATTTATGAACATATGATAATTATAAGTGTCTGGAGCAGACAATCCATGACAATTAGATATTACAATAATAATTGATAATTAAGAAATAATGATTAATAATTAAATTCAAGAAAAATTACTCAAGTGTGGAGCAGTACTTTCATCTACCTGTTCCCCATCACTAGGATTAATCACATCAACTGAAAACCGTGATCACAGTAAACCGAGGTATAAGAATGTTACCTAAATATTATAAAAAGGTAGAAAATAGAAGTCAAATAAAGAAAAAATTAAAAGCAGTCGCCTTTTAAGTTAAGTGTTAAGTTAAATTAAATTAAGTTAGGTGTTAAATTAGTTAAGTAGAGGAATCTTACTGTATAATACTAACAATTTTAATAGTTCAACTGAACCAACAAAATAACCAAATAAGAGAAATTTAAATTTAGAAAAATCAGAAAACAAAAATAAACGTGCAGGATCACCGGTCATATGGCAGGCAGATGCAAGCACTCTCCGAGTATTACATTTTCTTAAGTTCTGAATATTGTCAAAATGAGTTTTAAACTGTTTTGTCTTCCACATGAATAGAATTAAATATTTATATAATAGAAAGGTAACCCATGACTCTATGCAAATCAACACACAAGTTATCATATTTATAAGTATATCAATATATCATACTTATAAGTTACTTATAACCCAGTCAGTAATGTCCACACTTTAGCATGTCCTCACAAAACATGTTCAGTAAAGTTAAACATGAGTCTAATATCTAGGCATAGATTTTAGCAAGTGTGTTGCCCGATAACCTCCTGAGCACTTCGAGTGTGAAGTTTATTAAATAATGGAAATTTCCCAGCTGATCTTTCGGAGGGCCCTAAGGACGTTCCTGGATTTTCGGTGTGTGTGTGAAGGACGATGTCGGATGGCGTGACGGCGTTGGGTTTTCTTACGCAGGCTCTGCGGATGGGCAAAGATGTAGCGTGCCCATCACCTGGACCCCTTTCCCCTCGACTAAGCGGAGAAACCTGCGAAAATTTTTACTGTATATTCGATTCAGATATATATATACACATACCACCCCAACATTCCTACGTCCAAGCACTCAGATCACACACGTTAATATAACTTCAATACAGCAATAGCCGGTCAGTAACTCCAGTCAAAATCACCCTTCGGGCGTTTAATTTGAATTTTAAATTTCACCATGTTACACAGGAATCATACATATTAAGCTTAAACAATTTTTTGGGTTACCATGCATGTTTAAGTTTACAAAAGATTGACTGACAAACACGTGGTCTCTGCTAAAACATTTATAATACTTCAAAAAATAATCAGACTTCATAGAACCACAATTATAAATTCATACTTGCTCTAATTCTTAAGTGTTTTTAAATTCTGAACAGTCTACAACATTATTTCTTTATCTTGAGAGTAAAATTATTTTACCACGTGCTTGCATATTTTCCGGCACAAACATGGACAGCCTGAGTCACACGCACAACGATCGTTACATTTCACATACACAACCCCCCAATTAAATAAATATTACATATAAACTCGCAATACTGGCTCACCTGAAGCTCTTTAAGGAAATTTATCTAGTCATAGTGGAGTCACAATTTACGCCGTCACAATCCAGCCGCACCAAGAAAAGAGAGACCGACGCACGGCTCGGCGCTAACTTATAGAAACTCAGACATTGCTGACTAAAATTCATTGACAAGCGAAAGCCACAGCCTGCCCAATGACGTCACCACTCAAGGTCGCAGAGAACAACTTGCATTTCGATATCACCGCGGGCATCGCAACAACCAGCGATAGTGTGCCGAACGCACAGAAAATAAAATTAAAGTGGCCGTGGTGTTTACCTTTCAATATAACCACGGCACACATCTATACTAGTGTTGATGTTGGTAACCAAAATCTGCACTCTATAAGTCGTAGTAATTCTTTATATTGCATTCCACCTTAACATTTTAAGTTCTGCCATTTGGTAAGAATAGATATGAATAGATAGGTATGATAAAAAAGTGTTTTCCAAACAACACGCAAGTACTATTGAAATATAAAAACACGTGTTTCAAGGCGTAATGTTTAACAGACTGCATTGCAAATACAAACATCATTTCTTGAACATCATTACAGTTCAGAAAATTTTGAGTTATAAATTCATAAGCATTAACTTACTTTTAGATTTTTTTGTTATCAATTTATGGGAAATGTACATTTAGAATAAGGAACTAACTGAGGTAACTGTTATTATTAAGCAAAATGTGTGCTGCTAGTTAAGGATAATCCATTTGTGTCGTTCTTTCGAAACAGTATATTGCTCAATATTCCATGTGTTTCCAAGAGAACAATAATAGTTTAGTAATTTCTTTATTTTTGTAATTTAAAGCATTCACTTCAGTTACTGTGCAGAAATTTAACAAAGGTGGTGTTTACACTTAATGAATTGTTAATGTTTTCCTGTTATTCCAAAGTCTTAAGTATCAAACAAAGGAGTAATATAGGTTAACTTTAATTATGTTTGATAGGATTGTTAGACAAGACAGTAAAAGTTAACTCTCTACTCAACGTTTTATTGTGAAAAGTATAAGCACTAGTAAGCTTAGGAAAGTAAATGTGAAATACTTCTAACGTCAAGATTAAAGAGTTATTTATGTTTATTGACACACACATTAGAAGCAAACTGTTTTCATTCGTGGCTAGGAATATTAACATTTTACTTCTCCGCCGTAATTTTCATGATTATGCAACTCCAATTCATTCGTATCATAGTATTAATAACAATAATTTTGCTGTATAATAAATAAAGAAATAAGTACATTTTTAATTTTTGTGAGTGTGATAGGTATCCATTTTTCTGGTAGGTTATCTTGCTGTTTTAGCTGTTTTTCCAAAACACTAAAACTACCATATGTTTTACATCCAAAACTGTAACGTCAGGATCAAAAAATCTACAGAAATACAGCACCAAGGTATCCTACAGATCATATTAACCGTTGGATTGTTGAACTTCAGAAGGAATTATTTTTTTAGAACATAGTTTATACGAATTACACTGTGGTGAGTACAACCACTCTATCCCGGCCAGGCACTCATAAAAGCCATCATCAGAGAACTCAGGTTTACAGAACACACACACACACACACACACACACACACACACACACACACACACACACACACACACACACACACACACACACACACACACACACACACACATACACGCACACCACGCACGCGCTCATACACAAACCTAGTTACGTAATTATATTTGGTTGCACATTACTAGCGTAGCCTAAACTTTACAAAAGAAATTATTTGTTTCAGTTACTTAAATGGTTAGGAATGTAAACGTAATTATGAACACAAATTTACTGACTGGATAGTTTTGTTCTGTTTTTTAATGAAAGATTGTTGTAATCTGTTCAAAATAAAGTCACTGAATAAACGTGTGTCTTACGTAATTTACATATAAGTTACAATCAGTATAAAAACAACACATGCGGATGAATCGTGTTGTCATTAATCTGACATAAATATATTCCATGAAACGTAAGAAAAGTTTAATCAATAGCACTCGACCAGATGTAATGCATTGTGTTGTATTATTATGTATCGTTAGAAAGTATGGACTGAGAAACGTAAACAGATGGTGTTTACCATGATCATGAACTTGCAAAGTGTTTCTTTAAAACTTTTGTGTTTCTTTAACCCGGCTGTCCTAGAAGTTAGTTACTATTATACAGACACTCGTGTACCGCAGTTTTGTTAGACATGTGTCTTACCTTTAACAGGGTATTTCTGTATATAAATATAAAATAACAAGTTGATTAACATTTAATTTTGTTAATTATCACATAAATTATATTTCTATATGTGCCTATAAAGAACCTAATAAAGAACTAGGTAATGAAAAAAACAAAATTTAAGTTGATAACATGTATATTGTAAAGTGTGAAAACCAAAAATGAATTATATCAAAATTAAGTATGCTATAACACAATAATCAAAATGAAAATCCACCTAATTTATTACTTGAATTGATAATATATAAAAAGGTAATAATACACAAATAGCACAAATTAAAAAATTACCTTTATGATTAACACTTAATGTTTAATTTCAAACATAAACAAACTCTCAGCCAAATTGAATATAAAAAATATTTTCATACCTTTAGATAATATGTAACGATAATATGTAACTAAGAAGTAAATTCAAATTTTAAACGTAGTAATTTGAGACCGAAATGCAAAATATTTGGTGTTTAGATAAAGAACGTTTCTAAAAAATTTGATGACGTTATTGATCTTGAAATTTGCTGCCTTTAAAGACAAGATGTAAGAAAGGTTTACGGAGCTAAACAGGCTGCTATTTAATTCAATTTGGACTATGCTGATGCAACTCGTGTTATCAAGTAGTTATCTTCTGGTGGACGCCTTACACACACACCGCAATAATTCTGCCTGTTGTACACCACTGCACACAAACTGTTTCGCTGCTGGCAATTTGCATGACATACGGCTCACACTGATTCTTTGCTGACTGTGAAAACCATTCGATAGATGTAAATTAAACAATCAATAATACATCACTGACATCATCAGGTCTTGAACAACGGCAAGTCATCAGGTTGTTCAAGACCTGATGATGTCAGAAATGACGAAAACCTTTGTCTCAACAAAAATTGTAGCAGTTTAGCAACTTAATAAAAGAAATAGTCAAGATGGCTGCTAATTCAAATAATACGAAGAATAATACATCAATTTATGGCTGAGTTATAGACACGATTATCTGTAAAAGTGAAAATATATTTGACTGTTACAGTACAAACGAATCTCTTATAGACTTGATTGTATGACTTAATCATTAGACCAAATCATTAAATTTATTTCTGTTTTCTGTTCTTTTTTACTATTTCATTCAGTAATATATTTAAAAATTTTGTTGTACACAATAAGTTTTTATAGTTTTAATATTTTGTTCTATAACATTTACATACGTTGTTGGTAAGTATACGTATAAAATAATAAAAATATTATTTTTTTGTAATTAAACTATTTTTAAATATCTATAGTCACTTGCTAATATGAATACAGTGGGAATGATAAGAAATTGTATAGAAAACAACAATTCTTTCAACGTAAGAAAGTCAATTGCTTCAACGGAGACTGTAAAGACAAACCGAGGTATTACCCTGTAGACACACTAACGTCGGCGCAGTTTACAGGTACGTTAGTGCTTACGTTTATCAAAATGTATGCCAAAACTATTACCAGCAAACGTTATAGACACTCAAAAACACGTAGCCCTGCGGCTGAGATAATGTTAGGTAGACCTATGTTTAATTTAACCAAGCTACTGGGCTGTTTGGCCGTGGTCCAAGGTTTTCATTAAAATCAAACGTTTCAGCAGCACCATTGCAGTACTATGGTTAAGGCTAAAGTAATACTGTGGTCCAACGTACGACACCCCGGTTTGACTCGATACATCTACTGAAGATGGCAGCCAGTGGTCCTGCTGAAACGTTTGGTTTTAATGAAAACCTTGGGCCACGGCCAAACAGCCAGGCAGATAGTTTAAGTTTAACTGACACCGGCCGTGAAATAAGACCTAAGTTAATTTGTTCAAAGCGTTATGTGCAATTTATTTCATCAGTACGAACTGCTAGAATTTTATGAATACTAAAATTCTGAAATTAACAAAACAATTCACATCTTTGTATTTGAGCTGTAACTCCACAAACCTTTGCTGCAACAAGCAAAAATACCTTAAACCACATTCTGTTGTTACTCATACAACTGCATGGGGAAATTTGGTTATAAAACACACACACATATACACATTTAAATTTACATGTAATGTAAAAGCATTATTATAATATAATATAATTAAACACACAGCAATTCAGAAGACAAATTACTTAAGAACATAATAGAAAACCCAGATAACACTAGTTACAGTATCGAGAGAAGGTCCGTGACGCGCCGATAGGACATTATTGAACGAGATGTCGGAAAGCTGGGGTTGAGAAAGGAGAAGCGGCTGCGATAGTCAAAAACAAATGGTGAGTACGAGATTCTGTACCACTGCGGAAAGAAGAGACTAGATTGTACAATAATTTAGTATTTCAGCTGTTAAATGTGATTAACTTACGATAAGATTTAACAATGGTGTAGGCCTATACGGTGTCATCTCAACAAATGTCCTGTTAATAAACTAAACAGTTTCAAAACAGTTACGGTAATAAGCATTTTTTTCGTAACTGTAGTAATCTTCTCGATTTTTAATAAACAAATAAAGATACATTACTTATTCCTAATATATAGCTCACATCTCCCCACATACACTATCTGTGGTTTCTATAGTTTCAAACTTAACGTCATGGTATATTGGTACTTCACAATATCGCATGTTTTAACGCCCATAGATGTACTATACCTGCACCCTTCGAATAACTGTAATTAATTAACCTAATGAGAATATAGCACTTGCTACATAATTCGCTAACAATAATACTATATCAGTATGCAGTACGATATGAATTTAGTCTGGGTTTAAACATTTTGATTTATTTTGAACTCTCCAGCAGGTACGTTTGATTAGACGTTTGTCTCACTTTTAACGTAGTACTTCGTTATATAAATAACATAAATACATAATATAAAGTTAAATTTTCTTAGGATTTACAAATATAATACAGAATATTGATTTACTGAAAATAATTTATAAGCAATATACTTGTGCTACTGAAAACAAACACCAAAAACGCAATTCGTCAATTAGACAATGTACGTTTAATCACTTTGAAAAAAAAATACAGTCTTCATGATTTCACAATGAGTAAAGTGATAACATGGAATTTGGTGTTATTCAAATTTTAAATTCAAAGTGACTACAAATTGCTAACTCCATAAAGTAAAATCCATTATTAAATACATCAATAACAGCAAAGTAATTTTACGCACCAATACTGAACCCAACAAATGTTTAAGAATGAGAACAACGAATAGGCAATAAGGAGATAAACATAATTTAGTGGTTAAGTCTAATTTCTGAAGATGAGCCGTGTGTCTTGAAAGCGCTTATGGACAGTATAATTGCGTGTTAGTGGTTGCAATACAACTTTAGTAAAAAGAATAGACAATAGTAAAAGGGTCTTTTACTTTAAGGAATGTGGAGGCGAATCGAAAAGTACAAGCCAACGGTATCTACAATCAAAATTTTTTCACATATTATTTCCAAGGAATTATTGAATTTAATAATTCTTGAACCGTCTAAAGCCAGAGAGATAAGCGAAGATAAAACTGTTAGTTATAAAAATATAAACATGTCAGAAAAAGGAATTTTTGGTAAAAATATTATTGAAACAGTATTAAGAACATTGTGGGTTTTCCTATAAAGTTGGAAAAAAATAAAACTTTGGTTTTGAAAAGAAGAAGAAAAAGGCAAATAATGAAATATTTCTGAAAGGACATAATAGCAAGTTTACGAAAAATTAATATAACTCTGCCAATAGCTGAACAAGATGGAAAAACTAAACAAAACCAAACAAGTGTCCAACATCATATGTAAGTACAAAAAAATGGAATTTATTAGCTCATATAATACCGAACATCAGAATAAAATCAAAACAGCTGTTGGAAGAACGCTACCCGACTAATCTTTGCTAACGCACTAATAAGATAATAAAGCAAGGAAATGAAAAAGTTATAATTAAAAAATCATCTTCTGAAGAAAAAATATTCCGTATATTGAATTGTATAAGGAACAGAAAATGGTTTATATGAAAACCATATATTCTGTAACACTATAACTAAAATGAAAATACTTTAAATGGATGCCTAAAGGCATACATCTGGAAGAAAAATAACTTACCTAATAAAATCTTTAAAATAATATAAATTTAACAGACTTTTATAAATACAAAATACAAAATATATAAATTACGGAAACGAACAAACAAAATTTTAGACTTACAAACACAAAAGAAATTGTCAGTTAAATGGGATATACAAAATTCTTATATATCTAGGTTACCTGAAAGTAAATTATATACAGTAATTTATATACAAAGTAAATATAAATTTTAAACCTGACAATGTGCATAAAAGTAAAAAGTATTTGGTATTTACTTAAGGAAAGATACAAACACGACATTAAAGATCTTAATTGATAGTGTCTTTAAAGATGAGAAATACTACAGGATTACTCTAGTAAAAATAGTCATAATTTCTGCAACTTAATGCGCTTTGGAATATGCTGATACAGCTCGTGTGTTTGTTACCAAATGGTTAATCTGCTGGTGCACATTGTACAGAATATCTAATGAACTGCAACAGACACACAATAAACGCCGTAATAATCCTGTGTGCTGTATATTATTGCATACAAACCGACTAGTTAACAAGCGCTTCTGGCAGTTTGCATGACTTACTGTTGACGCTGATTTGTTGTTAGCATAACAGAGGAAAACCGTTCATTACAAGTTAGCTAAGTAGCCAATATTATATTAATTTATGACTAAGTAATAGAAAAGAAAAAATGAAAATATACTGAATCTTGAAAAACAAATTGTATTTTACCGTATTGATGATTTGATGCTTGTTCTTCATTATTAAATTGTTTTTTGGATCTTCCTATTACTTCGTTCACTATTACACACTGGTACACTACTTTGAGACAAAATAATGGAAATATGTAATAGTGAAAATTTAACTAAGTATAGCTACTTGATAATACTAGTGTAATAGGAATTATAAGAAATTAGTGTAAATAGCAAAATTTTGTGAACGGCAGAAAATCAAATGTGAAGTAAGTTTAAGTAGATACAATGGTAAATGAAAAGGCAAACCGAGTTTTTCATCACACATTTCAGCCCACGTCCATTTTATTTCATTTCATCATACGTGTATGTACTAACCCAGCTTGGCACGATTGTTCTAGTGCTTTCCTATTCTTATATGGTGTGAGGTTTTTAAATTTTTTTTTGATCTTCCTATTACTTCATTCACTATTACACACTGATGCACTATTTTGAGACAAAATAATGGAAATATGTAATAGTGAAAATTTAACTAATTATAGCTACTTGATAATACTAGTGCAATGGGAATTATAAGAATTTAGTGTAAATAGCAAAATTTTGTGAACTTCAGAAAATCAAATGTGAAGTAAGTTTAAGTAGACACAACGGTAAATGAAAAGGCAAACCGAGTTTTTCATCACAGATTTCAACCCACGTCCATTTCATTTCATTTCATCATACGTTTATGTACTCACCCAGCTTAGCACAATTGTTCTAGTGCTTTCCTATTCTTAAATGTTGAGATGATGATTTTCATGACGACGACGACGACGACGACGACGACGACGATGATGATGATGATGATAATGATGATGATGATGATGATGATGATAGGGTCTCATTTTTCCATTGAAGATGAGTCATGGAACGTAAACTAGTAATATTATATGTGCGGAGCTCCACGATTGTTTTGTTCAGAACTCTGCACACAAAATTGTCTTAATAACTTTCGTCAAATTTAAAAACTGGAACATCTGTAAGTGACCGTTGACTCTTTAAACTGTTTTCGTATTTTTCAAGTTAAGCATAATTCCATACTCCGCATTTTATAGCTATTTATACAAGTAAATTGTGTACATTCACTCACTCAAACATATTTAAATAAATCATAATTTTTATTATTTCGGTGTATTCACTAACGTAAATCTAATTAGAGATTACTGTGATTAAATGTTACAATCAGTTGTATACGTTTTGTTATTACCAGTCAAGGTGATAATGGAAGAGAACTGTGCAGCGGTTTGAAAATTATGAAGTATTTCAAGTGGTGTAATTACATGGTTTCCAGCTGACGTAAAGCGCTCTGTGCAGCAATCAACTGCAGGTGGGCAGCAAGAGGAAGTGAAGAACGTGTCACAAACAAGTACTGCACTCTCCACCCACTGTGCTCTTCGCTGGGGCAGTCACAGTAGCAAACTGTACGATCAGTTTGCTACATTTTTCAGCACTACCAGCAGCAGATAATTTTCTATACATAGTGCATTTAAGCTATAATTTTATTTAAGACAAATGTGTTTATTATATTAAACGATAATATGATTGTATTGAATCGCGTTACAGTGTGCCTATCATAACGTCTATTAATTAGTAGCTTCTATTATTCATTAAACGATATATTATTACTAAAATCTAATTTTAATTTCTCGCATTGACAAAGCTGCATAACTAGACTTTGTCTGTGTGTATATATTGTAACATTATGATCCTTCTCCTCCACTTTTTTCATTCTCCCGTAATAAATAATAAAGATAAACCATGTTGAAGTACAAAAAACGTACCTATAAGCATAATTAAGAAACTAAAAATAATTTAAAAATGTAACCCTAGTATTAGTAGTGGATATTTTAAATTCAGTATGATAAGAAGATCATAAAGTGAAAACTAGTTTAAGGAACTCATAGACTATAACCAAAGTGTGAATTACATTAGAGATATAATGATTAATAAGGTAATGTAACAATGGTTAATGATATTAAAAAATATAAAAATAGAAGTAATATGAACAGTAATATTACTACGACTATATTGTATTTAAACATAACAACCAGTGTAAAACTAAAGAAATAGTAGTGAGAACTAACCATGTAAATAAAATAAGTAAAACTCAACTTAATAGAAGAAAATGAGTACTGTCTAAGAATAGAACAGTGAAAGGCCTATGCAACAGAAATAGGTGAAACCCATGTAAATAAATTAGTGTAAGCAATGATGGATGATGTAATAATCATTGTTATTTGTGTTAAAGTTAGTATGTAAAGATGAAAGTTGCTTTGGGAATAATTTATAAGTGTGACAAGCAATGAATGTTATGTTTTGAAAACTGGCTTTGACCTAGATGACTAATAAGAGTCATAATATGTTTTAAAATACTTATTGATAATTAATTGTTTTGTGTTAACTTATTTCGTTTATTGTAATTGTATTAAGAAGGTTTAATGTTCATAAAAACTAAGGAAACTGTAAATATAAATGTCTAATGAACATAAGGTACATTAGGCCTATAGAAAATTAAGGAATTTGAGAAAACTTTAGGTAAAAACAACAGTAACCCATGTTACATGGTATGTTATTATCACAGAATGGATTTTATAGTAATAGTAAAGCAAATTGTATGCAAAAGGATTAATTTTAAGTATATTTATAAGAGTAAGAGCAAATGTCAAACTAGTAAATTTGGAAATACTGGACAAAAACTACTCAAATGAGATGTCAAAATAATCTAGGTCCAAAAAGCAATTCAATGGTACTAGTATCTTTAATATTGAAGATAGTATAAGAAAATTGTGTTAATTTTAAGGAATTTGTTCATTTAGGGACCAAACAGAAACCATGGCAACACAATGTAACAAGGTTTCCAGCAATGGAAATTTTGCACTTTTGGTACTTAAACGACCAAATTTCATAGCGAAAGGAGTTAGTTAATTGTTGGAATTCGAATAAGTAACATTAAATCTACATACAAATCAGTTATTTAAAAAGTGTGATAGCATCGAACTGGAGTGAGGTTAAAAAATAATAGCAACCTAATATAGAAGAAGAACGAAGTAATTTAATATCAAAATGAAGAATAAGTCTTAAAAGTGGAAGAAATAAGTGGAGATAACATTTAAAGAAAAGTATTTAAAATAATACTAAAAAGTAAAGAACATTCATAATTACGATAAATTATACTTCACGTATACACTTTCCACATGTTTATAAATTATATTTAACCTTTCACTTAACAAACGAACTGATAATTGTAGATTACTATCACTATTAAAATATTATTTTATTGTAGTATAACTGTTTGGAAGAGTAACAACCACTCGAACGGTTAAACTGAACCTGACCGTTGATGAAATACGAACTGTTGTAACCTTAATTTTAATTTTCATGTTAATTCACCTTATATTTAGTTGCATTTATATGATATTTTGTACTTCACAAAAGGTATTTTTGTTGACCTTTCTGTAGCCAGAAGGACTTATACCCTGAGAAAACATAAATTAATTGTAATATTTTGTTTTAATCTGTAACAAGAGTTATTGCAGCCAACTGAGCGAAAATATTTTACTAGCCGGAACAATTATTAATGTTATAAAATTATAAATTTTGTCATAAAAGAAAGAAAATAAGAGATTGATGGAAATAAAACAGTAAATATAGAAGATCTTAAATTGTTTTAATTAATTTATTTTGGGGTATTGGTGTCTTCATTTTTCATATAGTTGAACGTTATTTTTTTATTAGAAAAGAGTGGTTGGCAACACTGACATTCGGTGTATTTACAGCCATTGAAGTGAGAAGAAAGTTATCAAGATTTTAATAAGTTCAACGCATGAGAATTAACAATATTTATAATTATTAATTCAACGGATAATAAATAAAAATTAATACTCCTTGTTAATAAATGTTAATATGAATGTTAATAAAAATTCAGATACTCCATACTACCAGAATCCAAGTAATTAACAATTTCTTTGTTAATAAAATTTTAATTGCTTTTATTGATAAAACAATTTGGCGCCTACCACAAAAAACGAGATAACAATAACATTAATTCTAATTTTCATTCATTCAAATATTAAGGAATAAAAAGACGAGAAAGCACGTTGTTGTGTAATTGTATTGTAATGAGTATTGTTGTGTAAAAATATATATATATATATATATATATATATATTACATTGACACTATGTGTTCAAGGCTTCTACTACATTAGTAGTAGAATAATAATTTACAGAAAGGTTTCACAAAATATGGTATTTACCTGATTTGATATTTGGTGTCAAGTAATGTTCCAGCGAAACCGTACATCGTACTCCAGCGAAACGTTCTTCATAAAACCGTACAATGTTGTATGGTAACTGTACTTTTACAAATCGACTTTCATTCACAATTTCATCAATGAATATGATCAAACGATTACGTTATAAATTACGTAGAACACAGGTACTACTTTCCCCCCAAATCTGTTATTTTTTATAACGTTTAAATCCTTAAATTCGTTTTCTGAATTCAAAGAAAGTACCGATATGTTGTTGCTACTTATATGCTAAAATAGATTGAATTATATAACGCAGAGTAAATTGAATTATATAACTTTTTGAAAACGCAGAGTTAAAATCGTTAATAATTTTTAGTATCCAGTATCACGTACTTCTGAGCCAAGAAAACAAAGAGGAATTATCAAATGCGAAATTGTTTCAGGCCATTGTAAAGCGTGTGAAATAAAAAAATTACATTCTAATTTACAGTGTATAAATTATTACAGACGGTGTTCATAGTGTGTTCATATTAACTAAACAGTTCGTACCTATCGTCAGCAGAAACTACATAATGCCCCAGCTGGGTTACTGGTCCCTTTCATATCATTACCGTAATCCACGCCTCTGGCTTCATTAGTCTTGCTGGATCGCATAAAATGTTTCACACTATATGCGTATCTATTTAATTGGTCCTAGTAAGGATAATGGTTTGTTAAAACGTTGTCAAGATGGTAAGTAATCAAGAAAGTAAAACCGACGATTAACATTGAACAAATGTTGAATTGTCCACAAATGTTGCCAGCCATGTGATTGACATTGCCCCAGTAACATCTGAATAATATAAAGATGATAAAGTGTTGCATAAGGGGGTCACTTCTTTTTCGAAATAATTAAAACTCAGTGTACTAAATCTGTATGTTCAACATTAATCAGATATGTTAGAGAGGATGAAACCGGATACTCTGCCATAACAAACTACAATGTTTCTTTGAACGTTAAAGGTCATAGAGAACAGTCCTAAAGATTTAACATAATTTTGCTATATTGTGAATAATACATACAGGACGGCCTAGCATTTACTGAAGAGGAGGTCTTTAAAATATTTTTTTTTAATTTTTTAGGTAGTGCAGAACACATTATTTGTGAATATCGGCAGGGCTATTCATAAGCCTCCCGGTGCGATATTTATAGATTTAATTAACCCTATGATGGATATTGTCATCTCGTGTAATACGAGTAAACTGAAAGCGATTGTAGATGTTTTTGACGTTTTTTGGTATCTTAAATAAATAAATTTTATTTGTGTGTGGTTGGTACATTGTAACGACAGTGCAAAGTTCCAAACTGAGTAGCGTTCACGACGCACTAGGAATGTTCTGTGCAAACTGCCTAATAGAGCTGATGTAAATACAACAAACTGCAATGTTTCTTTGAACGTTAAAGGTCATAGAGAACAGTCCTAAAGATTTAATATAATTTTGCTATATTGTGAATAATACATACAGCACGGCCTAGCATTTACTCAAGAGGAGGTCTTTAAAATATTTTTTTTAATTTTTTAGGTAGTGCAGAACACATTATTTGTGAATATCGGCAGGGCTATTCATAAGCCTCCCGGTGCGATATTTATAGATTTAATTAACCCTATGATGGTTATTGTCATCTCGTGTAATACGAGTAAACTGAAAGCGATTGTAGATGTTTTTGACGTTTTTTAGTATCTTAAATAAATAAATTTTATTGGTGTGTGGTTGGTACATTGTAAAGACAGTGCAAAGTTCCAAACTGAGTAGCGTTCACGACGCACTAGGAATGTTGTGTGCAAACTGCCTAATAGAGCTGATGTAAATAACGCACTTGGTAAATGTGTGTGAGTGTGTGTGTGACAACTTGCAAATTATTTTAAAGAAATCTTTCATAATTACTGAGTAAATTCCAACGTAAGAATATTTTATAGGAATTTTTCTAATATTCGTTAAGAAACAAATGTAATGTAAGTTTATTTACCATTTAAAAAACCCTTTCATTACATTATTGATTAAAATAAAATGTTTATTTATTAGGCGAAATTATAAATGTTTCAGAGTTTCTAAAACCTGGTGTAAAGTGGTAATGTGGTATTTACGTCACGTGTAAGCGTACAAGGTTTTGAGGCAGCTTCAAGGGAAACAAATGGAATTCCTGGCTCTTTTGTCTAGTGCATACCGTATATCAGTTCAACTTCCGCTTTGTTAATTTATACCCGTGACGCAGCAGGTTTGATCACGCTTTGATATCACATTAAACTTCCTTTAGGAATTAAAACGTTGAAGTTTTTCAAGAGACGTGCAAAACCTAATGTGTGTTTGAATGTAAATAAATAAAGTGAGTATCTATCGTTTGGTAAGCTTAAGCTATATGAAAAAATTAATAAAAAAATAAATAGAAACTGAATCTTAATAACTATTGTAGATTATACACGTAAAAATTAGATTAAACTTTTCTTATGAAAGGTTATGAAAAATTGCATATATGATAAGAACAAGTTATTCGCATTCATATATGTGTATATTGTAACATTACATTTGGAACAACTTAATATCGTACTTGATTTAATGAAGACTTTGGATAAGAAGCTAAACAAGAAGAACAATATCTTCCAAGATGATCGTGAAGAGGAACGACTAACCATTTCAGACTGACTAGTAATACAACTGACCGTACCCAAAATTAATGATTTAGGCAAAGTGATGCAAAATACATTCAACCCCGATTATGACATGAACTTTCAATAATGACCAAAATAAATAATTATAAAGACAGACGGCTTATGAACCAGTACTATAAAGAAACAAATGGTTTCATTCAATGTATCATAATATCAACATAATCAAAATACAAATTGAGGGATAATAGGCCCAAACATGTAATACTATGTAAAAAGAAATATTAGTAAGTGATTAATTTAAATGATGTAATGAAAATATAACAAACCTTATTGTAGATACATGAACCATACAACTAATTGTAACAGATAGTGATCATAAGATTGTCCAGAAAACAACAAATAATAACTTGTCCACAGTAACATTTGATAACAAGAGTGAAGTTCTTTTAATGACAATAAAATGTAAAAACCTATAAAAACCAATAAGTATGTTTATAAATACAAACTATTAAGTGTTCAGTGAAAAGGGTAAACGATAAACATAGTGACAAGTAATGTGAAACATAACATAGACAGTTTTAGAATAATTAATGAATTAACTGAGAGAAGACTAATTAATTAGTGCATAATTTATTTTATAAAAATGTGCATGTTATTATGTTTTATCACGTTGTTTTATTATCATGGTATTTATGTTGTTTTTTGTATGTAGCAGGTGAAGCAGTTGTTTTAAGAGAATATCAATTAACTGATGTTAATTTCATTTTTATGTTAATTATTATAGGAAGTTTCAGAGAAATTATTCTGAAATGACAGCAAAGTTTTCTCCACAATTATCCTCTAAGAACAAATGGTCCTGGGGACAGGAACAAGACAACTTACTCCAAATGATCAAGCATAATTTCCTAAGTTCAGTTGTATTAAAACATCCTAATTTCAACCAACCTTTCTTTATGAACTGTGATGCCAGTGATATAAGTTTAGGATCTGTATTATATCAAGAAGATAGTGAGGGAGAACATCAGGTGGTGAGTTTTGCAAGCAGAATACTTAATGGATGTGAACGCAATTATAGTGTAACGGAAAAGGAGTTATTGAGCGTTGTATTTGCTTGTGGCAAATTCAGAACCTACATTCTTGGACACCCGATAACTGTGAGGAGCGATCATAAGTCAATATCTTTCCTAAAAAATTGCAAGATTAACCATGGGAGATTGGCAAGGTGGATACTCGCACTACAGGAGTACCATATAAATTGGGAGTATGTTCCAGGAAAACAGAATATTGCTGCAGATATATTGTCCCGGATTAACATAGAACAACAAACTTTTGAAGGGGAAAAAGAAACAATCATCAAGGTATATACTATAATAAAAAACAAATCAGATTTGGAAAACATCATGAAATCAATTTCACAACAACAAACAGAGGATACAAAAATCAACAATTTTAGACAAAGACTGATCCAACAGGATGAAAAAATCATTGCATATTACTGTCTACATGAAGACATATTATTTTACAAACCAAATAATAACCAAGGATCATGGAAGGTGGTGATACCTAAAGCTTTAGAAACAGAATTAATACTGGACTACCATAGTCGATATGGGCATATGGGTGCATTAAAAGTAATGAAGGCACTTGAGGAACACACTTACATTAAGAATATCAACAGGAGAGTTAGAGAATGTATTCGGCAGTGTCACACCTGTCAATTGGCAAAATGCAATAACGAAAAAACAGAAGGAATTATGCAACCTATTACATCAACTGGTAAATTAGAGAGAGTATTTTTAGATGTGTGTGGACCGTTACCTCATAGTGGAGGGAGAAAACAGTATAAATTTATTATAATCATGTTCGACCATTACTCCAAATTTACAAAACTATACCCTATTAATCGGGCAACTACAAAAAAGATTCTGCAAATAGTGATCCAACAATACATACCAGAGTTAGGAGCTCCAAGATCAATTATTACCGATCACGGAACTCAGTTTCGAGGAAGGGTTTGGAAGGAGACTTTGTTAGATCTAGGTGTCAAGACATATAAAACATCTGTCTATCACCCAAATAGCAACCCGGCGGAAAGAGTACTGAGGGAGGTCGGCCGTATACTCAGGACATATTGTTTTGATAAACACCAGAAGTGGAGTGACTACATTACACAAACAGAAAGCTTTATCAACTTAGCTTACCATGAAGCAATACAAGATACTCCATATACCATAATGCATGAAAGACTACCACCCCGAGAAATTAGTGAAATAATCAACTTCCCAAACAACCCAGCTTACCAGTTCGACAACGTGAGATTTCACAGCAAACTGAATGAACAAGTGGAGAAAAGAAGGAAAAAATACAAAATAATTCAGCAGAAAATGATCCAGTACAAGATTGGAGACAAAGTATTGTTAAAAAACCGCGAATTGCCAAGTTCTAAGGAAGGAATAGCAAAAAAGCTATTATTACTGTATAATGGACCATATGTTGTTATAAAAAACAATAACAATAATACTTATGTCATTAGTGATGTGGAAACAAAAAAGATTAAGGGGACATACAACCAAGTTTCCTTAAAAATGTATTATGAACCTAATAAACAAAGTTGAATAAACCACAAAATTCTAAAAAATAGTAAGATCAACTTACAACTAATTATTTATGAGAATTAATATGGAATTGAAGAATTTATTATTATAATACCACAAAATTCTAAAGAAATAGTAAGATCAACTTACAACTAATTATTTATGAGAATTAATATGGAATTGAAGAATTTATTATTATAATACCACAAAATTCTAAAGAAATAGTAAGATCAACTTACAACTAATTATTTATGAGAATTAATATGGAATTGAAGAATTTATTATTATAATACCACAAAATTCTAAAGAAATAGTAAGATCAACTTACAACTAATTATTTATGAGAATTAATGTGGAACTGAAGAATTTATTATTATAAAACCACAAAATTCTAAAAAAATAGTAAGATCAACTTACAACTAATTATTTATGAGAATTAATATGGAATTGAAGAATTTATTATTATAATACCACAAAATTCTAAAGAAATAGTAAGATCAACTTACAACTAATTATTTATGAGAATTAATATGGAATTGAAGAATTTATTATTATAATACCTCAAAATTCAAAGAATATAGTAAGCTCATCTTACCAACTTTGATAATCCAGAATATAATTTTAAATGAAGCCAAATAAACAAATTTGAATATATCAGAATTCAAATAAATAGTAAGGACAACTTACAGTACAGTTTGATAATGTTATTATGAATCAAGCGGATAAACCGGGAATAAATTTCCAAATTCTAAACAAAATAAGCACCTCTTATTAAATATAATTATGAACTTATTATTGGAATATAAAAGAAAGATGCAACATCCATAAATCAGAAGAAACCAAGTGCTATAAAACGAATAAGAAAAGGCAAATGTAGACAATCGACGATGAAAATAAGACAAGACTAGAAACGAATTTACTACAAATAACCTATCACGATTGTGAGAGATTTAACAACAACTAAAGATGCAAATACTTGTTATGTTTTAAGTGAATGAAGAATGAAGATTAAGGAGTACTGATACAGAAGGAAAGAAGATAGTACCAATTGAAAATAAAAAATGTTATTAATATCGCCACAAGAAAATAAACATCTGAGAGAATCAATGGAAAGAAATATTTAGATCTGAGAAGTTAAGCTGAGTGAACCATCCCAAGAATATATTATTATATTATTTTATTTTATTTAGTCGTGAATAGACTAGTGATTATTAAATGTGATTGACTGACGAGATAGCTCCAGGAATCGATATTATTGATGTATTATGTATTATAAGGACAGCGGGGTATTAGGTCAAGAGAGCCCCCCGACTGATTCCAAAATATATGGTGATTAATTTGTTAGCGAAGTAACATGTTGCAGGGATAGAACACTTATAATTAAAGACAAGTATACCAGATCATAAAAGAATAACAAATGATAATGTGAAAGAGAAGATAATTGATAATTTCAACAAAAACAATATTTTATTAAAATGATCAAATTTGGTGGCAGGGTAGTATGTAACATTACATTTGGAACAACTTAATATCGTACTTGATTTAATGAAGACTTTGGATAAGAAGCTAAACAAGAAGAACAATATCTTCCAAGATGATCGTGAAGAGGAACGACTAACCATTTCAGACTGACTAGTAATACAACTGACCGTACCCAAAATTAATGATTTAGGCAAAGTGATGCAAAATACATTCAACCCCGATTATGACATGAACTTTCAATAATGACCAAAATAAATAATTATAAAGACAGACGGCTTATGAACCAGTACTATAAAGAAACAAATGGTTTCATTCAATGTATCATAATATCAACATAATCAAAATACAAATTGAGGGATAATAGGCCCAAACATGTAATACTATGTAAAAAGAAATATTAGTAAGTGATTAATTTAAATGATGTAATGAAAATATAACAAACCTTATTGTAGATACATGAACCATACAACTAATTGTAACAGATAGTGATCATAAGATTGTCCAGAAAACAACAAATAATAACTTGTCCACAGTAACATTTGATAACAAGAGTGAAGTTCTTTTAATGACAATAAAATGTAAAAACCTATAAAAACCAATAAGTATGTTTATAAATACAAACTATTAAGTGTTCAGTGAAAAGGGTAAACGATAAACATAGTGACAAGTAATGTGAAACATAACATAGACAGTTTTAGAATAATTAATGAATTAACTGAGAGAAGACTAATTAATTAGTGCATAATTTATTTTATAAAAATGTGCATGTTATTATGTTTTATCACGTTGTTTTATTATCATGGTATTTATGTTGTTTTTTGTATGTAGCAGGTGAAGCAGTTGTTTTAAGAGAATATCAATTAACTGATGTTAATTTCATTTTTATGTTAACAAATATATCACCATAGAACTGGTGTTAAACAGTGATCAATTGATTGGCAAAGCAAAGTAGACTAAAAAAGATGTTATTGCTAAGTGTCAAACAATTGTATAGATTAAGTAAAAAACAGTTTATTTGTTCAAAGGTTCAGTAGAATCATAGCCATGTGGGCATGAAATTAAACTAATAGGATAGTATACCTTTTTGTTTTGTTAAGATAATGTTATATGTTAAACAGTTTTTATGGTTGTTAAAAGTTAATTTAACTGTTAAAGGTTTTAAACATGGTGATGAAAATAACACCAGTACATAGGCCAGGTAAAACCAACTTTTGTAAACTTTAGATAATAATGTTAGGGATTTTGTAAAACAAATGTGAAGGATAAATAGATTTATAGTTAATAGTGTACACAACGAATCTAGAAACAAAATAATACATCTCAAGTTATTTAAGAAAAATTCAAATAACAAAATTGTAACATCTGTAGTTCTTAAGTAAAAGTAGGCATGTTTAGTGTCTATATGTCACAAATGTAAAATCAAAATAATGCTGATAATAGTTTTAAATTCCCAATCAGTACAGAAAAATTATACTAATTTAAAGGTTTTGAACAAATTTAGATTTTGAAATAATGAAAGTATATGACAATGTATATCCGAATCAACCAACCAGATTCCAAGTTTACCCTTAGCAACCAGAAATTTCGGATAAATAAAATGAGACTTCTTTAACAACGGTCATAGCGTACAGACGCGTTTGTAAAACGTCTAACATAATTAAGAATAAACTGTGAAGAACGTTCCAGACACATTGATACAGATAGAGATACATAACACGAACTTTTACTACCAAGTGAGGAACATCCAGTATATGAAATAGAAGACCCAAGAACCAGGGAGAAGGATTGAAGCGAACGTGGGCCCTATCTTCGACCAGGAACCATACAAAGAAGAGGATTTGGTGACTTTGACATCTTATTATATTGTGTATCAACACCCACTTTTGTATACACGACTTTTTAAGTATTAATCAACTAAAACTACAGACACCATATCACACCAACACTAAGAACACTCACTAATAACACGATTTGAGATTGACACCTTTTCAAACACCACAAGAACCTTTGATTTGGATAATAATTATTAAACACCTAAACTGGACATAACCTATCATAACTAGTAATCACGATCCGAGTGCTTGTGTGCACGTTACACTCTAACTTTGTAATATCCTTTAACTGTAAAACTTGTATTTTGATTTATAGAATAATATTTTGTTTAATTGTAATCCCCGAACCAGATACGCCCTGAGATATTTTATTTCTAATAGAAACATTAACCAAAGCATTCTTTTGGTCTGACTAAATACTGAATATTTGCTACTACTGTACCAACTGGTAAAAAGAAGACGTATAATTTGCGCCACAATTGTGATTATCATAATCAAATTTAAGAAACAATTAACCAGTGCTTTTCTGAATAAAGGATTTCTATAAGGATATATGTTTGATGTTATATTTGCGTCGCTATTATTGCTGTTCCATTTAGAAAATAAGTTCACCGAGTTCAGAGGACACCACGACGGTTGGCAACGGTGAGTGACGTCACGGAAACGGTACGTATAGTGGGAGCGAGCGGCAGATTACAAAACCATTCGCCGTTCAACATAACGTATTAATAATTACAAATTGACGACTCCAGTGCGAGTTAGTCGCTACATTATTTATTTGTTACAAATTGACACTTCCAACGGGCGGTGTATGTAATTTAAGTGCACACAACTTAACATTTAGGTAACACAATTAACGTGTTACAAATTGACGAATCCGAAGTGAGGCTTGAAGAAAAGACCGTAACCATAATATAATAAGTTGGTTACAATGTGTGTGTGTGTGTGTGTGTGTGTGTGTGCGCGCGCGCGCGCGGGCGCGTGAGTGTACCAAAAATATTACAAAACCTGTACGCTCTATTATCAGTAATAACGTGTATGTCAAGTTTGGAACATGTTGTGATTCACATTTAATAGGATGTTTGGATTTATATAACATTATGATCGACTAACTGAAAATTTCTGAAGTATGATCGACTTTCAACTACAGTATTTCAGAAAATATTTGTCACTACATATACACCTAATATTAACTATATATATCGCTGTTATACAGGCAATAAATTACACGGTTGAAGTAATTTGTCATTTGATATTATAATATATAATGTAAAAATACTGCAAGAAACTCAAAACCTCTAGAGTTACGGAGAAAAGATATATATATATAATTATATGTCATTATTATGTAAATATTCACAAATATGATAGTTACTACTATTTTTATGTTATACAGATACACACACAGACCTTTCTTTCTTTGTACCTGCTGAACACAGAAAAATGTTTCTAAATTGTGATTTGTTGACGCCCGTAATTTAGAAAAATCTTAATTTATTATTAACTTTGCACGTAAACTGAGGATAATTTCTAGTGTCAAACAACATATGCCTACTCTCTATGGCTCATTCTGTATGGTATTTTACATAGCCCATGTAATGTAACAAACAAGCTTATTTGATTGCAGAAACAATAATATTTAAGTTACCTTAGGAACTAATACCACAAAAACAGTGGCATATAAAGTAAACTAGTAGGTTAAATACTTTTCGTTGCAGGTTTCCTCTTTATGTGACAACTTGATAAACTGTTATGCCTATGTGTTTTCTGTGAGGATGTTTTCTTGGTAGCAATTCTCTCAGTACATTAACTCCCATTAGATTCATAGTACAGATATTGTTTCCGTCCTTCACATTAATACGTTGCTTGTTATTTTCGTTATCTTTACTCGCTGGTAGAGTAAATAAATAGGCCGCAGAGCCAAATAGACCTGTTGTGCCAGCGGGCGTGACTTATCTGTTTGCCTATTAGTCATCACCACAAAGGTAGAAGTCTGTACACATTATTATCACTACCTTACGCACGTTTGCTCATAGGATCAGGCCGCAAATAATTTTGAAACTCATCTGGAGAGTGCACTACTGTTTTTACAAATTTTACAAATTATTTTATCATTTTACAAATTTTTACCATTATTTTACAACATCAGAACTTTTATAATTATTAAGGTTTCTCTTATGTAAGTAATTGAAACACTATACAATTTATAGTGTAGTCATTTGTACACTAATTCATGTTTTCTTTGTTCACCAGGGACTAGGTGATTTGCTTATTCCAGTAGCCACGGGGTTTCACAACATCGCCAACCTTTCCTAAGACTTAATATGCTTTCTAAACCTATTAAAATTGGATTTACAAACTTTCATTGGCAGCCTACCATTCCGCATCCTGCTCACGTGTTTGTCCTCCGCACGCGATTTTATATATTTAATATTTCCGACTCCTTACGTATGTCGATAATATATAATCTAACTAATCATCTGCAGCTTTCAATAGATCGCAAGATTCTGATCCACCTTAACGTAAGTTGGTTGTAATAGAGTACATCTAATGGTATACCATACCAGGGCTCAGAAATTGTGTGTGGATATGGGATTAGGATGCTCGATGTACGTTAGTTGGGTGCTCAAGTTGGTTTAACTTGATTTGAATGAGATTCATTTTCTGTAGGTTAAATTTCTGGCTTCTCTTAACCAACATTTTATTTTCGACCCCATAGTCATTAGATTTGTAAAGCTGAGAAGTCTTCATTTTCTCATGCTCCATACTGAATTTGGTTCTAATAAAATAGTAATGTCTGCTAAACGAACATCAGGAACTGAAGCTACAGAAATTAAATTTTGCGTTCAATATCTGGGTACCCAAAACTAGATGTGAATAGACACAATCAGATAAGAGAAGAACTAAAAGTTAAAGAAGTAAACGGAATCTTCAATAAGTATAGAGAAAGCTGGAAACAAAACATTATTAGAATGGGCAGTGACAGATTCCCGAAGGTAGCCTTATTTTACCAGCCAAAAGGTAAGAAAAGCCTTGAAAACCAAAGGAGGGATGGTCGGACGATTTTGGAGCAGGAACAGACTAAACTGTCTAAGCCCTGACAAAGAAGAAGATAAAATAGTTCTCCTTCCTTTTCAATTCATTTTTCTGCTACAAGCTAATATATTGGTCAGGGTTTATGTAATTACCGGTAAACAAAATTAGTTGGAAGACAAAATTGTAAATCACAGGATGAACGAGGCTTGTACTAGTTAAAGCAGTAAGTATGTGTGTGTGTGTGTGTGTGTGTGTATACATATATATATATACAGTATTAGATTCTGCAATTACTGTGACTTTTGTATACAATATACAACGATATAATGCAACAATATTATTCAGTTCTTCATAGGAATGCTGCATTTAAGCTCCCTCAAGAAAGATTTATTTAATTATATTTCAGTAACGATAAAAACAAAGGAAAATGTCTAATTGTCATAATTTATACGTTACCACTAAAAATGTTCAATTTGAGTCTCAGATGTAGCACCAATTTATATCTGTAATTAAATTGACTGGTACACATTATTCTGACGTTTCCTTTAAACTTGAGCGTTTTTAAATTAAGAATGCAATAACTGGCAATGCACAAAAATAATAAATTTAAAAAAATTATTAACGTGAACGTTTATATTGCAAATTAAAATTTAATTTTGTAATAAAAACGAATTAAAATCAACGTGGTGTTGATATTGAGTGTATCATGGTTTGAAATTTTCACTTCTTTATGTTATCTAGCTGTTGTAATGTATACAAAGCATAGAGCGTAATAATTCCTTTTAATGTACCGACATAACAAATAGTGATTATCAATATATCTTTGACTTTACAGAAATTTTAGTAATTTTATTATTACTTTGTGAGGCAAAAATGTTGATTTACAAAAGTTATATTCTTCACTGATGGTTTCACTGACTCTAATGTGGAATTCATACAACCACACTATATTCTGTATACTCACTGTATTCTATATATTGTTTCAATGTGTTTAATATATTTTGCCACGTAATTTTAATGCAATGCTATTTAATAAGATGTCTTAAAAGTTTATAATTATACGTGGAGCAGTAGATTGTCAACAGTAGATTGAGCAATATTAATCGAGTAAACGTAACGTCAGAGACAGAGAGTTGATTTGGTAATGAAATCTTCTAGAATAGCCATATACAATTATGAAAGATATTCTGGGTTGACGAGCAAAAAGGGGAATACAAAATAAAAATAGTCAGGCAAAGGAAACAGTAGACATAAATAACATAAAATAATAACAGAAGCCCTTTGAAAGAGACTCATTGAATTAACGAAGAAGGGGGAAAGCCAAGGAATGTACAGAGATTTGCGAGGAGCGTCATAATAATAAAAGGTTTTTATAATATGTTGATGAAGGATTATTTTTAAACACTAAATGTACAAACAATATGTTGTGTGTTGTTTTTAGAAATATATTTTTTACAGAAATTTTTGTTCTTGTGTTTTGAAATATATTATCTGTAGTGAAATAAAGTAATTTCCCATAAAAATATTTCTCAAGTAGAAAGTATATCATGTTCAAAAAAGGAAAAGATCAATGTTTGTAAATTTAAAGACGCGTGCCTAACGACGCATGACTTGGGGTTCTTTAAGATGATTCAGCTCGTCAATCACAGCCCCCAGTTTCGTGTCACGTCAAACATGCGTTAGTGTCTTGATGCAAGTCCCATTGTCTCACATTGAATGTTGGAACTTTATCCGATCATTTTTTTTTCATATCGCCTCTCGCATTGTGTATCTCTGAACCTGTTTAGCTATTTCTAGAATAACATATAGAGACGGAGGCAGCAAGCATATACAGCATCGCACTCATTGTTTACTAACATACTCAGTGGAGAAAGCACACTACTTTCGTCTGTTATTAAATGTGCTTCACTTTTGTTCGCTATGAAAGTATTTTTTCATTCATTCCTCTTTCCTTTAAATACAAACATTAACTGTTTACATGTTTACATTAACCTACACCATAAAGAATATAAAACGTTTTTAAGAATTAGAAGAATATCATACAAGCAATATAACTGTGGGTCCTGTATAATTAGTCAGAAGTAAAGCAGGCAAATGCAAAATATCTGAGCGGTGAGTTCAAAATGCTTATAGCGTCAAAACCTACATGAAGATGAAAAAAGTAACAATATTGAATATATCTAAATAATAATACCACTCGGAAAGTTATGTTACGTCTACACAGTTAAATGGGGCGATTTTTTACTACACGTGAAAAGCGAAAAGTTAAATGCTATTCTTATAAGTAGATAAAAGATTCAGTAGACACCAACAGAAAGAATAAAGACAAAAATTTGTATTTATTA
Organism: Magicicada septendecula; assembly: GCA_034769895.1. Classification (NCBI taxonomy): domain Eukaryota; kingdom Metazoa; phylum Arthropoda; class Insecta; order Hemiptera; family Cicadidae; genus Magicicada; species Magicicada septendecula. The sequence continues at coordinate 364,031,241 of CM068371.1, read as the reverse complement.
AATTTATTTATAGATTAAACATTTCAAACGGTAATGGAAAAACACTTTAAAAGTATCACCAAGTATTCAAAACTCGCCAAGTAAGTTGAAAGCGTTTATGTAGCCTGTAGAATATAGATGTAAGTTGAGCTGCGAAGTGAATGACAGAACAAACTTATGTGCCATATAATCTTCATCATATTATGACGCACGTTAAGTAGACGGAGAAGACGACTATGTTAATTTTTCTTAAGTACATTAGTGTAGAAATATGGCATTCAAGCATTATTACAACTGTACATCATTATATATATTTTCACATTAAGTCACATTACATGACTTAATTTATTAAAATATTTTTTCAGACGTCAAAAAACATAAATTTTGGTCATTATTTGGCTAACATAATAATATAAAAAAACAAGATGAATGAGGCAATAAAAAGGATACAACAATATTAATCCGCCTACGTAATTGAAAAATTAGACTAATTAAGAATATAAAGAAAATTAAAAAGTTTAGTTCGTTTCTTACAACCTGCAGCAGGAACAAATCATGAAGGATAACACTGTAAATATTGCTATTACGTTGGAAAAATGGCTAAACTGTAATGTAATGGAAGATAGCAAGAAAGGTTAGAAAAACAGGAAGAGACAGGAGAATGTTACGGGAATTCGTAGAAAAAATAACATGAGGCTGAACATCAATAGGGAAACCGATATCAACAGATTTAGTGAGGCGTATAGAATACTAAGAATTTGTAGAGACGACAAGCGAACAGGAAGTAGGAGGATTGCATGACTAAGGAAAAGATGGAATGATTTTGTTTTTGCGCTTGGTAAACAAAATAGATGGAAAAGAGAAAATAATAATTTAGTTAAAAGTTAAACACAGTTCCATGAACAAACATTTTGTGTTTATGATGAGGCGCTGATGTATTCTTGTGTTTCTTTCTCCGGGTGCGGCTTCTTTAAAACCTTCCTTGTGGATTAGATAGATCGACGACTCCTTCGTTATATGGCCACACGGAAAGGACACATTAAGAGAGTTTTTGACGCATGTAAACAGCATCCACGCAAACATAGAGTTCACTATGGATACGGAGACAAACAACAGCATTCAATTCTTTGACTTTTTCATAAAGAAGAAAGATGGTCACCTTAGCTTTTCTACATACAGAAAACCCACACACATGAAGAGGTACTTACATAGACAGTCCCACCACCATCCAGCGCAGTTACAGTCTCTAGTGAAGACACACACAGAGCCCTACACCTACCGGACGAGGAACACAGGAAACACGAGCTGAACACTTTGAAGGAGACGCTGGTTTTCAATCAATACACTCCATCTGATTTAAACAACGGCATCAAACAAAAGAAGACAAAGAAAACGCAACCGGTAAAAGAGACACAGGAATACGTCAGCTAAAGGGCACAGCAGACATAATAGTGAGAAGACTCAAGAAAAATCACATGAGGACAACACTCAACACGCATATAAATTTAACGCCTTTCTACAAAATCTGAAGGACCGCATACACTTAGAGGGACAAGCTGTATATTAAATACCATGCAAAAACTGCGACCGATCTTATATCGGCTACTCTAGGAGAAATATCCGTCAACGCGTCCGCGAACACGAATTGGCAGTAGTAAAACAAGAAGACAACACATGCCTACGAAACACCCCAATGAAACACGACACACTTTACATTTCAAAAACACAAAAATCTTAGCACGAAAAAGTAAAGAAAAGAAAAACATTACAAAATCAACTATTTAGATATAACCATCACAAGAAACAATAACAATCTGCAATATGCAACTTACACTAACATCATTCCGTACCTAACCATTCTGACCACCCACCACAACATAAATTGGCAGCATTCTATTCACTTTGTAACAGAATGTACAAAATATCCCTAAACGAACAAGAAACTGACAAAGAAAGAAATATAATATACCAAATTACTTATGAAAATGGATACAATAAAAATACTGTAAACAAAATAGAAAATAAAATCAAATAAAAAATAAAAATTGAACAATTAAAAATTTATCAAAACAAACAACACATAAATAATACCAACAATTAAAAATGGGCCACATTCACATCTATATATACAACTCAAAGTCTGATGATTTATGGGTACTGTATACAAATCCACACCGTTACACCGATTGCCACCAAATTTTGCACATGTAGCTGAATGTTTGCACACAAGGCGAAAAACACTGTCTAACTTGGAATTTGACATTTGCCCAATTTTCACTGTTTGGGCCCTTTTATTTATGCTTTCTCGTTGACGCGTATAAAGATGTCAACTACACCATGGAGACCAGAATTAATTGACATAGTAACAAGTAAATAAACAAAAGCTATTTAGCGGCATCGGAACTGTACGTTTATCCATTTCCGCAGTACATTTTCGATGTTTTGTATGCATATTTAATATGATATATTACTATGTGGAAAAGAAGAAGTGTACTAATTGTAAATTGTCCTATTACTTAATGCAAAGCGAAAATACGTGTTCTTTTTATTTGTGAGGTTAGGTGACAACGGTTTTTGGTTTTCAGTTTACTGCTGAAATAATAAAAGCCATCATTGAGGAAAACATAACGTTTAATGTCATATATAATGTTTCTAACACAGTGACATTTAAAATAAGAATTTATCGTTTTTTATTTAAAAGGTACTTTATCTAAATCTTTATAAATATCTAAAGTCTTTATAAACAGGTACTATTAAATCTCCAAAGGCTATTGCACCAATATAATAATTTAGTAGAAGTTCTTGGATTTCGTTGTCCATGACGTGTCCGTTAATTTAAATAAATATTAATATGATTTAATTATATTTAGCTAGTACATGTTAAAATAGTACAAGTGTTAACACAGCTTTGAAGAGAATTTGACTAATGAGCACAAAATTGTTATACGAGCTGACAGAACGCCATATAGACATAGACAATAAAAATTATATTAAAATAATTATTAATAGTCAAACATTCGCATGCGAAGCCGTGGGTAACACCTAGACAAATTATTAGAAACACAGACATTAAAATAGCATACAAAACTAGTAAAAATTATTTACAAATAAAACTAAATAACCCACACAACAAAGATAATATAGCAACCAATGGTCTATACAAAATTGGATGCCAAGATTGGAATAAATGTTACATAAGGCAAACAAAAGAACAACTGAAAAAATTGTTATTTTGAACACCGTAAGACATACAAAACACCATACTTCCATTTCCTTAAGGAACATGGAAGTAAAACCATAAATACATAAATTCAATTTGACCATACATGCAATAAACAATGCACATGAATTCTCAGACATAACCAACATGACACTAATAAAACATATACCACACAAAGGCACCATAATGAACATATGGGAAAATTTACAAATATAAAAACACAAAACAAATTAATACCTAAAAAATTACAAATCAATACAAAACATGACAAAATTTTCAAACCACTCAACTTTGAAAATACACAAAATACTAATATAAACACCACAATTACACACAGTAATACCAATTGAAGTGCCAAAGCCAGCAATAAACCATAACAACAACCAACCAACATGCAAGTACTTCAGAAGCTTTAAAATTAGAAAAGCTGAGGATGGGAACACTAAGTGTCCCGAAACGTGTTCCAAATAAGGGAAAAACATCTGGAGGTAAAGTTATTATAAATATTAAAATTATTATATACATTAAGAAATAGACTGTAGCAAAAAGTGTTTGAATATAGGCCTATATATATATGAATAGTCTTGTCTAACACTGTTTGCAAATATATAAAGAATTTTTAAACACCGATTACAAACTTCTTGAATGCACACAGATGTGCCTTTCCCGTTTTCCACGAACTCCTATTTTTTGGGAGGGAAGTTTACTTCAAAAACAATACGGATATGTGGAGAGGCATGCCATGGTTCACGATAATCTGTTGATTTAGTCAAAAGATATTGCCAGACAAATAGAAAATAGTCTTTGCCTCTTGTTAGTTTTGCCGTTATTTTTATTAAATGTATTAATTAGTGGACCTATTTTTTTAATCAATAAAATCAAGAGACTCACATCTTGTCAGTATGAGGGTGGCAAGCCCCTAGTTATAATCATACTTTGTTTACACTCTCCTGCGTTGAGCTTTCTTTTTAGTCTATCCTATCGTTGTTTGCCAAATCATTTTTCTATTCCCACACTATTAGATTATTCGAGAGCCATGGGTTTGTTACAGATTGTTGATTTCCATTTAGCTAGTGAGCCAAATAATATCCAGCTAAAACCCCTGTGTAAATATACAAAATAGGCTTGAAAGTTGAAATGTAAAAGGGTTATGTTATCGTATAGGGGTCGGGTAATAGATACCGATGCCCATCAGGGATAGACCGGTACGTCGTTGTTAGGCGACCGCAATGCCTTGGGGGTACACCACTTTATACCTTGGCAGACAATATAACAAGCAATGCGGAAACAGCTAAGTGTGGCTTACCTGAGAACGAAATGACATCAAAACCCTATCATCGGAGTTCAAAGATCCTGAGAACTCCACCTCAACACGGAGGGTATCTACCACAAACTGACACAGTTGGAGTTGGTACCAAAACCAGCGGAGACTAACCCAATTCTGCCAGAAAGCAATCCATGTAGAAAATAAGGATTAAAATGTACAAAAATAAGGACTAAACAGAAAACTTCTATTGAAATATAGAACAATTATCAAGAAGAATAAAAGATGCAGTCAGGAATCAGCAAAATATATTGAATAATAATAAGACTGGCTTAAATAGCAGGAGTAAACCACTGACGAGCTTACTGTAGGTCGGTTTCGATGAAGTTTGAAGGCAACGCAAGGTAAGGTGAACACCGGCAGTGCTTGCCGGAGGTAAAAATATTACTTTCGCCAGCTGTTTTTCAACTAAGAAAAAGGAGGCGCCTCTTGAAGGGAAGAATCTGACGAATCCCAAACAACAGTTATAAAAAGACAAGCTTCATAACCCGTAAAGATCACGATGATCACGAAGAAAAGAGAGAGAGAGATTGAGTAGAAAACCTCAGAAGCCTGGACACAGGTACGGCATAAGTAAAAGAAGACTGAGGCTTGAAATGTAGGAAAACGAAAAAAATATATAACCTCAAGCAACTAATTAACTATCTTTATTTTATGAAGCCGGTAAAAAAAGGAACCAATCAAAGCCGCGATAGAGGCCGCATTGAAACTGATACGCCAGGCCTGCAATGATTCAACAAGTAGGCAAAAAAGTGATAAGGTAGAAGAAAGCTGGCCTGCTGTAGACTGACGAGATGGGTACTATCTGGAGGACTGTCTCTTAGGCGGACTCTTACCAGGAGAAGAAAAATAAGTGTGGATAAAACAGAACAAAAAACAGCAGAATATAGAGCAGTAAATTCAAAACATCAAATGGCTATTATAGTTGGTTATGGTTATATGGTGAGTTAAATTAAAAGCGGTGGTGAATAGCAGCCCTTGGGGACTGGGTTACAGGCACATCATGAGTTCGTTTGTGGCCCAGTTACTCAACCGTCCCATCATACACGCACCACGTATTTAAGCTATTGTAGATGCATTCTTTCCACCCAGCCAGTAAACGCTCAACAGCTGCGTTCCGTTACATTAAACGAAATATTCCTCTTTAGTGAGACTCCAGGATGTTGTCTGCTTGATGCAGACTCCAAGGCCAGACAGTGTTCCTCATAAGCCCTGCAGGTAATTGCTTGCTCCAGCCTACCCACGGATACTCCATAATATGGACATAAAATAACTGACCAATGTAGGAAATAGGTGCAAAGTGCCGAGGCTGGAACATATCAGCAAATGTAAGGACGACCTATACACGCCCATCAGCGTACAGATCATTGTCCGTCCTGGATACAGCCGACAGTGGCTAAGAAGGTTGTTTGTTCCATGTTCCATGTGATGGCGGCCATCTACAGCGCAGGAGATGTGCCAAACGATACGGGTTTTGTAAAGACAGTGGTCTCTAACTGTCAATATTTGGGGCAGTGGAAAAAATAGCCATAAATTTCAAGGCGGCTCAAATGGGAAAACACTATCCAGTCCTGTTGGCAACACTATATATTACGAATTCTAGGAATGGATTTTATTCTGCAAGGTGGAGTAACATGTTAGGACTGTAGAACACTTATTATGGATCCAATAGTATCTCCTTCAGATAAAGGAATGCCACCTGAGTAATGGGGTAATAATATGTGCGCACCACAAGGGGCGTCGTATGAAGATATTTACCGCCGCGGCTCCCATATACTAAATTTTAGGCCCTCACCTCTGCAACGGTTCTTACGGATGTAAATGCCACCAGACATTTTCCTGGTGGGTTACGTAGACGACACATTTGCATTGGTTGTGGCACAGAACGCATAGGATATACAAAAAGCCTGAATCAAATAATGAGACGAGCAAACTCTTTGCTTGAAGATCACAGCTTGCATCTAGCCTCTGAAATGTGAGAAATATCATTGCTTACACAGATCTTCACATTTATACTGTTGCAAGTGGGAAAGGAATGATAAAGGAGCCAGCTAAACACTTGAGGTGGGTCCAGATTTGAAGCTATCCTACGGGGACCGAATAAAATATGCAACCAATAATGCAGCACATATTACGACCTCTCTCAATAGGCTTATCGGAAATGTAGGAGACGCCACTGCGAGCAAAGTGACTTCTTGATGGAAGTCACGTACAGATCGAAAATACAGGAAACGATTGGCGTTGGTTTATTAGTATTATTTTACAACGACTATTGCTGTAACTAATGAAAGAAACATACAAATACAAATCCTAGTATAATAGAATTGTAATTAAAATTATCTCCCTCAACAAAATCAATAGAATCATTATAATCCTAAAGTAAAATATGCAGTTAATATGAAATTAATCTTAAAAAGCGTATTCTTAAGAATAAAATGTAATCTAGAGTTTACTAGGCTAGTTAGAAGAATGTAACAAAAAAACTTGAAAGTTGCATTTGCTGTTTTGTCCAAAATATAAAAAAACAGGCAATCAAAATATTTCAATTAAAAATATTCTTTCATATTGTGCGCACCTTATTTGTTAGAGCACTTAATGTGCATAAAATAATATAATTTCATAATGTCATTAAATAAATGACAGGATATGTTCCTGAAATTGAAGTATAATTTCATTAAGTTAATACCACCAAATTGTTATACCTGGTTTCAGTTGCATTAGCATGATTACTTGCTGTTCAGTCTCTCGATTTTATAATGTATTCCTTCTTACACAGTTTACTAACCAGTTATAATAAAACCTTATATATCATTATTATTATTACTGGAGGCACACGAATGTATGTTACAAAGAAACCTTATGTTCCTTACTCAAATATCATAAAATATAACTTAACTACACATTGAATCTACTAGATATTACATTTATATAGCAAATTTAATGTGAATTAACGGACATAGCTTTTTTTTTACTTGTAGACATAAACTTGTCTAGTGATATTACTATTATTTCTACTACAAATTTAGTCAGAACAGAAGAATTTTAAATAATTTTGTGATCAATACACCAAATAAACAAATCCATAACTAAAATTGAACAAAACATGAAAACACAACAAAACAAAAATTTCATGAACCCTCAGTCGTAGCCAAATTAATTCGCAGATGTTTGTCTACAGTTCTTGTTGGTTATTTGTATACCTACGGGGAATGTCACAATGCAATTGTTGTTTCGTTTCGTAGAAGCGTAAACGGAAATGGTGATTATCAATTTTTCTGGTGATAATTTATTCTAACTTTCATTTACACGATCCTAGTTACATCAGACGGTATGCTTTTTTGATAATGAATGATATATTTTAATTTTTATAATTAAAAGTCTCCTTTCTGTGATGTAGGATATCTTTAGACTATTTCAAAGTATAACCAAAGTTACCTATTTAATCTTAGTATATTTGATTTTACAATTGAACATGCATAACAAATTATTCAATAAAGCATAGTATTCACATTATTCATATCCACACAATAATATTATTGTTACATTTCTTATTTGTAAAATTGTAACGTCGCTTGAATATGAGGTTATTTGTGTTAATATGTTTGTAGGAAGCAAAATGTTGGTGAACAATGTTTGCAGGTTGTGCCGCTGATGGGTTTCGATTTCCCCTCTTCAATGGGGTATAGATACTGATTAAACATGATTGGATGCGTCAACCATGGATACATCCAACATTCAAATGGGGTTGGGCTAAGGTCATTTGTATTTCAGTGCAGGGAAGGACGGCATTAGAATTTACTGTCAATGTCCGTACCAAACTCAAATATAACTGAAATTATATTTACAAAATGCGTACGTTGTCGATTCGAGGGCGTTATAGGGCGTTACAAATTGAACGTCAATCCCGGAAACGAATAATGTTTAATCATGTTCCTGATATCGCTCTGGATCTCGCGGGTTATTGTACGCACAGATTCGGGTAGACAAAATAAATACAAAGGAAGAGTCACATGTATGCAAAGGAATAGAAATAGTCAAGAAAATTACTGACAAGCAAACGTGTAATAGTATGCATACTTATTTAGTAAGTGGTTGTTGCATTTGCGAAACAATTAGGCAATAAACAAAGGTAAAAGAAAATGATAATATTATATCATTTTTCGTTTATAATAAACAATTGTTTGTAACGCTCGCACAGAAAATGTTTTGCCTTTAAAATCTTAAGTAATTACAAAAATTGTAAACACAGACGTTTACATTAATTACACGCATAATATGCATAAATACCTACCTCATATTTGCTCTCAAACAGAAACAAACATTATTTTCATTTATATAATTGAGTATCTCCTTTTTTGTGATGTAAGATATCTTCAGACTATTTTAATACATAACCAAAGTTACCGTTTATTAGTTCACCGTTATGTTACTTAGTTTACCACTGTTACCTATTTAAACTTAGTTTGTGTGCTTTTACAAGTGATCCTGCATAACAGTTTATCCGAAGAAGCGTCGGGATTTTTATATCATGTTTGTATTGTATGTAATAATATTTGATGATATTAAAATGTAGTAGTTGCAAAAATCAGTAATTAAGAAAAGAACAAATGTACATTTTTACGCACGAATTTAACGCAGTAATTTGTTACTGATTAACGTTTTATTACATAAAATCTACTATTTGTCTTTACGTATGAAATAATGTAAACAGTCTCAAATGACTGAGCGATAATATGTGCGTATTTGCTCATATTCACTTACTAATATTTACTCGTATTTCTCAACAGATTTCATACTGAACATCCACCATTGTGGCAATTTCAGTAGACTACGTAGTTGATTCAAAAAATGTCTGATCCTTAACGTTTTTATGCGCTAATGATTTTGCCCTGTTACTGTTTCCTAAGAACTTAGGAAAATGTTATTATTATATACTTTGTATGAAGAATTACTCATCGAAAGTATGTAAACGAAATAATCTAGTTAATGAATTGTGGATCTGATGATGGTAAACGCATACTAACATTCGTATTTAATAATACATAAAATAAATTGCTTCAAACCTGTGTAAATTACTTTCCTTATTTCCTAATTTAACACGTGTTTAGTAAATTGGGAAATGTAATATTGTAATTCTGATAGTCTTGGAAGTTTTTACTATTTTTCTTATTCACCATTATAAGACTTTACGTTTTTTTGTTTCGAGTTGAAGGATACACGAAATGGTAAAAGTAAACATAAACTAGTAGCTATTACGTTTCTTTGAAACATTAAAACTAAGCCATTTCGATGTTAAATGCAGATTAACTTTATATAATAGAAAACAAAAAACATAAATATTTTAACTGAAAACCTATGTAATGTATTTCCTTTAAAATGGTTAAAAATTAATGATTTTAAGGGTTTTCTATATACGATGCAATCAAACGTAAGTTTTAAATTAAAGTTAAGTATAATTATTAATACTTATGGTCTTCTGCTAACTGGTCCTGAACTATATTGCATGTTGCATTAACATATTTGTTCAATGTTACACTAAGTGTGAACCCTAGTTATATATTTAAATCTATTTATTAAAACAATTAACAATCGCAGACACTAGTGCGCATTCTTGTAAAATAGGTAAAGTGTGAGAGATATACCAACAGATACAGAACGTATCGAGCTAAGTTACTATAATGCCAGATTAGACAACCGCGATCTGTAACTGAATCAACGTTGCTTACTACAACTTTTTTCCTGATACTGTGATTCATTTATTAATAATTTGTTTTATAACTAAAGATCTAATAGTTCGCTGATATACAGTAATATATCTTAGTATTTGTGGCATATTACTAATAAGCCAATCTTTTGTAACTATGACTTTCGAACAGAGGAAGATATTACTGACGATTCGGAAATAGATTCAATTTTTTAAACTGTCGTATTTTAATAGTTTTTCTAGTTATACAGTTAAATAGTATATACTTAATTGCAATAATATTAGCGATATAAGCAGTAGTAAAATTTGCATAGACTAAAATTAATAATTGCAGTATTTTGCAATGTAACTCAACACCATTGAAAAGATCATAACATTGATTCACTCTTTAAAAACACTCATTGAAATAACGCGATCCGAAAAGTTTTATTACTACTATTTTGTAGAAATTATAACTCTACTGTTTTCAATACTGAACTGAATCTAACTGATTACCCGGGTACTCTTTTTAGAACGGGTATGCTTCATAGAGAGTCGAAGTTACGTGTGCGACGTAATGTTTGTGCTATGGAAAACTTCTTTTCTGTGCTACATCAGTCAGCCACACATGTTACGAATGATAAAACATATTCCATAGACACAAAGTGGAAGGTGTTAGCCATACATTTACAATGTCTATGTAGCTAACATTTATATTTTGGAAAGACACGTTAAGAACACAATTATTACGGATTAAAATTTCTGAGAATAATAAACATAGTATTATTCAGAAAGGCACATTTACATCATTTTCCTGAACAAATTAATGTTTATTTACGCTTGAAATGATGGATTAAGTAAATGATAGTAGGAATGATATTTGTTTATATTTAATTGAAACAAAAGTCAATTGCTTACGTAACATCCATTAAAAAGTGAACAAAATAATTTCTGAGGTTTTAGTAGAGACCTACAACGTAATTACAGGCCACGTGGAAGAGCAGACACGAATTTAGAAATTTAATAAGCGCTGAACAAAGAGCGGATTATGTTAATAACAAAGTGGGTTTCATTAAGCAATAAAGGCCTACTCGATCGGTCTGTTGCTATGGCAACAAGACACACTTAGCCATTACCACAGAGAGACAATTTTCCTTAGGCTATACAAACTGATAAACAAGGTTTTCGAAATCTGGCCACAGACAAAATGTTGAAATCACAAATTTTGCTCCATTTATTCATGTAAGAAATGTACAAATGTTGTTGACAAGCGTTAAATTATAACAAAATGTAAAAATATGCGTTAATTATTACTTGTTTTTACACATGTTGAAAATTTCTGTCATAGATTATATACATTACGCAATTAATTGCTTCATTGACATATGTTAATTAATTACCGGTTAAGTATGCCTAAACGTTTAATAACACATCATTTGTAATTACTAGTTTATAATTTTTTCAGAATATATATAGGTTACAACTATTAATATTTTAATATTGTAGTTGTTGTTGTTACTAAGCTAATAGAAAAAGTGCAAGTAACAGACTTGTAACTTATATTGTCATGCCATTTTTTATTTTAGTGTAACTTCAAAAATAGTTTGAATATGAAAGGTAAAAATGGCGGAAAAGAAAGAAACAAAATTAAATTTTTATATCAAATAAATGCGTATACTCTCATTGTTTGACAGAATATTTTTACATATCACAATAGGAAATTTCGACACATAAAAATTCAATAAATAAAATGTTGTGAAAATAAATCAACAGTTTTGGAACGACGTACACACAACAAAAATTACGTTATAAAAATGTTGACTTTCTGTCGGTATGATTATTATTATTATTATTATTATTATTATTACTGTGTTGTTGTTGTTGTTGTTGTTGTTGTTGTTGTTGTTGTTGTTGTTGTTGTTGTTGTTGTTGTTGTTGTTGTTGTTGTTGTTGTTGTTGTTGTTGTTGTTGTTGTTGTTGTTGTTGTTACAGGGACTATTATTTTTCAACCGAACCTATAAAATATATTTCTACTTTGACAGTAATAGACCGCAACATGTTTCTAGATTGTAGTCAGCAACAAAACTTTAGGTAGGCAGACATTACTTCTTTAAGGGGTCTATTCTCTCGGTGTTCATGTTTTATTGCCTACTTACGAGAAGAAATCACTTTAGCTGTTTGTACTTCATTTTAATCGAATGTATGTGAGTGGGTATAACTCGGTCTGAAAGTATGAGTCAAAGCCAAAAGTCAATCGTCTACCTTTACAATTAACTGTTTGTGTAACACTCTCCCCTCCAACATTTTATATTAATTTAACAATGGTATGTAAATGTTAGTAAGGAAACATTGGCAAAGAGTGATGTGTCTTAAGTTGCTTAACTCCTGACATCAATATCCATGCTAACTAATAACATTTGACGTGTTTCTTCTTAAGGACAAAGTTGTACTCAATAATACATATTTTATTTTTAAAATTGTTGCGTCACTTATTGACTTGTTCATATTAACAAATTTATAAGAAATTAATTGTTGGTTCTTATATAACTACGTAATGCTTTGTGGACTGACAGAATACTTGAAGATTGCAACGTTGATGCGTCTTGATTTCCCCTCTTGACACAGGTGTAGTTGTGGCGTAGAATTCGGTGCGTGCTATTTGTCAGTAGCGTAAGCTAATGTGTAGACTACCAACTATATTAGCAACACTAAATATAATACATAGAATTTAATAAAAACTTATTTAAGCAGGCTTCACTGCAGCATTGCTAACAATGACTGGATTACATTATTTCATTGTATACAATAGTCTATAGCATAATTGACAAAAGTATTTACTCAGTCTTTCGACTACTGCAAATCTTTTCTATTCTATGTGTTATACTTCTGTTTCTTGCCCTAAGACTGTTGAGAGGTCGTTATTTTAACCGTGGGCAGGCCATTTGCAGGTACCTGGAAAATGAAAGGAAAGAAAACACGAAATGGAAATTACAGCTGGATTATGACAAAAAAGACTTCTCAGCCTTAAAGCCGTAATAACGACGGGTGCGGAAAAGAGAAGTGATGGTTAAGAAAGGCCAGACAAGAAATGAAAAGAAACGCCAGGCTATTAGAAAAGGAATCTCACTCTAGTTGAGCCAAGGTGAGATTATGTCGGACAAGAAAATTCGTATCCACCAGAATTTGGTCCTTATACGTTCTACCATCTGCTGCATTCTGTTGGAACAATGTTAGCAAAATACAGACATGGCAGATAAGATTCTTGAGATCTTTCTAAAGACTTAGAAGCTTGGATAGAGTCTATAGTAGTACCCTACGTGAGGTACCCAATCGAATTGGGTATATTTGGTATAGTGGCTGAAACATAGGAGTAAACTATTCACATGAACAGGATAGAAGATAGTAGTTTAGAAATACAAGAATAATAGGCTAAAACACATAGAAAGGCCTAGGAAATACTGGTGATGTAACACTTTGCGGACAGGAAGAGGCGATTCGCTTAGTCCCTGATCAAAGAAGGAGAAAAAGAAGAATACAAAAAGCACAACTATTTTAGATGAATACACTATTGAATTCTGAAATGTTGTAGTTATTATTACAAAACACACTTTATTAAGTATAGTATACGCTGGAAAATAATAGTAACAGTAGTGTACCGTTTATAAAATTGTAAAATTTTGTATAATTTGTGCACAAACACTGAAAAATCTACGTTGTTGTACTTTAAAGATAACAATACAGTTTCCAAAAGTGACTATAAGGGAATAGTTGAATCACGTGTGCTGGGATAGCAGCTTTGCTTGGCACTCAGGGCATTTGCTCGCTCCAGTACTGATATTAGATGACGATAACAAGAAGCAGCTTACTAAAGTGAAGCACGGAAACAAACATTGCGCTGTAAAAGTAATTTGAGTAAATGTACTGAAAGAATTATAAGAGGGAAACATCACTACAGGAAATGTACAGTATGTATAAAAATTTTCACATCAAAAAAGTAACTACAACAAAAATTATTTACCTATTATTTTATTTTACATGTGACTGTTCCTCGGATATAATTTCTCAGACTTTTTAAATATACGTTTGTAATATTATACATGGTCAATTATTACAATATTATACAGAATAGGCCACACTTTGATTGACACTAGAAACTATTCTTTGTTTACTAGCAAAATTAATAATAAATGGACTGTTTTGTAACAACAAAAGTGCAGAAATACAGATTGTATCTATGAAAATATGTGTTATGTAAAAGTTTAATAATAATTATTATCTATGTATTATTACTTTCTATATAATACAATTTATTCCTTTCAAGTAATATTTTTACACTAAACAGTTTAAAATCGTATCACTAATAATTAAATTTCATTGCAAACGTAACGAACGTGTTTATACAGATATTGCAGACTGTTATCAGGAGGTGACTTTGTAATTAGGTCTACTCATTCATAACGATGCAATATGTTCCCTGTATAAAGTATATAACAGCTATGTTAGTAGCTCCCGAAACCTAATGGCTGTCAAAGTATTGTATGAATAAGTCTCGCAAAATAAAGAGATAAGTAATATAAAATGTTTAATAGATAGTGGAAGTGGAAGGAAAGATACCCATATATATTTGAAATTGACTTGAGCCTAACTTTTATCTATACACAACGATTGTGAGAAGTAAAGTTATATACTGTAGTGTTACAACAGAAAATAGAATTTATCGTAATTGGTAATAATATATTTTACCTAATCATAAATCCTAATGAGATACTTTTGTTATTGCCATGTTGAGCAACGCAGACGTAACAGCAGGCCTATTATTTTTAGAAGTGTAATACTATTTATTTGTTAAGACAACCGCTGTCTCACAAGAGTTCAGATTTAGGACAGCACTTTTTGACACCGTCAGTATCCTGTTTTGTGTATGGCAAACTGTATGAAGCCATGTAAAACCAACTTGTGTAAATGTTAGGAAATACTATTAGAATTTTGTAAAACAAATGTTGAAGGATGAATAGATTTATAGTTAATAGTATACACAACAAATCTAGAAGCAAAATAATCCGTTTTCAGTTATTTAAGAAAAATTCAAATAACAAAAATGTAACATCTGTATTTCTTAAGTAAAAGTAGGCATGTTTAGTGTCTAAATGTCACAAATGTAAAGACCAAAATAATGTTGCTAATAGTTTTAAATTCCCAATCAGTACAGAAAAGTTATACTAATTAAAAGTTTTGAACAAATTCAGACATTGAAATAATGAATTTATATGACAATGTGTATCTGAATCAACCAACCAGATTTCAAGTTTTACCTTAGCAACCACAAATTTCAGATAAATAAAATAGGACTTCTTTAACAGCGGTCATAGCGTACAGACGCGTTAGTAAAACGTCTTATATAATTAAACTATAAACTGTGAAAACACGTTCCAGACATATTAAAACAAATAGATGTACATAATACGAACTATTACAACCAAGTGAGGAACATCCAGCATTTAAAATAGAAGAAGTGAGATCCAGGGAGAAGAACCGAAGCAGACGAGGACCCTATCTTCGACCTAGAACCATTTAAAGAAGAGGATTTGGTGACTTTGAACATTTTATTATATTATGTATCAACACCAACCTTTGTATACACGACTTTCTAAGAATTAATCAACTAAAACTACAGACACCCTCTCACACCAACACTAAGAACACTCACGAATAACACGAATTGAACTTTACACCTTTTTAAACACCATAAGAACCTTTAATGATAACTATTAAACACATAAACTGGACATAACCTATAATAACTAGCAATCACTACTCGACTGCCTGCGTGCACTTTACACACTAAAATTTTGTAATATCCTTGAACTGTAAAATTTGTATTTTGATTTATAGAAAGTATTATTTGTTTAAATGTAATCCCCGAACCAGATACGCCCTGAGATAAGTCATTTTAATAGAAATAATAACCAATGCATTATTTTGGTCTGCCTGAATACTGAATAATATTACAACTACTGTACCAACTGGTAAAGAAGACGCATAATTTTGCCACAATTGTGATTACCATAAAAAGAAACGAGAAACAATTAACCATTGCTTTACTGAATAAATGGTTTCTATAAAGATATATGTTTGGTGTTATATTTGCGTCATTATTATTGCTGTTTCATTTGAAAAATAAGTTCACAGACCACAGCGGACACAACAACGGTTGGCAACTGTGGGTGACGTCATTGAAACTTCACGTATAGTGGGAGCGAGCGGCAGAATACAAAATCATTCGCCGTTCAACATATCATATTAATAGTAACAGATTGACAACAACAACGGTGTGGTTGAATAATTTTAATACACGTATATTCAATTTGCTAAAATTGCTGCATGCTAGTCGGAGCATAAGAGCTCGTATATCATCACAAATTGTTATATTGTTTACTCGCTCATGTTTATTTTCTTAAATTTGCACGCTTTTTAAATGGAAAGTGCCGAAACCCATACCAACATAATGCGTGCAAGCCGAAAAAGTGTCAAGCGTGGATAGCGATTTGCTTCCTGTGGATCGCTGGTCAGTGTAACTGCACGTGTTTACAGAGGAACGATTCATAGACAGACTTTTCGTCTTTAGGGAATGAACCCTCTGCAAGATGCTGAGGGTCCATGAGTGACTTCGGAGCGCTCCTTCTTTTCCGCGTGTTTGTTCTGTGAAACGTACACTGTAGATTCGCAGCTTTACTCTAAGCAACGCTCAATAGGAAATGTTGAAAATTTTTGTCCACGGTGTACCCTCATACACACTAAACCTGCTCTGATGTTTTAATTACGGACATCATAAAATTAAAACTTTGGAAACTTGAGCACCACTTAATGGAGATCAATCGTTAACTTATACAAGCTATTAATTTTATGCATATTTTGTATATATATGTGTACAACGTTTTCGGCAACAAGAAAATAGTTTTTGTTAAAATTCCTTCCCGGTATATTTGGCCATAGTGCAATGCTTTCTACAAAACCAGACGTTTCGGCAATGCCATCGACTTCCATCATCAGTGAAAATCGAGTGCGATAACGTGAGGTGGTATACGTTAGTGACCACAGTACTGTAGTCAAGGCTGAAGCAGTAAGTAGAAAGAAGTAGTTTCTATGGTAATATTTCATTTCGAAAATGATTTTAAATATAAATCTTAGAATATGGAAGTCATATATGGTTCTCCATACCGATATTTGGTAATGATTTTACGAATTTAATATCATTTCTGTATCTAGAAATGGGTATTTTGTTATGTCATCTAATACACGGTTGCTATTTTATATAGGCCTATTTGTGTCCTCTGAAAAGCTCTCTCGTGTTTAAAGTGAAAACAATTGGTTTTACTGTCTCGGCCACGTGCAACTTATCGTTTTACGATATTCTCCTTTATATATAAAATCTATTTAGAGCTATGTTAATTATTTGGTAGAAATGTATTTATTTTTATAGTGTTATCATATTATATTTTTTATGGTTTTTGATAGATTATTAAATTATGGTTGGTGTGTGTTATATAGGACCATTTTTAATAGAACAGGAATATTCGTTGTTTGTTTGGTGTTTATTGTAAATTTTTAATGTTTGTTCGATTTTAATATATTTGTTTTTTTACTTGTATCTTCCTTGTAAAGTGGTGTTTGTAGCATTTTCTGCAGTAGAAAAGATAAAATCTTATGTGTTGATGTATGTTGATTGGGCAAAGTGCACTACCATATGTTTTAGGCAACAGTTATGCAGCCCTTGTTTAGTTCTTGCCAGCTTTGTAATATTATAAGAAATCGTTACTGTCACTGAGACCTACAGAGTAGATAAATCCATAGGGTGTAAACGTTTGATGAGATCCACGAAGATTGATGACGCCAGAAAAGTGGATTAAAGTAATGACATGGAGAGGATCAGTATCCCAGTTGGGGCATCATGTAGTTCTTGCTGACGATCGATAAGAAATTATTCTTCCGTATATACATTGAGTACGTTATGTGTAGTCATTTAAATTCAATGAGTTAGATTGTACGTTGTTTATTTTACATGACGTTTCAATCGTTCAAAATAAATCTTAATTTGATAGATCACCTTTTTCTTGTGTTAGTATTGTGTGTGTGTGTGTGTGTGTGTTTGTGTGTTCGATTGAGTGATAGAAATTATTACAGCCATTCGCACTGAGCTTCCAATTAGAGCGTCAAATATTGCTTTCTATTTTTACCAATTAAATGTTTGTACTGTCGTTAAAAAAAAAAATAAAATTCAAGAAATAAAATGTGGTGAAAACAAATCAACAGTTTTGAAACAACGTAAATGGTTTCCTCTGGATTAGGTAGTATACGAAGTCGTTAAAAATGTGATGGATTTACCGTTCAACTTGTAGTCCAACTGCGCGCGCGCACACACACACACACACACACACATGCGTGCAGCCGTGGAACGAATGGCTCACCGAGCCTTAGTGGCGAAACACGCAGATTCTAGCCTATACCATGACGTAAAAATGATAATTGGTTTAGTTTCTTAAATGTATAATTGTGACAAACGAGTCCTAATAACAGTTTACCCTAATAAGTATCATAGTGTCCGAGTTAAGACAATTTAGTAAAATATTTTTGAAACGTCATTAAATAAATATTGGAGCAAATTTGAAATATTTCTACAAACACACGCGCGCGCGCGCGCATACTCGTACGCAAAACAAGTAACAGAATAACAAATATGAGAGTTCTGATTTGTTACGCAATTTAAACTGTTTGAAACAAAGACCGACCAGAATGCTATAAATCATTAGGAAGGCTAATAATAGCATGTGCTGTAGAAACAAAAAACTGTTAATGACGGGAAGAAATTTGAGACATTAGAAGTTTGAGTGTAAACGAGGATAGCAAGAAAAGTGGAAAGAGGTTGAGAGACAAACAAAAATCTTATGAAAACTTTTTGACAGCGCGGAATGCTGGATTTTTGAAAAGGGATCGAGTGGAATCGACATAACAGCAGATTTAGTGAGATGGATATAATAGTATGAGTTTGTCTAGGCCTATATAGAATAATGGAACAGGATGAAGAACCGTTGGATGACCGAAGTAGATAGATAGATTCTTTAATCGGAATAAGTAGAGCAGAAATAGGAAGGCGAATATAAATAATAATTTAAATAAAGTTCAAATGGATTTTAAAATTTAAACGGAAATTTTAAATTTTACGCTACACACAATTGCACATACATTTTATTAATAATAAACAGCAGATCTAAAGATATAAATATTTTCTATGCTCTTAGGTTTTGTATTTTTGATAATGTATCCTTCCATGTATAGATAAACAGGATATTTTGCGTAAAAGTAAAATTTATTTTACTAGAAAGTTCCATTAATTGCAGCTCTCGCATACTATTTTTAAGAAATGTTTTGTAATGTGCGTTTCAATATTACATAGTTTTTTAGTTGTTACAAATCTCTTATTCTATACAAATTTATTAGTATAATAACAATTTTGAAGTCGGAGCTGTAAAAAAACCATGAAATTTGAAATACTGCTTTGTTTGTTATTTAATTGTTAATCATAATGCACGAACTACAGACAGCGTACATCAGGCTTCTACCTTTTATATATATTTCTGTAGAGGTTTATGCATAGGATGAAATCTAATACTTTCCACAAATATGCATAAGTCATAATAATATATAAAGAATTTTTCAAACACAGATACCAACTTTAGGCATTTTAAAATTCATAAGGGGAGTTAAGTGATATTGTTTTTTCAAATTATTCAAGATACCGGTTTGGTATATTGACAAAACATTTTCATAACTTAATACCTCATACTACAATTTTAATATGCTTAAAATTTATAGTATTGATGTTACAATTTTCTTAAAATTGTGATATACACTTTGATCCTGTAGTGCTTTTAAGTTTAAATAACTTTGAAAGTAAGCACTATACTGGAAGGTTATTTGAAATTGCTTTTGTCTGATAGTAGTCATATATTTTTTTAAATACTTTAAATTTTTCATCCCATTTGTAGACCCTGTTTCCCTAAATTTTAGAAACTGATGCTATATTTAGATTTTAGTAAATGTTTATTTAATTTCATTCCCTACATGGATTTTTTCAAATTTTTCCTGTTACATTTTATTTTTGTACCTCCTAATTTTGAAGGGCTGTATACCAAGACGAATTACGGTATGTAGAGTAAAAGTATGTACATTCATGCTACTGCTACGCTTTAGGATAATAGGTTTATGTATTCGAAAGGTATTGCGTGGCATACCGAAAACAGCCTGCATGCACATAACTCGTGCAATATTATTGTTGTTTTTTTTTTCTGTTGTTTGGGGCTTGGCATCTAAGGCTTTTAGCCCAGCGAAAGAGTGTTGCTCAATGGATATTTTCTTTCTCAACTACATTTTAGTTCACTCAAAGATAGTGAAAAGTCGTACATATTTATAATCAAAACGACAGTTTCAAAGCCTAATGAATACAGTATTGTTATTGGTTTTAGGAAGGCCAGAGTTCTGTCTACCGTTAATTGTTTGTTTCCGAGGTCTTCTTTCAAGTTACCTTTTACTCTTTGTCTCTGCCTCAGACCCGTAAGAGCACTACAGCCTTCGATTGTATGTTTCGCTGTTAAGTGCTCCGCCACAAGTGCAGAGGGGTTGTTCTTGTCCTTGTAGAAGGAACGAAGACGTCACGTTCGTGTGCCCAATGAGCATTATCGTGATACAAACTTGTTCATGTCGATTGCGGTCACCTGCTACTTGGCATTTACAGACGCTCTGCTTCACGGCACAAATTTTGCTCTGCCGTGTGTTCCACGTTTGCTGCCACACAATAATAATGGTGTCTGTGGCAGCTATTTCTGCGTCATCAGGTTGTATGGTAATCACATTAACTCCTGGGCTGTCCGCAATGTCATCTTCTTCGTTACCTTTAATACCTACATGACCCGGACACCAAAGAAAAGTAAAAGATAAGCCACGATCTTCTAACGCATGGCATAATAACGGATCCGCTGTGCTGGGATAGTCCAAGGCAGATAAAAAACTCAAAGAATCCGTACAGATGAAAAATTTCCTGTCACCTCGGTATCCACAGAAACGGAGAGCCTGCCACACCGCGTACAGTTCGGCGGTGTAAATGCTTGCCACTTATGGCAGCGTCCAGGAGTAAAAGCACTGCTCTATGGTAAAGGCACTGCTCACTCTGCTCTCCGTCACCGACCCATCAATTTACACTATGGTGTGTTCCTCAACGTATTCTTCCAGGACTGATCAAAACAGGAGTTTTAGTTGAGTTGGGTGACATGATTTCTTGCTTCTACTGGCGATATCCAGCAGGCAATTTGGTTTGCGAAGCCTGCCTGTAAATTTGGGTACTTCACGCTACACGTACACCCGGACCCTCGGCGCTTCGATGTTGTAGACGGCTGTCTGAAAACCTGTTCATTCAGCACGGTCCACGCACCATCTTTTTAATCAGCACAGGGGACTGGTTGCCCCCATGGAGATCCGGGAGCACTCTCCAGAACAGACGCGGAGCAAGACGCGGGCTACATATCGAAAGATCGATAGCCGAGAAAGTACTACTTCCAACGTTCAAATGTGTGCTCCCTCCTGTGTTTACAAAAGTAGTACGTTGTTTAGCAAGCGATCCTCAGTTATTAATAAAGCGCTGTTTGTCCTAAGACAACCCCAATTGGAACTGTGGGCGTTGAAGTCCCCGACAAGGAGTAATGGAGGTGGCAGCTTCTCGATCCTGTATATCTACTGCTCGCCACTCAGAATTTGTAATAAACTTCAGTGGCTGTAATAAACTGACTGCTACTGCTTATAGAGGCGTAGCAATCGAAATACGCCAACGGGGATATGTGTTGTTAAGAAATATGGCAACGCCCCCTCAAGCTCTAAATGTTTGGAGTCACATCACAGCGGAAGGACTCATATCTCCTCATATGAAAATGATCTTGCGGCCTCAAATAACATAATTTAGGTCATTGGGGCCTGTAATGTAATCAAGTAACATTGATGTGTGCCTGGAGAGTAGCATTTCCACTTCGCAGTAATGCGAAGTGCAACAGTTGAGATTCCACTGAAAGATGTTCCCCATGCTGTACGTTGAAGATTCAGTTGCTACAAACCGTGCTTATTTCCTTCGCGTTCCTTTCGGCTAGCCTTTATTTTTCCTTTTTTGTAGATTGGCAAGTTCCGCTAGGTCACCGAGGTCGGTGAGATCGCTGGCGCCGGATATCGAGCTGAACTCTGATCCGGAGCTCACCTCCTGGTCATCGGGGACAAGTCTTATCCCTGATTTCGGACTTAAGAAGTCCCCTCTGGAGTGTCTGGGAGGACGGAGCGATGGACGGCGGTAACCTCTTGCCGTCTGAACGTGGCTGTACGGGCTCCCACAATGTTTGTCTTCGAAGTATGGGTCTGCTTCTAGACCCGTCGACGCTATCCTTCCGTATCGGTTGCGTATCTGCCTCAGCCGGACTGTCTTTATCAATAGTTGTTTTGCTATACATTTCTGAAAAGTAAAGGTCGATGAACCGTGTTACTGCAGGTAATATTTCCTTTACAATAATGGCTGGTGACGCTGTTGATTTGCTGCTTGTGCGTAGCTGGCTTTGCCCTGGTTGGCTGGGCATACTAGTTTCTTCGCGTCGAAGTACCTTAGTTTTTTCAGGGTACGTACCTCCACAGTAGCTACCTCATGTTTATAAATGGGGCTATTGCGGGATCGAGATGAATGTTTACCACCGCAATTGACATTGGGTCAGCACAGGAATCATCACCATGAGCTGACTTCCCACAAAGGCAAGTCTTGGCCCGAACACATCTCGATGCAGTGTGCCCAAAACCCAAGCATTGATAACATTGCTTTGGCTGATGGATGAATGCTCTCACACGTACAATATGAATGCGCTTTCTTAGCTTTTATGATAAAGTTGTCCTGTTGAAGGTAGAAACATGGGACGCAGATAGGAGCGTCTGTCCATCCCTTTGAACCGTTAGTCGTCGACAAGCTATGACTACTTGTGGGGCGAGCTCAGACGCAATCTCTTCCTTTGTGCAGTTCAGTAGATCCTTGCACACTACCATCTCCTTTGTGGTGTTCAGGTTGGTATGAGGAACGACTTCCACTTATATGTCCCCTATCTTCTGCATTTTCAGTGACAGGAAACCCTGTTGATCGTTCAGGGTCTCGACGAGTTGCCCACTTGCGACAGTTTTGATACCCTGGATGGTTGATCGAGCGCAAACCAGTTACAGCTTTTTTAATAAAGAAGAGACTAACTTTCGTCAAGTCATGCCACTTATGTCTCACAACAAGATACTCGGCACCGCCGGCCACACCTGCCGCCGGCGCCGTCGATGCAGCGGCAGACGATGTCAAGAATCTCTCAGTTTCAAATGTGGAGAAATGGCTCCTTCTCTTCAGCCTCCGTGGAGGGCTTTTTTCAAGACGAGGATTTTAAGAGACCTTTCAACCAGGGAATTGTTCTGAGAACCTTCATTCTTGTTCCCACGAGTACTGCTGAAATAGCAGACTACTGCAGCAGCGCCCGCGGGTACCACGGCTGGGACTAATTACAACAGGGTGCGTCCTGGAGCCCTGAGGACCTTCGTTTGCAACTCATTAACGTACAGCGTTGGTTACGGTGTGTTTTGAAGCGGTACACACAGCCTTGGCAAACTCAACTACCAGTGCCCTGTTTGCCGGCTATAGAGTAACAGATGTTGCCCGCCCCCCTCCACGAGTCCAAGAAGTTGTAGGGCGGGCGTAGGGTTTCATTTCTGCGGGGCATTATCATTATGTTTGTTCCGTGTATTAATGTTATTGTTCTGTTATTTCAGTTTTACTATTTGCATTATTATACACATGATTGTTGTAATTATTTTAATAAACATAGATATTGTAACATGATGTTTATTCACCCCCCCAAAACCCCAAGAAACCCACCTCATAATACTAGTCTTGTAATATTACAATAAAGTACAAAACTCTAGAGATATTAAGGTAGAATGACTAATGAAATAATTTAGTAAAAGTAACTAAATTTAGATAAAATTAGAGTAAGGTAAACTATAATATTTCTTGAACTATATGGTGTTTAGAAACTAAAAACATTGTACTAACTAAAAGATAGTTGTAAACACAAACTATAATAAATAAAAACAATGTGAAAGAAGTGATAGTGAGTAATACTAAAGACTAGAATAGAGAAAGCCTATACAAGAGTATTAGGTAAAACAAACGTACATAATTTAATGTAGGTATATAATAATTAAAAGAATAATTGTAGTTGTTTGTATTTAAAGTTGTATATAAAGGTAAATAGGGTATTATGAATAATTAATTGTATGACAAGAAAGATATGTTATGGGTTATGGACTAGCATTTACTTAGAATGCTAAAGAGGGTCATACTATGTGTTGCGTGCTGGAAGCTCTTGAAGTCTTCTCGAGTTATTCCAGGAAACGCTGAATGAGGAGGGCTGGTTTTAATTAAATAGAAGTGGACTGTATAAATTTGTATAATAGTCATTTATTGAGAATAGCTGAAATTGAGTACTGTTGCGGACACGCGCAGAAGTTTACGCGACATGACGTCCGTATCTGATTAATAATAGAAGTCAAAAGACATGATAAATGAAGCGAGCTTGCTATGTACAATTAGCGCATGCTGCACTGGATAATAATAATTAAAAAACTGAAAGCCAGTAGCCGCGGCCCTTACTGATACGAGTGAACAACTCGGAGTCTTGGTTAGAACTAACGAAAATTTTGCTATAGGCCGTGCAGCAGTACCTGCTGTCGGCGGCAGATAAGAAAAACGTGACGTCATCTGAGCGTGTCGCAGTGCAGTAATTACATTACAAGGTTAGCAGTTCAAATTCTGAACATACTGCCCGCTCAAAAATAGGGGCGATTTTGGAATTTAAGTTATTGTGTGAAACGTAAATCACAATTACATCAAATGTTGTATACAAAGAAAATACATAAAATACTTGAAAGCTTTACACATTGAATAAGTTGACCTTTGTTTAAAGTAAATAGCCTCTGACGCAAGAAATCTATAAATAACAAAATTAATTAAGTTATCAGAACAAACTTAAAGTAAAACAAAACACTCTCTGCACTGAAAAGATACAAACTAAATCTCATGCTAAAAACAAAAGTGCTTATATAAATAACATAATCTTCATTGAAGCATTAACATAGGTTTGGTAAATACACAATCATATAATAATATAATTACAAATACATCGTGATTGATATAATAATGGCGTTGTAACTACAAAATAGTAATAATAAACACGACATAATAATAATAACAATAATAATAAAGGTAGATTGTATGATCGCCCCGGGAATGTCCCGGGAGTAATACAAGGCGATGCGACAAGTTCACATTCCTGGTACGCGCCGTATGAAAGCTCATGCGGCTAGTCTGATGCCACCGGAAGGGGACAAAACTTATGGATGGGTCGACGTAGGATACCCTGTGCGGTGCGAACTTCAGCAACGCGCACTATGGAGTCCTGACCCGCAGAAACATTAGTAATTACCCCTCGATTCCATTGAAGTGGGGGGGAATTATCGTCTAGAATGAGGACAAGCTGTCCGACATTTAAATTCCTTAAAGTGGTGCGCCATTTGTTGCGTTATTGCAACTGGTGCAAATAGTCTTTGGACCATCGTTTCCAGATGGATTGTGTGAATCTTTGGAGTAGCTGCCATCTGCCCAAACGACTAATACTGACTTGGGTATAGTCGGGCTCCGGGAGAGCCGTGAGTAGAGAGCCGACCAGGAAATGAGCGGGAGTTAAGAGTTCAGGGTCCCTAACATCATTTGATATAGAAAATAGAGGTCGTGAATTAAGGCAAGCCTCAATTTGATGTAGAATGGTAGCATACTCCTCGAAACTCAAAACAGTGCCGCTAATCACGTGACGTAAATGAAATTTGACACTTTTTACACCGCTTTCCCACAAACCACCAAAATGAGGGGCCGAGGGTGGAATAAAGGACCACTTTGTGCCCTGGGAACCGATAAACTCCTGTGTAGCTTGCTCAGATCCCTTGGAACTCAAAAGACTATACAATTCGATGCAATGTGCTGCTAGCACGACGAAAATTCGTACCATTGTTCGAAAATAATTGAGTGGGAATGCCCCTACGGGGGATGAACCGTTTCAAGGCTGCATTAAAGGCGTCTGAAGTAAGGTCAGATACCAATTCTAAATGGATGGGCTTAGTGCACATGCATATGAATAACGCAATATACGCCTTCGACGTCGATTTTGAGCGCTGCCTGCCATGACGTATAAGTACGGGACCGGCATAGTCCACCGCAGCTTGGGAAAATGGCCTAGCCGGCGTGACCTTAGAAGGGGGTAGTTGACCCAGTAATTGGTTCGCACCTCTAGCACGGTAACGGAAACAAGTAATACATTTATGTATTGCCGAGCGTATGTAGGGACTTATCGTTAACAATCCAATATTTCTGTCTCAGAGAAAACTGGGTTAATTGTACGCCAGAGTGCAATAAACGAAGATGTTCATATTCTATGATTAACTTGGTGAGATGAGAATGCGGGTGTAAAATTATTTGATGTTTCCTAGCGTAATTAAGTTGGGAGACCTGCAGACGTCCACCCACACGCAATATACCTGAATCATCAAGGAAGGGGTTAAGTGAGAGAATCTTACTGCTGTTTGGGATGCAGCGATGTTCCTTAAGCTCATTAACCTCAATACCAAAATGCAATTGTTGAGACTGACGAATAAAGGTCAAAAGAGTACCGTGCAACTCCTGGGCTGAGAGAAAAGAAGTTTCCCTGTCGCAACGGGGAGCCTAGAGTTACGAACAAACCTACGGCAATATGAGAAAACGCGAATAAGTCTTGTGAGTGATGAGTAAATTTCGACATAACTAGAGGTGGATGCAGAGACGATTAGTGAAATATGGGCCTGTTTGCGTCATTCTTGAACAAGATCGGGATAAGTACAGGGAGAATGAGTATCGAAGGCACTGACGGGCCATGATGATGACTCATGTGATAATCAGGACGGGTCATGCCACCATTGAGTGTGGTTATGTAAAATGCGAGGGAGGCAACCGCGCGATAAAATGTCGGCGGGATTGTCCAGTGATGCTATATGGTGCCAAGTTTTCCGGTTAGTAAGACGCTGTATTTCAGCGACACGGTTAGCGACAAACACCTTCAAACGGGAAGATTGTTGATGGATCCAATGCAAGGCTATCATCGAGTCCGAATAAAAATATAATTCGTCGAAATTGTAGTTGACAGCGTCTATTACTTTAGAAGCTAACTCTGCCAGCAATAAGAAAGCGCAAAGTTCAAGCCTGGGAAGCGTTATCTGTTTCAGCGGAGCGACCCTGGACCTTGCACACAACAGGTTTGACGATATGGTGCCGTTTGAATAGACCACCCGCACATAGATACAGCACGCGTAACCCTTTGCTGACGCGTCAGCGAATCCATGAAGCTGTAATGACATGATTCGATAATTATTTAGACTCTTAACAGACCTCGAAATTTTAAAATGAGTGTCCGCGACCAATTGAGAGTAGAGTTCTAGCCATTGCTCAGACAATGAGCCTCATAAGGGTTCGTCCCAACTGGTACCCGCTAACCACAATTGTTGTACAAAATGTTTCCACCAAAATGTAATAGGACCGATGAGGCCCGAAGGGTCGTATATCCCTGCAATGACCGATAACACACTTCTTTTGTTTACAACCGCGACGTTGACATTTCTCTGGACGTTATATAGAAAACTGTCTTCATTGACATTCCATTGAATGCCCAATGTGCGCACATCTTGGTTTTTGCTAAAATCATAGGAAAAGTGAGCGCAGGAGGCCATAATTGTCTGGTCATTTGAAAACCATTTATGTAGGGTAAAACCATACCGGCTTAGCAAATTTGTGATTTCAAATTTCATCTTAGATAGGACGTTTGGGTTGTCTGAACCTGTCATGAGATCGTCCACGTAAAAGTCGTTGGCTATGGCTAAGCAGGCTGTAGGGTATTCGGAATTATTTTCTTGAGCTACTTGAGCCAGACATCTTGTCGCCAAAAAGGAGGTACTTGCAGTCCCGTAAGTGACTGTCGTCAAAGCGTAATGTTGGAGCTCCTTATGCGGGGCGTCTCGCCAGACAATACGCTGCAAATTAGAATCCTTCGGATTAACTAGAATTTGTCGATACAGTTTTTCAATGTCAGCGATAAGGACGTATCGGTGTGTTCGGAGTCGAGTCATAATAGAAAACAAGTCCTGCTGGATCGTGGGACCGACCATCAGGGTATCGTTCAAGGACAAATTATTTGTCGTCTTAGCGGAGACGTCGAAAACAACCCGTAACTTAGTAGTTACACTGGAGTCCTTAAAGACTGGGTGGTGAGGCAAATAAAAGGTGTCTGAATGGTTAAGCGACAAATCATACTCATTAAGTGGCGACATGTGACCAAGATTTAAATATTTACGCATGAACTCGCTATAGCCTTTGTAAAGGGCAGGGTTCTGCTTGAACTTAAGTTCTAATGACTGAAACCTGCGGATAGCTCCGCGTAGAGAATCACACAAATGAGACCTGTTTGCCTTTCGAGGAAGTGATACCACAAATCTGCCATCGTCATTGCGGACGGTATTTGACACAAAATGATTCTCACAGTCCGAATCCTCAGCCTCCTAGTACGGAGGTATTACGAACAGAAACGTCCTCCAAATTCCAAAAATTCCTTTAGCTGCGAGGAAAGTTCACTATCATTAGCACGTACCATAAAGGATGAAATTGGTTTCGTCATGTCAACATTAAACGGTAAGTTACCTGCGAGAATGAAACCTAGTTTTGTCTCCTGAATTACGGGAAAATGTGGGCCACGGATAAATTTAGTAGGTTCAATTAACTGCAGATACTATTGGGCACCAAGTAATAAGTCGACTTGGGACGAGAAGTTGAGTTGCGGGTCGGCTAAAAATATGCCCTTGGGTAAATTTAAAGAAGTGACATCAAATGATTCCGCCGGGAGATTATTGGTGATGCTAGGAAGGGCAGCGCAATGTATGTTTAAACCAAATTTTTTATAGCGAGACTGTAACCTGACTCTGGTGCTGAAGCCCCCCGCTTGGGATAACGAATTGTTTATACCCGTTATGGGCAATTGAGACTTGATTAAATTCAAACCCATACGGCGGGCTAAATCCATGGTACAAAGGTTAGCCTGCGAACCGGAGTCCAGCAAAATTCTAACCGGTTGCTTTCTACCTGAACGGTCAGTAGTCATGCAGACTGCTGTAGATAATAATATGGATTTATTCGTTTGTAATTTCAGCGAACACTGGTTGTTGGTGGATGATTCGGCTTTGTTAGGAATATGAATCAGGGTATGATGACGTTTAGCGCACTTTCTACAAGAAAATTTGGATGTGTAGCGGACGCTATCGTTACCTGGGTGAAAGCAATTTAGACAGAGTTTATTTTTAATTATAACGTTTTTTTCCTCATGTGTAGTAAGCGTTGTAATTGTGGACAATTATTAATTCTGTGTTCATCTTTACACATCTGACAGAGGTTATTTCCGACATGAGAGTGAAATATGGCCTTGGCCGTGTTCACCGTTTTAATTGCCCGGCGATAAGGAGCCTTATCGCAACCATTTATCTTGCTTGTGGGAGCCGTTCCGCTATCGAGATTTTGTAAAAGCTGTCTCCGTGAATTTAGAAATTTTATAAAATTTTTAAAGTTGGGAAGTCGTTCTTCTGACAAACTTTCCTTCCACAATCTAAGCGTATACCTATCGAGTTTTTGGGACAAATAATGAGTAAGAATAATTTCGAAAGTATTCACGGGCAAATTTAATGTGTTTAATGCATTGATATTAGCTGTTATCTCGTCGATAAATCTGGAAATATCAATTTTGGACTCGTGTCGAACCGACTGAACACCCAGGACATTCCTCACATGATGGGCTGATACAATCAACTTACTGTCATATCTGTTTTTTAATAGATCAAAAGCTACGACATAGTTTTCATGAGTAATCGGCAGCGATTTTATGACGTTTAGCGCCTCGTCACTTAATTACGAGTGCAAGTAATGTAGCTTCTGAATTTTCGTCAGATCGATTCTGGCATGCACCAATTCAATAAATATATTATAGTAATGTTGCCACTCAATTACGTTACCCGAAAACCGAGGTAATTTGATCGGTTCCAATTATATAGGGGGATTTTAAGAGTACTCTTCTTGGTACTAACCAAAGGTTTTTGATTCACTTGTTCCACTTGATCCAACAAGTGTTGCAATTTACATTCAATGCTACAAAGATCGTCCTCAGTTTTGACCCTATCACTTCCTGGCGCGAAATCAGCGTCATCGGATTCAATTTGAGATTGAATGTCATCGTATTTAGTGGATAACTCCATTAAATGTCGCAACTTTACTCTTAGCGCGTGATGATCGCTGTTTTCCGGGTCGAAATTATCTGCAAACGTGTTTACGCGGGATGTGGAAGCTTTAATAGTGCCACGTTTTTTTATCAGAGCTTTGACGTCGGCCATGATTGCGATTGAAGAAAAAAGTAATTTGAAAGAATGTATGCGCAAAGCAGGTTAATAATTGAAGTAAATTTGATAAAGCTTAATATAATGTCGGAGCCATTGATCATCTCATCGTTTAACACATTACTCAATATAACATATCCTTATTATCTCTATTAACAAACATATTGAAATTATGCATTTGAACAATAATAGTATAGCACTATGTGGACACTTGAACTCTCAGTGAGCCATTAGTATTTATGACAATACGTACATATTGTAATTATATATTTGTGCATAAGGCATTAATAATAGTATACTGAATATAAAATGTTGGTCAATTTGTATATTCATGTGTTATATGAACAAGTATAAGTGAAAGTCATAAATGAACTGCTAAATGAAAGTTTATAGTCACGTGGAATCCTGGCGTGTTCCGAACTGCTTCGGTCCTGTTGATTCCGTTCGGATCCCGTTCGTGAATCCTGTGATGTTGTTGCCTCGCCTGTTCGTGCTGGTTGGATGACGATTGCCGTCGTATGTCAGCATGATTTACCGTTGTGGAATTACTGCTGTTGAACACCTGTCTTGCCGTTTCCTGTTGCGTTAGATGTGACGCTCTGTTGTAGCCTGGTGAAATTTCTGTAAGTCGTTTTTTGCGGCAACAACGGACATGCCCCTGCCAGCAATCTCAATTTGTAGATGTTTTAAATTGTGACGCTTGTTTGGGACACAGGCCTTTGTGCCCAATAAAATGACATGTTTGAAATTGTGGATGAAAAAATGTTGTCACTGTGGACAAAGGATGTGGTCGCTTGTGGACCAAAAATAAGATATCCTGCCCGTGAGGACCAAATGTTGCGTGCTGGAAGCTCTTGAAGTCTTCTCGAGTTATTCCAGGAAACACTGAATGAGGAGGGCTGGTTTGGATTAAATAGAAGTGGACTGTATAAATTTGTATAATAATCATTTATTGAGAATAGCTGAAATTGAGTACTGTTGCGGACACGCGCAGAAGTTTACGCGACATGACGTCCGTATCTGATTAATAATAGAAGTCAAAAGACATGATAAATGAAGCGAGCTTGCTTTGTATAATTAGTGCATGCTGCACCGGATAATAATAATTAAAAATCTGAAAGCCAGTAGCCGCGGCCGTTACTGATACGAGTGAAAAACTCGGAGTCTTGGTTAGAACTAACGAAAATTTTGCTATAGGCCGTGCAGAAGTACCTGCTGTCGGCGGCAGATAAGAAAAACGTGACGTCATCTGTGCGTGTCGCAGTGCAGTAATTACATTACAAGGTTAACAGTTCAAAGTCTGAACACTACGTGTTAAAATAATTAATGATCATTAAATGTTTAGAGTTAATTAATTTTTTCATTGTTATTATGTTTGAAAGATGTAATGTTCATAAAACTAAAGGAATTTATAATAATAAATGTGTAATTAGAATCAGATACACGAGGGCATAGAAAGCCTAAAGTAAAAACAAGAAATTTGTAAAATTTATTGTTAAAACAATATTAATTAATTGCACAATGGATGTCATAATCTTAGATTTGATTGTATAACATCAGAAAACAAAATGTGGACAAAATAATTAGTTTTAAATTAGTTTAATTACAATTAAATTTAAATTTAATTTAATTTACAGTTAAATTTAATTAGTTTTTATCACAAAAAAGAAGTTGGCTTACGAAATTTGAATTGAATAATCCAAATACTTAAGTTTTTTTAAACCAACAAAGTGAGAAGGAATTAATAAAATATTTATTAAATTTTAACAGACCAAAATCATCAACTTTTTGTAAGGAATAAATAAATAGAATTAATAATTTATTTGTTTTTATTGACAAAACAATTTGGCGCATACAACGGGCAACATAAGAATAATTTGTAAAAATTAATTGATGGTTGTAAATTGAGTTAAACCACATAAGAAAAACATAAAGAATTTCGGGAAAAAAAGGAGTCAATGTTACAATATTTAAATAAAATTATAGGAAATAGATGTGCCAATTGTCTTCTAAAATAAAATGAATTAAATCATAATAATATCAAAGGAAAAATTATTGTCTAGGGCTAAATATATTATTAAAAGTAACACACAATCTTTATACCTTGTAATATATACGAATTATAATTTGCAGTATTTGTTTAACACGTATGCAGAGTGTAATAAGCAAATAGGAGAATGTAACAAAATTTATTTATAAATTTGCAATAAATTATTCAAACTTACCCTTCTGCTGTATATATATAATAACAATGCTATAAAAACGTGTCCATTAAAAATTTATTTATTGGTGCGTTTGTTATTTAACTGAGCAATTATAGTATAAACTGTAATGTGATTTTATAACGTCATTTATTGATAATAATAACCAACAAATTTTATCTGATCTAAACGTTAAATATGACTGCTTAACGTTGAATCTCGTAATTTAATTCATTGTTCGGAACGTCAGTTTCTCGCGAATCCTGTTACCTCTTACCCGCGCTTTGAGGAACGCTGTCCCGTCACTGTCGAAATGTCTGCGTTTTTTTATGTTGTGTATCTTGTTAAATATTCTATATGTTTTAAGAAAAGCGTTGTTATCATGGACCCAACTTTGCTGTAAAAACCATAATATTAATGATGATCGACTACGGTTTAAATTCAGGCAATCGTTTAGCAATCAGCCACTGACCGTTAAATAGTGCGTTCTTTACTAAGTGAAATATATATTTGCAGAATTTAATTGACAATCGTTACGTTACAGACATTTCCTATACATGATTTTATGGTTGGATACGAAAGAATGTACGCCATAAGAAATCTTCTATCATCTAATCAAGTAACTTGAAATTTAACTAATCTTCAACATTCAATCCACGAGACAAATATTTTTTTGATAACTTACATATACATAAAGACCTATCGTTTACTTTCAGTTATATAAGATGTATAGAAAATTAAAAAAAAGTAGTATATAATTTACTCGAGCTTAAAAATGTGATACTATTCAGGCTTAATTTTATTATTTAAAATGGAAAGTTAGGCTGAAAACAAAAGCATTTTAAATAATTACATATCTAAAATTTAGAAAACAAGAACAGTTAAATGTAAACACAACAAGAAACCATTCAAATTTCATGGAAGCTTTGTTGTATGCAAAATAATTTTTAATTGTTTGCGTATATTGCTTCTTAGGTGGTTTGTATGATTATGAAAACAGTTGTAATATGATGGTTTCGTGTCAAATAGAAATTTTAAGTATTGATTTCTGTGGATTTCAGTAATATATTCTACTTATCTATTTTACGATCCGGACAGTCCTGGTAACATCAAGCTTTCCTCATAGATTCCCTGATAACATTAAATTTATTGTTTGTAAGGTGTAACGTCGCTTAGGTATGAGATTGTTCCTGTTGATAAGTTTGTAAGATTAAAATAATGGTTCATATACACTGACGGTAAGTGCTTTGTAAACTCACGGTATATTTGTAGGTCGTTAAGTGATTACTGTGTGTGATTACTGTTTGTAATAATCTCTTAAACTTTTCAGCTCCTAAGTCTAACTTTCAGTTATTTTTAAAATAATATTTAAATTGATTTCTTTTTGTAAATCTATTCTAAAGCTTTCCCAGTCCGTAGTTTTATTAACGAGCATTGGTATAGCTTCTTTCTTAATTATTCTCTCGCTCAGCGTTAAGATAACAGATGAAATAAATAAAGACATGTTTGCAAATGTTTTAATAGAGCATGTTGATTGCCCTGTTACTGAAAATAACGCTCTACGTCAAAATTGGAGTTGTTACGTTCATCGCCAAGTCGCCTATTAGTGCAAATTTTAGTTATAAAATAACATATAACATGAAATTCTAATTACATTCGGTACGATTTATCTGCTACAGACTTTTAAAATTAAGGAAGACCATGTGTTTAATTTTGTTTAAACAGTGTTGTTAAGAAGAGAATTGATTTCTAAACATTATGGTATCTAATATAATTAAATATAAAGATGTTAATTATTCAGATTTTGTAGCATTACTCAGTTTATTTGATCTTGTAAATTATTACAGTGCAGAAAAAAAATGTATATAAAATACACTGAAGAGTTTAATTTGTAAATACTGAAACACTGTTAATGGCTTTAACCACATAATTATTTGCCTTTATAAAGGCGTTTACACTTGTTAAAAATGTTTATTCTTACTTTCTTGTTAAAATTCCTACAAACGATATATTTGTTTAATATTGCTAAGGGAGATGTGATACAAGATATTTAAATGGGGTAATCACAACCATCTTCTATGTTGAGGTACTTGCAGGTATCTTTAAAGATTGATTTCATGGAAAATTAGCAACAGCAGTTAAAAAATAAAATAGCAATTGCTACGCGTATATATTGCTTTATATGTTGAACAGAAAAAGGCAGTTTACAACTGTAATAATTTAACTAAAATGTTGTACCTGATGTGATAATAATCCATTGATAATAAACTTGGTCTTTGCAAAACAATTACTTTTAATTAAATATCGTGACTTATGGACCATTAAAAATAAATAAGGCATAGATTTACATTGTAGTTTTAAAATGCCTATCATTATTGTCACATGTAGACGTACATCAGAAACAAACGGAACATACGTGACTAAAAGATAAGATTATGAGGACATAATATCACATTTACTTTTTAAATAGTTTGATGCCGTTTAATCGCATACGTAAATAAGAATGATTAATTTTTTAAGTCAAAAAATATAACTACGTTTACTGTTTAAATGGCTTGTAAAGTATTAGACAGATTTTAAAAATTTGAATGTTTGACAGGTTTGTAAAGTTGAATAGCCTAAATAAAACTGTCTTTGATGTTACATCTAAGTATGTCGTGTTGCCATAGCAACACAGCCACCAAGTAGGCATTTATTGCTTAATGAAGCGCCCTTTGTTACTAACGTAATCTACTGTATGTGCGCTGCGCTTACTACGTTTCTATCGTTTGCGTCTAGCCTTGTAATTGACTGTACGTAGCCCGTGTGTACAAAACTGTAAGGATCGGTGATGTTTATTAACAAGTTACTTAATGCACCTTACAAAAAATCTTGCTTATGTTGGAAAATGTTGGCTAACCTTGCCGTATGGTGTTAATCAGACTAAAACAGACTTAAACATTAAGAGTATATTTATATGTATCGATTAAAAATATAACATAATATAACGTTTTTTTAAAACCGGTAATATAAGCGAATGACTAATGCAGATACCACGACAAGTTTGTTGCCTTGTTTAATATTTATTTCTCCTCCCCTTTCTGTGTTCACACTAATTTTTCGTTACAATAACTTACCTATGTCTGTAGTAATCACTCCAGGCGCTTGTTGACACTATAGTTACGTTTTTTATTTTTAGATATGGCAGATGCTTTGCAATGCCATGCCAATTCTGAAATCAGTGCAATATTTTGTATAAGTCTATTTATGCTTGCCAACTTTTGATATTGTTGTCATTGTTTTTAAGTTTCTGATTGCTCTTTCATCCATCACGAAACACAATAAACGTCACCTTAAACACTGTTCTATAGATACGACGAAATTTTCCTTTTCTGTAGTCAGATTAAATTTGTAACTTCACAGCGTCATTCAGCCTGTTTTGCAATTGTAATTTCAGTTCCCTGCTCACATTGACCGTAAACTCTAAATCCATCCTCTCCCGCAGTGAAATACAAATTACCGTAGCGAAACCCCTCTTACTTGTTTACACATCCAGTCACGTTTAATCAGTATCTATACCTGTGCGAAGAGAGGAAATAATGAGAAGCAACTGCAGCACGATGTTCGAGTATATCATCAATTCAGAAAACATCACAACATCACAAATGATCTAGCCTTGCATTTCTTACGAAATTAAAAATTCATATTAAATTTAACAAACATTTCGATTTAAACATATAAAATATCATATAATGTGGCAAGAAGGAACAACAATTTAATTCTTTCTGTATGACTACATACAGAAATTGCTACGGGTTTGTTGTTTGTTGAAAGCCTAGTTATTATAGAATATTATTAAGTGTTATTAGTTTTGAAATAATACATTTGGACATAAGAAAGTAGTGTGTTGGAAAGAACACCGAGACAGTGACGTCACAATCAGCTGACCAGGGGGTGGTGACGTCACGATCAGCTGCTTGTGACGTGACTGTTTCAGTGGCGTCATTGGCTGTTCAGTGACGTCATGCTGTTTCAGTAACGACACTCTCCTCTTTCAGTGACGTCATGAGCAGCTGGCTGTGCGGTTGTTGACTAGGTCAGTTGATTGACACCTGTCTTCCTGTTTCAGTATTCTCTCTGTGTTGTGCAAAGGGCGGCGGATGGAGGGGGGTTCTGTTAGCGTGTATGTGTATACTGGTGGTCGGTCGGTACCGGGCTCGAACTCGGGCTCGGGCTCGGGCTCTGGGCTAAGCGTCGCTCGCTACTGTCAACACAATAGTGAACGGTATAGCTAACGAGCCCCTTTTATATAGGCGGACAATCCCCCTTGTTCTACTATTTTGTGTGTGAGTGTGAGTGTGTGTGTGTGTGTGTGTGTGTGAATTTCTCGCAAAATATTTCGGTCTCGTTCATTTCGGTCTCGGTTTCGGTCATTTCGGTCTCGGTCTCGGTCATTTCGTTCACTGACATCTCGGGCTCGGGACGAAGCGTCGCTCGCGACTGTCGACACAAGACTGAACGGTATAGCTAACGAGCCCTGTTTATATAGGCGGACAATCCTTCTCTTATTCTACTATTGAGTGTAACTACACAAGACGTATTGAACCATAACGCTTCACCACGGGTGGTATGATGAAACAGTCCTATCGACTGAATTGCGCCATATTGTGTCACACTGATACGATGCAACAGTTGTAAAAATACTTTTCCTGTCGCCGGTCGAGTAATGTGAAATACACTGACATAAATTTTTGTAGCGAATTTTATAATTAGGTTCATACATAAATTATCGTTGTGGTAATTACGTATAATTAAACGAACGGTATGTAATGTCGTCATTTCCAAGCGACCCACGAGGTGAGGCAAGTTACCCTTCGCTTCTTTTTCTTTATAATTTTTTTCTTTTCTTTTTATTCTTTTGTTTTTTAATTTTTTTCGCTTAAACTAATAGCTTGGTATAGGGGTTGGACTATCGAGAAGCGCCTTTTCCACGTAACACACACACACACACAAACACAATGAATCTGTTAAATTGAGGCGAGTTTACAGGTGTTCCCACCGTGCCAGTGACTCGTCTCAGACGACTCGACTACGTTTATGAGTATCTCTACCGCCTTATGAGTATAACCGACAGTGACGTAGCCGGTTATAATCAATCATCTCTCTCTCTCTCTCTCTCTCTCTCTCATAACGTGAACAAACTCAGACAACGCAGCTCGATATCCTGCCCGATACAAAAGCGTATATACTTAACTAATATACACATAATTATAGTAGTCAACATAGCAATGTGTGGTGTAAAGTCACGCACATACATTAAAATACATTGTTATACATAACGTTCATGCACAGAGTACACCGTATATACTTAACTACTATACACATACTTATAATAGACTAAATCCTATTGTGTAGTGTGAAGTCACACACAAACACACATTAAAATATATTGCTATACATAGCGTTCGTAAACAGATTACACCGTAGTAAAGCACGTTGTTTTCTCGCGTTTACCAACCACTCGCTGTAGAAGAACGCTCTACGCAGCGCACCTGGTGAACGTTCCGCCGCTGTCGTCATCGTTGTCGTTCCGATGTTGCATGATAGGGCATTTTAACGAGCTTGTTAACCGGTCGCTCGCCGCTGGCGAATTCATTTCGTTGAGTTAATAACGTTGTAACGTTGCGGTGGTAGGCGCGTAGGAAAGCGGCTATGTCCGACCCTTTAGTATAGATCGCGGTGAAATTCATACAGAATTGCGCGATCGTATGCGATACGTCTGTGAACGGAATGTAACCGTCGTCCCATATCATCCGGTGATAGCGCCGTTCCAACCATTCGTTGGTTTTAATCGTCTTCGCGGTAAGACGTGATAGTTCGTAATGAGGCGCGAAAAACGCCACCGCAAAATATCGTGTAGACAGGTCTACCGCGGCGAACTGCTTGACAACGTACTCGTTCTGCACACCGCGGAACGCTTGAAACTCGACGATAGCGGTCTGAACGTTCTACGTCTTCTCCTTGCGGCCACATGACGAGAAGTGTAACTATTTTAACGCTTACGTAAATTTTTATATTCAGTCCGCCATTTTGTTTTTTTGTTTTTTTCCTTCAACATTCTTCGTCCTGTTTAAGATTACGTATTAACTCGAATACGGTATATTCCGGTATCACTGGTTCCGCTTTCCCGTACATAACGAGTTCGTCGTACAGACGTTCGTACATCACGATATCGCAAAACACGTCCGGTGGGCACACGTACTGACCTGTCGAACTCGATACCACGCGATCGATGTACAGTTTAATATTCTCTTGTTCGTAAAACCAAAGCGCTACCTACTTTTTAACTATGGGTATTAACCGAACAAAACACGACCACTTGCTTTCATTCAGTATGATCGAACTGTTCTTTTTGTCTTTCAAATGTACACATCCGCGTTTCACGTAAACACTTGAAATTCTGTCGTCTTCGCCTCCTTTGTCCTTATGCTAAAACAAAACTAACTTAACGTCGGACGAACGGGGATATCGAAGACGGTCGGTAATTCGTTCCTGTAAGAAAATCAACAAGCTCCAATCGGTGAAACCGAATAGCACGCGTTGCGGACGAGCACTGTTTCTAAACGAAACGCACACATCGTGTCCGCGTTCTTCGAACACTCCGGCTGTTACGTATCGTTTGTGCGACAACTGGTACGTTAGACCTAAGTACACGTCGCGGTGTATCGGTTGCGATTTCTGCTGCTGGCGGTCGAGTTCAACGATTGCCGAAGCCATGTTGTTAGGTAATAAAACACAGTCACAACGTTCACAGTAACAACAAGGTTCCCAGTCAACTGTAGTTTCTCAACTGACACATTATGATGCAACCCTCGGTAATATGTATACAAATCTCGACTTCCTGTTGGTGGTGGTGGGGGGAGACAACTAGCCTGGTGATAGTTGTAGTAGTGGGGGGCAATATCAAGTGCGTCCGTGTACAGTGTTGGACAGCGGAGTGTGTACATTCAGCGAATCTTAAAGAATCATGCAAAAGGGCGTGCTTTCAGCAGGGAAATTTTCCGATGACACGAATTCTTGTCGAACATCGACCAGTAAAGGCTTAAGCGACTCGTCCTGTCTGCAACAATGGAAAACGAAGAGCAATGCTTTATCTATGAACTCGTCCGGCGATAGAAGTACTTTGGATTGAGTCCTGTTGTATTACGATTTTTGACAACGAGAATGCTTGTCGTACATCAGTGCGTAGCGTCCGTTAGCGATATCCAAGTTCAGGTTATCTTATGGGTAGTACTTGTCGTTCAGAAAGAGTCTCCCGTTAGTCACCTTGCAATGATCGATTTTATCAGCGTCTTTTTCACATCGTTCTTTCTGCCGGTCTGGAAGGTCAGTATCACGAAACGAGGCTTCTCCAGTTGTGACGAGACATCAAACGTACACTACACATTGCTGACTAAAGCTATTTTTATATAATCCAGGTAGAGGAGGTAATTGTTTTCCTGTTCGCATTCGTAGTCCGGTACGTAAGGATTTTTGGCCTTGGCGTATCTGGTGGGCACCATCGCGGTACCCACTCTTACCCCGCTCTCTGCGAACAGGTACATGTCTATGTCCTGAAGTAGTTCGAGTCGAATTCCCGTCATCTTCAACAACGCGTTCCACGCGAGCCCCGGCGCGGAATAAACGTTACACGGATCTATCTCGTAGAACTACAGGCTGGTCTCGCGAAAGTTTTCGAACACGTCGGCCAACAGCAACACGTCGGTTTTCAAACAGAGGTCATACTAGTCGCCTAACGTTTGCATCCCGAACGCCGTCCAAACGTTTTACGCGTGCGCCTAATCTTCGTTCGACATGGGCGCCTCGGCTAGCCGGATTTAAAGTGTTCTGGCGCGGGCAGAGAAGCGTCCTCGAACTTATTTTCGTCCGTCGTGTACTCGTACGGGTAGACCACCCTTCCTGACCAGCATTCCAACGGGTTCTTTTTCTATTTCTTCTTCTTGTTCTTCGTTTCCGTCCGGTCGCATGCATTGTCGTAATATTTTTAAATTTTCTTTCCGCATGTATTTCACCAGCTTCTCCAACGACGTGTTCATAAACTGCGCGGAATCGAGAAAACGGAGGGGAGCGAGGGACACCGACACGTACCGCTCGCTGGTCGTGGCTATACACTTGATGTCTTCGTGTTTGAATTTGCCGGACGCTTGGATGAGATGGTGGCAATCGTAACCGCGGAGGTTGTGAAAGAACACGGGAACGTGTTACGGTACGTTATAGTTTAAATTACACGCGTTGTGCGCGGCTTCCAGGTATTCGCCCGTCACGTGATAGTGGTTTCGCACTTTGTCCCCCGCGTCGCGCTCGATACTCTTCTTGCACATATGACACGCGGTGGCGTTCTGAAACTCGCGTTTGTTGCCTTCTGTCATGCGGAAGGTTCTGTTGAAGTCGCGTTCGAATCGATTCACGTCTTCTCGCAGAGTCCGGAGAAACGTCTCTACTACGTCTGTACCGCCGCGGTACAAGACGGGGTTCTTTCACGGCTTTACCGGTCCAATCAACGATCACGTAACAGAAACTGCACCGTACGTGATGCGCAATGTCCTGGGAATGCGATCAGTCTTCTTCGGGCGTACAACCGGACACGGGGTAAAGCAAATATTCAAAGTCCGCGTACACCACCGTATATGGTACTTTGTGACATTTCGTGTAGTCTTTAAAATACATGTGGCTGTATTTTCCGGTCGGCAGATCGACGTTTTATGCTCCGTGCGGCATGAGAGTATCTCCGTGCTCTTTCATCCGTTTCCGCGCTTCCTCTGGATCCGTCTTATCGCTAAATCTATGCAAGCACTAATTGCAGAAGAAAAACGCGATTGTTATCACTCGATGTGATTTGCAGGGTTAGACGTGACATGTTTCTAATAAGACAATAATGTTTAACCCCTTCGTCGTTGACCAGTAATAGAAGATTTACGTGCGTCCTATCTTTGTGCTCGGTTATCCGTATAGGGTACACTTTGTCTTTTCTGTATCCGAACTCGTTACTTTCGCTTTCGTAACCAAACACGTTCACCGAAATGTTTACATTTTGTTTTTCAAATTTTTAATTTCATTCACCGACGCCGGATAGTCGATCCCCTTCGTATTCAGCTCTTGTTCTGACTGTCTGTAATGAGACACGTGGTGCGAGTAAGAAGCGATCGGATGTAAGCCGGTTAGAACCGACCAGAGGAAGCATTTATCATCGTCTAGATTCTGAACGTTTACTAACGCTTTCTTACTTAATAATTTTCTATGTTGGTATGTAACTGGATCCGGCCAGAGTACGATATTTTAACAAGTTCACTTCGACGGCTACGATCCGGTTTTCGACCCATCCGCTACCTTCGTGAGTGAACTTCGATACCAATTCCAGCACTTTTCAACGCAGTCCCTGTACTGTTCGTACACGTCTTCCGCGTCTGCGTCCGCGGGTAAAACGAGTTGCGTACGCGAACGAAACACTCCCGTCTGCTCCAATTCGTGATCGTTTACTAGTTTTTTGAACAAGTCGCGTACGGCCAAGTTCCACTTGAAAGTTTCCCCCATATCGCATGATTCCGCGCGAACGTCTTCCGGTATGACCTCCGCCATACTCCCCAACAACAGGGATACCGTGTCCACTCCGCCTTTAAAGTTATTGTTTTTACACTCCCGTTAAGTGCGATTGTACGAGTTGCATATTCTGCCATGTTTCTATACTATGACTTATACGAAACTAATTAGAATAAAGCACACTTTTTTTAGGTTTAGACAAGCACTAGTTTTCATCAATGTCTAACAGTACTTTGTAACAAACACAGTTAATAACTATAACAAATAACGTAGCACTGTTCAACAAAGTGTCCAGCTGCTAACTGAGGCGTAGGCAGTAAATCTACACAGTATATAGGGGTTAGCATCGTTCCGCGCGCGCAGTTGCTAGTGCGTTGTGATATTTTAAAATTATGGAAATTCGATAATTACGGGATGTACGATAATTATGGAGATACGATGATTTTACCATAATTATGGAAATACGATAACTTTTAGTACAATAATTGTGGTAACATTATTGCACAACGTTATAAAAACACTTTGTAACAGACTAAAGCTTTGAATTCACATTTTGCTCTCGCTGCCTCTATCTTTCTCTCTCTCTCTCTCTCTCTCTCTCTCTCTCTCTCTCTCCTCTCTCTCTCTCTCCTCTCTCTCTCTCTCTCTCTCTCTCTCTCCCTCTCTCTCTCTCTCTCTCTCTCTCTCTCTCTCTCTCTCTCTCTCTCTCTCTCTCTCTCTTGCTAGGAGCATAACAAACGAAACTAATATAATCAAAACTACCTTACTGTTTTACTAAAGTTTGCTTCTATACGACTGTAATTTTTCTGTTTCCTACGCTGGTTGTCTAACTAGCGATGTACATTTATGCTCGCTCAGCAGGGGGTCTGTTACACCGTAGTAATTCACATTTCTGTTTATTTCATTCCTTCACGTTCCCACGACGCGATGGCCATGTGTTTTTCGAACATCAACAAGTGTGTGGTTCGCACGGATAGAAATCTACCGCTCCGTCCTCAGAACGTTTGTATACTCCGGAGGGTGAACACGTCTTGCACTGTAATTTTTTATTTATTCCTGTGCGTTATGGATTTATATTTTTGGTCACTGTGTTGTTGTTGTCGGGCACAAACATCGTCGGGCTGAATTCCTACCTTGTTGGCTTTCAGCCGGTAAGTTTTCTTCTTAGTGCATTTACGGGAACAGCAACAGGTTGCGGTAAGGCTAGAAGCTTTCTTCTTTAACATAAAATCGCCAACACAGCTGGATAGTACTGCTAATATTTCATCTTTTACAGTTTGTAATACTATTGTTACAGATATTTTCTAAATTTTACGCATTACAGAATTATTTTATGACTTAAATATTGCTTGAAATTTTGGTAAAATAGAAACCAATTGTTTGATGGATATTTGGCCAAGTGATGAGAAAGTTATATTTTCAAAACTGCTGATAGCACCAAAAATATATAATATGACAGAACTCGTGTGTACATGTTTGGTGCACTAACAGATACTACATTTAAGTATTAAATTATTGGAGTGTATGTCGTTTTAGCAAACATGCATTCTGGAACATTTCTACATCGCTCTCTTTTGTAGATTATTTTAAAGGGCTCTAGTGTATACGCTATATTATTAGCATTTACGAAGGGGAAG
The DNA here is from genome assembly GCA_034769895.1 of Magicicada septendecula. NCBI lineage: Eukaryota > Metazoa > Arthropoda > Insecta > Hemiptera > Cicadidae > Magicicada > Magicicada septendecula. The sequence continues at coordinate 363,987,008 of CM068371.1, read as the reverse complement.
TAGCGTTTTCAAATTTAAATGAAACTACTCAAAAATTAGTAGTAATAACATACAATTATGTTAGCTGTCGCATAAGAGTTTTGACTGTTCCATCACCGTTTTATTGACAACAAAGTGTGGCTAACTTTTAAACACGCTCTTAAGTAACAATTTTAGTCAGCTTTATAATTTATACTGAGAGAACTCATTCACAAGGTGAACGTCAATTAAGTATTGAGATGAGAGTCGCCTGTGGGGATAAGAACCACTTACGTGATTTTCAATTTTCGAAGTTCAATAAGTTTAACGATTAACTTGTCAAATATTGAGCCTTCGATGTTTTCACATTGTGATATTCTGTATTTTATAAAAAGAGTGAGCATTTAAGCATAATTTGTAATTTTGATAAAGTTTATTTAACAATTTGCAACTGTATTTGAAGGCCTAGCACGTGCAGTGTTATCCTTAGCAAACGTTTCGCGTTTGAATGGTAGTTGTGTTAATAGTATGTATAGAATTTTAGAAAACATCCATTAAGAAAATTTTGTAAATTATTCTCAGTAAATGTGCTTCTTGTTTTGAATGCTCATCCGTCACTGCAGACTTTCAAATGTGCTGAAAGTCTGCTGTTCAATTAAAATAAATGCAATTACTTGCTACACTTAACCTAGTGGCTATATTATGTGGACCGTGGGAAAGGACCGGAGCAACATCTCTCGATGACTTTCGTGGACGGGGGTTTTTTTTTAATGGATCTGTTGCGTTTATTGCTTAATTAGTTACATGTTGTTGTGCAATCCACTTGTGAGAACTGTTGCATCGTATAACCACTGCGGTGGTAGTGAAGCGTTATGGCACAATTCTGTTAGTGCTGACAGGATGTTGTGTAGTTACACACACAATGGTAGAACATGAGGGGATTGTACACCTATATAAACGAGACTCGTTAGCTATACCGTTCAGTCTTGTCCCAACAGTCGCGAGCGACGCTTCATCCAGAGTCCACAGCGCGAGCCGGGGTACGAACCCGGCATCGACCGACCACCAGCATACACATACACCCCAACAGTACCCCCTCCCACCTCACGTCCGCTCGGTACAACTCGGAGAGAATACTGAAATTCAAAGGCACGTGTCGATCAACTGACCTAGTCGACGACCTCACGATCAGCTGCTCATGACGTCACTGAAACAGTGACGTCATAAAAAGCTAATCGTGACGTCAGCACCCCCTGGTCAGCTGATCGTGACGTCACTGTTTCAGTATTCTCTCCAACACACTACTTACGAACGCGTGATCCTTTTTTTGCTTCTTATACTAAATATTATTCGTACACTGTCTGAGAATATTAACTAAGATTTTAAAAGCCTTCAAGTAATTATTTGCGCAGGAGATCGCCTAGTCGGAACGTTGACTAGACGCACAGATAATTTTTCGTCAGTACCCTTCAGTATGTTGCATGCAGCTGAATCATATATGGGATCTGTAGAGGTGCCAAACGTCTAGGACATAATAGGAGAAAGGAGGGGGATTCCATTGGGCAAAACAGACAAATACTATTCTCACAACTCAACGCAACTTTTTATTTTTATGTTGTTTGCTGTCCAGTGTGCAATTAATTACACACACACACACACACACACACACACACACACACACACACACACACACACACACACACACACACACACACACACACACACACACACAGATTCTTGGTCCGTGTTCAAAAACTTTTATTTCTTAAACTGAATAATGCTACAGAATTATACTTAATTGTATGTGAATGATTAATACACACACACACACACACACACACACACACATATATATCATAATATCGAAATGTACATTCTAATTGCATATGGAATGTAGCAGTGAATAAAGCATATGATGGCATAAAAAGACGCTGCACGAATAAGTAAAGGTAGGAGGTTTGAACATTTTAAATTAGTTGATGAGGAATATTGTAAAAAAAAACTTTCAAGCTCTGTGAAGTGGTGCATAAGGACGCTTAGCCGAGTGAGTAGTGCGAGTGTACGATGGTACTTTACGGCATATTCAATAAAAAAAGACACGTTAATTTTATGGGTTACAATAATTTTGGAGATATAGAAATTTTTGGGATAGGACTCATATCACAATGTTCATAACAAGAAGACCTACTTGATAACAGTAGTTATCTTTGTTTTCATATTTAAGTAAAAAAATTTTATGGCCGACAAAATTGGTCGTTAAAAACTTCAGGTTTTTGAACAAGAGTTATTCTGTTCTAAAGCTTTGTTGTACAGAAAAATTATTATCTGTAGAAAAATCATGAGAATGGATTAAGTCCTATATACCAGTAGCAGTAGACGGTGAAAGTGTGTGTAACCATGCGTGTGAGAAAAATCTACACACCCGAAAGCGTCTTTGGAGCCTGACCGAGTATATCAACCCACGTATTCGTCCTGATAGAATCAGCTCGTCGTTTGAAGGATCTGCAGTCGACATTAAAGAGAAGTGAACTGATATCATTTCTCTACAATTAAAAAAATATTTAAAACTAAAACTTTATTACTTCAGTAAAGATGTTATAAAATAAATAAGGAAAAAAAACTTTTTAAATATTATTAAATTTCGTTGGTAGAAAGTAAGTTTTATTTTGTGTTACACGGTCGACACAGTCAGATAAATTATTTTTATAAACTATATTAAAAGCTTAGTAGAGAATAATAATAATATTAATAGTAATAAAGCTTAGTGTATCAATAATAAAGCAACTTTATCTCAATAATATATAAGGTGATTGAAAATTGCATGGTAATCTCTCGGGACCTGATTCTTTAGTTAAAAATAAGAAAAAACGTTCATATAAACATAGGTCCGAAAACGGTTCGTTAGCAAGTTACAGCTCCCAAACCAGTTCGCCCTGATTTCTGCTCCCACGGTAAAATGACGCCATACTGAAATTTGTAGGGTAAAAAGTGAAGGGTAAATTTGGTGGTTTCTTATAGTTTTTCATCTGGAGAATTGAGTAAAAGAGATCCCAGAGTTCTATCTCAATTAGTTTCTAATAAAAACTGATAAAATTCCAAACACTCTAGTCGAAAAAAAAAATTTTTAGATTTGGAATAAAATACCTTCGTTAATTTGCCAATAAACAGATACAAATTGCAACTAACTTTGTAGAGAATTTAATTATGAGAAATTTTACGTGTATAATGTCTATTAAAACTAAGTACAAATTTGAGAAATTTGAGAACAAAAACAAAGCAGACCAAAATGCGCCAGAAAAGTGTTACAATTTACAAGAACTGGCACTGTAAACTTTCAAAACACCTACGCTGGAGCAGACGAAAACTCGTAAGACTGCTACAAGACATGGTCAACATACTTAGTCATTTATTGTGTAATGCGGTCCTCTTGGTGATAATCTTTTAGGCCATTGTTTCTTACCACCAAGGCTTAATGGAAGACAATACTTATATTTTTTGCAAACGCATCTGACGATCTGATGGAACTCTTGAAAGATGGCTATTCCACTTGCAGATACAGTGTAGATGTGGTTTTCGAATGACGGTGCATCTGCTCACTACTGTCATGATTTGATAGGCCATTTAAATAATACATTCGGTAAGCGAAGGATTGGTCGAACCGGACCAGTAAAATGGCCACCTCGAATTCTCTAGGAAAGTGTTACAATTTTAAACATAACAAAGGTTTTCGTAAACGTTTTCACAACAAATATAACTGTGAATAAATTGAAAACTTATATTATTGTATTTTTCCGTCAAATGACTAAATATCAGAATAGTTAAATTGATAAAGCTGAAAACGTTCGTTCAAAGCAGTTGTTCAATATGGCCATTTTGTTGAATGCAGAATTCATCTCGGCGAATCCATGCTAGACGGGCACATTTTATAGCATCAGGATTATTCTTAACAGTATCTACATATTATAATATATGTGTCTCAATTCTTCTTGTGTACCAATATGACCGGAATAAACTAACGACTTCATCCAACCCCAAAGGAAAAAGTCTGCTTGTGTGAGATCAGGAGATCGAGGTGGCCATATTACTGGTCCGTTTCGACCAATCCATCGCTTACCGAATGTTTTATTTGATCTCAAATCTAAAAATGTTTGTTTTCCGACTCCAATTTTTGATATTTTATCACTTTTTCTTTTAAACTAATTGAGATAGATTTCTGGAACCTCTTTTATTAATATTTTGTTTCATTTCTTTAAACATTATTTAGGCTACACATATTTTGTGCATTGTATTTGAAGGAGAATAGAGTACAGCTGTTTTATTTGGCAGAAAATGTAATGACTGTTAGAAGTGTTTAAAAAATTTAGCGGTTATTTTCTATGGACGATAAGTTAATATTACTTACATTTGACATTTCGATTTTCAAGTTTTATTTAAATTATTTTCTGACCCATTAACATGTGTTAATTGAATATCGATATTAAATTTACAAAAACATTTGATTTGTATGCTACATTATTCTGATGAATGTTTTCTGCTTTATAATCAAAGAAATCTATAATTTAAACTTACCTATAATATATGCGTGAACACCTAGAATATTATTTAATTACACTGTAAAATATTCTGTTTAAACTTCTTGTAAATAGATTATTATTTATTTTTTCCGGAGTATTTATAACTTACAACAGTTTTATGAAGATGTACGAAAACCATTTGGAGGCGGATGAACTACTCAATGTATCTTTACCTAGTACGAATTCGTTGGTGTTATTAGCTAGCTTCCACCTGTGTATACTAGTCTAATAATTACACTGTAATTAACTGACATGGCTACAGATACATAAGGCGGTACATGTCAATACAAAAAATGATAGATTTTATTTTGTTATTTGCTGTGAGGAACCATACTACTTTCAGGGAGACATATGTTTGACATGACGTGCTATCAAATTTGTGCTGTGATGTACAAACTAAGTCATCTTTAAGAACCTTAAGTCACAGGTCGTTGGGCACGTTCTTTAAAAATGTAGTCTTCTACGCTTTCTCCTTTGGAGACCAGACTATAATAATGTATTATAGTATTATTTACCTACGTACCTAATTACATTTATGTACGGAATCACTTTATGATTGTGCTTGGCAATAATATTTTTATTTGAAGTTAACTTCATTTACCATTCATAATATATTTTCAAAGGGATTTCTTTGTGTAATAGATATGTTCTATATATAAACGTTAACAGTAACAGTATTTGAACACAGTTAAATATTTATTTTACAGCTATGAAGTTGAAATTCTTAAAAAGAATCTTAAAATTGTGGAGACAATAAAATTAAAAGGATAACAAATTATGCTTTATAAATTTATGGAATAACACTTTTCTCTTGTTTGAAGTGTCGGCCGCTTTATTAAGATTTTTTTAAATTAATGCAGTAGCTGTATTCTTAAATTTTAGAAAAACTATAATACAGAATACAGAGCAAGGATTTTGTTAAGATTGGATGATTAGTTTAAATTCCTAGGGCCTGCAATTAATTAAATTAATATGACGTGAATTAATGTAGGCCTATGTCCTTCTAATTTAAAAAAAGGAATTATGGAGCAGTTATCTACAATAACAAGGATCGACACAATAACGACAATGTCGTTTATCGTTACTTTATTTTTAGCTTCCTCGCAATCTGCGTGTACGTCCGACTTAGTCTGTATGTACATACATCAATCAAAACAGATTTTGGTAAACACTGTGAAAGATACTTTAAACCAGTATGATAAACTATATAAAGCATTTTTCAAATGTAACTTTTACTAATGAAACATGTTTTAAAGATTATAACTAGATTAATTTTAATTTTGTATATTGCTATGTAAAATTAACACTTATTTTATAGAAAATGAAAAAGTAAACTGCAGGCCTGTAGTTCATAAAACGCGTTGTTGAAGAGACCAACGCTACATCGCTATTTGTTTAACGCGAAAACAAACCAAGACAGCTTCAAGGGAAAGTCGGAACAAATGGAATTCTCGTCTCTTTTGTCTGCTGCGTACTTTGTATCAGAGCAACTTCCGCTTTGTTACTTTATACCCGTGATACCATTTCTAGCAGGTCGACACACGCTTTGATATCACACTACATAAAGGAAGGAAATGAGGCAGTCAGGATTCAAAGGCAGTACTAAACTCGCACGTGGTTGAAGATTTGCATATTGAATTCGTTCACGGTGTTCTTAAATGTTAAAAATTTAAAGGCGTTAAATAAATTTAAAATTGTATCACTAACTTTTGTCTATACATGTAGTATGTACATCACGATTATTTTCTAATTTATATGTAAATTTATTTTAATTAAGTTACAAAATGTATATTAACAATTTACCATTTTCACGTTTTTGTTGATGGCAATCTATAATACAATTTGCATAAACGTAACAAATACAATTCTAAAACAAAAAATTAGGCTAGAATTTTTTTAATTCTGTACTCCTTGCATTTTTTGTATTACTTACTCCTGTAATCAGGTGTTGTTCAGTCTGCTTATTTTGTTTTTATGTAACATCTTTCTTACTTTCTCTAAGTGGAAAACAATCACATTATCTGATAGTAGAAAATTGTTTGTTATATACTGTGCTGATAGTAAATATATTCAATAAGGAATTCTTGTTACATGTTTTGAGAATAATGCTTTTTGGCATCATATACGACTCCCTACAGATTAATCTCCACAGACTGCAAGGGCCTATTTACGTGGGGGGGGGGGGCATGAACGGTACCTTAACTTCCTTTCCACAGAGGATCGAGAAAGTTTTCGAATTTCGTTAATCTCTTAATTTTTAGACTGTTTATTCATTTTTCTAAGTGTGTACGCTACTATAGTAGTAACTCTTTTTTAAACTTATATACAGGTTTATTACACAGCTCCAGTGTAAACGTTGAAATATGAAATATAGGTAATAACTCAGTCAATAATTATATTGTAGAAAATGTTTCAATAACGCCTATTTTTATTGTGTTATTAACGTTTACTTTAATGCAACTGATTTCACCTACTTTTAGGATAGGTATCTTAATTAGCTTTGACTTGTTTTTTCTTTTGTATAAAGCAGACTCGCCCTAACCACTACCTCGCCTAAGCTAAATTCTAGATACGCCACTGCAGATTGCATTGAGTCAGGTACACACATTTTCTGACTTATGTACAAATATGTACTCGCATGAATATGGTGAAATATTAGCTTCATGCTCCACGCTTGTTTGAGTTTTTAAGCAATGGTGGTGTAAGAGCCTATTACGTATATAGTTCAACTTGGAAACATTGTAATCGTAGAAGACATAAACATGAAGACATAGTGTTGTAAACATTGAACACGTACATTATACTCCATATATTACCTGTTACCTCATTTGGTTTATTGTTCACAAAATTAAAATTTGAAAATATTAATATCTTCACTAGAGAAAATATTTGTTAATAGATATTTAAATTTGCGGATATAATAGTTTATTAACTAAAATCGGAATTCTCAACAATTCACATGGAATCACGTGCTGAACAGGAGAAATGTGATCAGTAGACTGGCGTTATTAATTGTAAAAGAATAGTGAGTTGCAGTTACACTGTGTCAACACCGATCGATAAGTGACAAGTGTTACTAATCTGGTTAATCTTGGTCAGTTGAACCAATATACATATTGCAAGCAACAACTTAACACTGCTCCCCAGTGGAGGACTGTTAAATCCGTTTAGCCATTGTGGGAATTCAAGGGTCCAACTAATTTACATAATTACATAATCTACATAAATTTTGCAAAGCAAGCTGCAGGTTTATAAGCTAACATACCACCCTCGCAGTTTAGAGCTAGAAAAAGATATGTGTAATTCACTAATACTAAGCTCTCAACTCTTGCTTTGATGGCGACTCTTAAAATTATCACAGGGTATCAAAATAATTATTAACACAATCTGAATTGAATGAATCCTAATTTTAATAAAAATCTTGATTAACACATTACTAATTACATACAATCCTAAAATAATTCACAATATTGAAATTATAACTTCTCATCAATTCTCATTTGAATGTAGTTTCTTAGACAGATTGAATTGCCAATAGTAATAGATTTACAAAAAGATACATGAATTAATATGAGTTTAATATTCAAATTTTGTTTTACTCGTTTGTTGAATTCCGTTTGTGTCGCTGATTCCTTGCCTCGGAGTCTGCGATCCTGGAGCTTTTCGTTCGACGGCGATTCGGACGATCCTGTTGTCGACACTCGTTGACACTAACACTTTAATTACCTCGGTTTCACTTTCACTAAACAGCTCACATCTACTTACTGATTTAGCATGTAATTAGTGTATAACTACTATTTATTCTGACACCTTAGTAAATATGTTATTAAGCTGAGTGCTCGGAATATCAGTAATTCATACCGAATACACTTCAATGCTTCGTAACTTCCCGATTCACGTGTTAGATTATCGTTGATATGGAGTTCGATAGTTTATCGCCAAGTTACAGTATACTTATCATAATGATTACTTTGATTTTAGTATATTTCTTTCACTACAATACCGGTTTTAATACTATTAATGCACGACACGAATATTGTACTCATACTAATTATCGCAGGTTTCAATTATAAAAATCTTAATACGCGGTAACGAGTCTGATAGCTGTAATGTTCTCCGTAGACTCCCGATAAATTTCCAAACTACGTTTTTTATACACACAAAATCCTTACCCACACTCAATATTTACACATCGCGTTCCCATTGGTTTCAAGTACCGCGATATTTGATTTCCTCCAACCCAACTAGCTAATTCCACCCGCTCAAAAAGTGACGCTTTCTTTCATTCTCCAAAAACAGCGCGTGCCCAACTTATACAACTAAGGGGGAGGGACGCCACCTAATGTTCGCTCGCTCTTACCTCTCATTCTTTTTCTAACGGACTGTATTGTCTGAACACTCTGCTTTCTCTCGATTTCACTTAAACTTTATTGCTTATTTAGTACATTAGATTTTATGATTCTTCACCCTGTACGTGACTTGTTGTATGGTTTTTGCCCGTCAGAGAGGCGCCTAGACAAGGGTGTGTTCTTTGAAGAACACCGCTAGGCTTGGTTCTAACAGTACTTTAACTCAACGTTACTTGCATGTCTTATTCTAATAAACAATTACTAATCATGATTCTATATAAAATCTGAGTAAAATTGAGTAGCATTCAATTATTACGTTATAAACAGCATTTGCACCTCAGATACTTTATTCGTATACAACACTAAAATTCATGTATTATAAAATGAGTAAACTTAGAGCCATGCGTAAATAAATTTGCACTTATTTAATGCTACAGTATTTATGATTTAATAAAGAGTTATTAATATTTTCTACTTCATTCACTATTTTGAACATAGCATATTTGTTATTACACAATATTAAATTATTGAATTTAAATTTTTTTAAGTTGTGATTAAAAATTCTTGGAATATATGATACTGTTACGACGGTCTACTTGATCGTCGTAGGTACAGTGGAAACAAAATAAGTACAAGACACCGATTAAGTCACTATCACCAGCTTTAATTTTTACAGTTAAACAGTTCGTAATTAACAACACAGTCTCCTACAACAAATCAAATAAAAATTGTTCACACACAAATAAATGTCACTAATATTAAACACAATTGTATTACCATTATACCCCCCGATTATAAAATGCACCACTTCACTAATAACCACTTGAACGTACACAGTAATAACTCGAACCGCTCTGAAATTATATCGCTGCTCTACTGAAACTTAAGGCCGCTGCCGCCATGTATTTATACCTGCGCTCACAGACCAGAATGTTCCTAATTGCGTCTTAGCGCTCGTGTGAACTACGTAATTAACTGCGCCCTTGACACAGTCCGCGCGGCTAGCGCCTTCGAGAAACCTCTCGAAAATGCATCGACAAGCACGTACGCCACACGCGTTACATCGAGATTCTTCTGACACATTCGACAAACACGTAGATTGTTCAGTGATGTCGTAACAATAGTTAGCGTTAGCCGAGAAACACTAACATACATTGAAACACATACGTTGTTTCTCATACTTTTGCATTCATAATATAAATGACTATGTTTTAAATTATAAGTTAAGCATCAAAGTTAATTTTTGTTAATAAAACACAAAACTTTTAAGTGACGTAAGAGACTGTAGTTTGTACTTTCTACATCGCTATAGGTTAGCCAGTTTGTACATGTTCAATCCTTTTCAAAAATAATGTAAATTCATACCCGATAAGAATAAGATAAAATTGGTTTTTCAAACAAGACTCAGTCTTTAAAGAAGGTTTAAATTTTCAAGGGGTGTTGACAGATATTATTACTTAGGCACGTCAAATTTCAAAAAATATAACAAGTACATTTTTAGAAAAAAATTCTTCATAATTAGACATCCACTATAGATTTTTGCTATTTTTATAAAATTTTGACATTTATATATGTTTCAAGATGCTCCTAGATTTGAAATACACTATTTTGTATAAACACTGTAACTTTTCCTGTAAAATTCCATGAACTTGTACAGTGGTTTAATTTTATTTATTTTTAACTTGGTACATTGATTTCTTTACAGAATATGGACACCAAAGGGCTGAAAATTACAACGAACTGCAAACATGTTAGTAGTATTAGTACTGTGAGTGACAAAGTGGAGAGTGCAATGGGTGGAGACTACAGCCCTTGTTTATGACACCGACGCCCTTCACAACTACCTCTTGCTTCCCATCTGCAGTTAATTGCTGCAGACGGCGATTTACGCCAGGTAAAAATTATGAAATTCTAGTACTTGAAATAATTAAAGATACTTAAAAATACATTTACAACTGTTTTCATGGAGGCCTAAAATAAAATGACTTTTAAATTAAGCCTGTTGTGAAATTTAATTTTTCTTTAATTAATATGAATACTAATTAATATAACATAAGACACATGTATTTTTATAGCATAGCATCCACTAGGAACAAAGCAGTTGTAGGTCCCGCATGTCAGTTTGGTGGAGAATCAAGAAGCACGGGTACTGTTTTACACATAGTGAACACTTGCGACAAAACAGTTGCGCCACTTTCCACTTGCGACGGCTAGGAAACATCCGTCAGGCACATATGATCAGTAACATGATTATTATCACCACAGATCTTGACGGCATCGCAGTAGCTTCTGCATTGCTATTAAGTTTGATAATGAAAAACAACGAAAAGAGTGTTGGACCATCAAATTTATAGTGAAAGATTTTCGAAAGGATAGATTTTTATATTACACACTGGCCTACTGCAGTATCTATCCAAAGTTTTCAGATATAGCAGAATGAGCGTTGACAGTTTTGATGAGTTATTATCTCTAGAAAAAATAAGCTTCCTCAATTGCAGAAGAAAGTGTTCAACTCCAGGCACACAAGGGTTTTCAGAATAGTAGAATTTACGTTTTAAAGTTCAGCTCGTAAATGACGCATTGTATTGAGATTGGAATACAGAATAAAAGAATAAAAGTTGTGTTTGCACAATTATGTGAGTACAGTAGATGGAATAAGTTTTACACATACTTTATACGAATGTCCACTAGAAAGTCATTCTTGTTTTTGTTCTCGTGCATTTTCAACAATTTATAATTACTGTACAAAATGAAAAAAAACTTCTCCAATTATAAGTTGGCATACTGTTTTAATAATTTGAGGTAATGAGGCCGTCGCTTTCCAATTTCATTCAATATTTCTTCTTCATTGTCCTCGTGCACGCTCATAATTTTAACTCATAATATTGACTGTCTCAAGGTAGTTCTGGATAGTGTGCGCATTCCGATTGAACGCAAAGGTCCTCTAGCGGAGTGCAACAGTAGGCCTATTAATGAATACTAGAATGAAGTGTAAATAATGTTAACGCATCCCTGAAATTACTTGTTTATCTACTGTAGATTTATCATGCGAGAGATTAATGCTAGTATTATTCACATTTACTTGTGGCATTTCTGTCTCCTATTCATATCTTATTACAATTTCCGTAATATAGGTTCTATCTACTATGTTCCAAATTTTTATTTTATATTAATACAATAATCTCATTGTAAAATTTCTTTTAATTATGTAAGTAAGAATATTTTAAAATATTTTACATAAAATATTTTGAATATTCTGAAATATTCGTCGGTTATATATATAATTTTCCAAAAGCACAGTGTATTTCGTCTTTACTCATTATTATTTACTATTTATTTATTTATTATTTATTTATTTATTTATTTATTTATTTTATTTATTTATTAGTATTTACTCATTATTTCGTCATTTACTAGCATTATTACATTTTTGTTATATCTATAACAGATGTTTTTACTACAAATTATGATACTCGTGTCTTCCCTCTGTGATACTTTAAATTATTTAAATATTATAATTACTTCCATTCTACTTTTACATTATTTTGGACATGGTCTACTTTCTATAATGACCCAGGAATTCGTTCCTGTGTATAATTTAATACTTGTTACGATTAAGAGAATCAACGTGAGGTAAACACAGATAGGCCTACATTTTACTCCAATGACGGAACCTTCTCGAACAATAGAGGATGTCGTTCTACATGTTTCCCGGGCAGGTGTGTGCTCTGTCAAGGCCGCGCTCAAGTGTCCTCTAGAGTTTTTGAGTGTTTCTTAAAGAACAGTAGTCTTTAACCCTGCATGCTATAAATAGGCAACAGCTGCTGCTTAGAGTTAGTTCACGTCGGGCGATTTACTTAGTAATCTCAAGTGGTTAGTAGTGAAAACTGTATATTAGATACGTGTTCGAATAAAAAAATATGTTATTTTGTTAATCTATTATCGTTGTGTTTCTATCTGACGCACGTTTTAGAAATTTAACCTGTTTCGTCAGAGCAGTCTCTGTAAGTTTACATACAAACCTATGTACGTTACAGATTATTCCTGTGAAACGAGCGTCAGGTAGATGTAAAGGTGTAATAATTTAACATAATATACAGAAGTACAGGAGTATATATATTATTAGAAATCGTTTAGGTTATATATAAATCCTGCAAGGAACAATCAAATAGTTAACTTCTAAGACACGCACACATATACACACGTGCGCGCGTAAAACAACCAGGCAACATAAAATTCAGCGAAAGAAACAAGTGTACAAAGTATTACGAAAAGTCAGAAATCAATAAACAACTGAAAAATACAGCGGAAAATAATAAACCCACTATGTTTCTCTTATGCATGTTTTATTTCTATATCCCAAGTACACTATAGGTAGAAAACTGTTGCTTCCTCATCAGTAATTTCTAAATGTTTTTAAATGTAAAATGAAAGTTTAGAAGGAGAATGGTTACTTAATGATTTCATCTAAAACATTCAACATGTATTATAAACACGTCCAGCAGAGAGAAAGTAGCGAAGTATTGATTTCTAAGGCATCAGACAACTATAAAAGAGAGGCCATAGAAATGTAATCAAATTTACGTACAACAAGTGTAAAATGATATTATAAAATTAATTAAAAAATGAGGACTTGCCCAACCGGGATTACATGTTAAAAACAGTTATGTAGGGAAGAGTTTAGTATATTGTAACAGTACATATGACACCACATCCACCTAAGTACTGAAAAGTAATTTAAAGGCCACCGCTAGTAAAAATACGTTAAAAGGTCTAGAATACCACCAAGTATACTAAAGAAAAAGTACCATAAGTTTAAATAAGTGAAGCATCATTGAAAGGAATTCACTAGTAAATGCACCAATAAAGAAGAAAAGAAGAATAAAGACGAGACGACCGACATACTATACCCAATAGATCAGTGAGAAGGACATAAGACAATAAAAGAAGGAAGAAGAATCAGTGAGAAGGACATAAACCACAAAGGAGGAATAGATCAGTGAGAAGGACATAAGACAATAAAAGAAGGAAGAAGAATCAGTGAGAAGGACACAAGACTATAAAAGAAGAAAGAAAAATCAGTGAGAAGGACAAGAACAAAAGAAGAAAGAAGAATCAGGGAGAAGAATACAACAATGACAACTTCAAGAAAGAAGAAGGAAGAAACAGTGTGAAGAAGACAAGTGAAAACCACATCATGTATAAAAATGAACAATAGTGAGAAGGAGATCAGTGAAGAAAGAAGAAGGAAGATAACCAGACCAAACACAAGAACAAGGGAAGGAAATTGAAGTATAACAAACTAACATAAACCTTTGAAAGAATAATTGTATTAAGAAGAAGGAAGAAATGTTAATTAATTACATGATATAAATCCCTAAGCTGTATGGTAAAGTCAACACTGACAACAACTCATTTAATGAATACATTCATTGTCTATGTGAAACACATTATTGTAAATAAGGACTGAATATTGTAAATAAAGAGTCACAAGCAAACTGAATAAGGACAAGATGAGTTTATGATAGCTAAATGATGTGTAGTTATAGAATAAACAGAGGAATAAGTCCCAAAATAGTGAATGACCAATTGTACAGTGGGAATGATGTTCATACAAACCCACTAATTAACAACAAATAAGATAATACAGGAGTAAACTAAATGTGAACTATTGATACCCAATAACCAGTGTACAAACATGAAATGAAAACCAGTCGAATAGACTAAGATAGAAATACACAGCCATAAACAACACATTACTGTTCACTGAACCTATAACACAACCTAATCTGGGCATCCAGTTTCCAGTAAAACTTGATAAAAACTAAATCAAAACAATGTTAAACCAAAATGTAATGAGCTAGGAAGTAAATAGAGCATATAAGGAATGTTTTGTACACAATAGCTAATAGTATAACAGGATATAAAAGCTATATTTATGTAATACATATATGACAAAATTCTTGTAATGGCAAAGAGACATTGTGCAACCAAAATCATGTTATAAACACATTATACAAAGATAGTAACTCAACTAATGGCCTGATGTCAGACAGAATACTGTTCATATGAGCAATTGCAACCAAAATAACCATTTAAATAATCTATATAAATGTAATTATAACTGAACCATTGTGACAGTTAGCTGCAAGTAAAAGTTACAGCCACCAAACCTAGCTAATAACAGAATCAAATGCAGAGTGAACTGCATCACAATAACGATAAGGTCATAGTGACTATTTCAATTATCAGTTAGAAAATAATACAACTAAAATGTCTATGATACCAAGCATACTACCAAGTAACGCCATATAGGCATAACAAGCCTAATTCATAAGTGATAATTAAGGCATTAAACCAATAATGTAGGGAAAAATAACACTGCCAGTAGTGACTTAACCCATCGATATTTAATTACAACATGTTAAAATTCAATTAAATACTCTTATTACTAGGTAATAAGAAAAACAAAAATGTATGACAATAAGTTTAAGTGTGAATCTATGAAAACGGACATAGTGTTAACATTAAGACATAGTTTTAAGGGAAAATTGTACAGTAGCTTAAGAACGAGACATTACCATAGAAAATAAAATAAAAACCATAAAATATTGATAATTAATGGGTTAATGGACACTAAGTATAAATGCTAAGTGCTAAGTCAGCTAACCCTAATCAGAAATATATGATGAGGGGGATCAAATTAATCGTCTTTCAAAATCATGAACAATGAGAGTAATCACAATATCCTCAGTACAATTATAAGGAAGATATTGGACTTTAAAAAATAATTGTATTGTGCTTAGCCCTTTCGCGTGGGTGTGTGAACCAGAATTTCTTAATCTTGTTCCCAAAGACTGACGCTGATGAGAGCGTCTGTTTTGACGAAGTCCACCGTAAATAAACGAATTAAAATAAACTGACCAATCCGAAATTCATCATTCCGACAGAGGAACCAGGGACAGTCTTTCAACAACAACGAAGCGAACTGCATGCTCGTCGACGCTTCAGAAAAACGTGGTTTTGACAGCAACCAAGCGTCAACCATATTAACCTCAAACTGAGATATAGGTTACCTACATTGAAGAATCAGTGCAGTATATTTACAAGTGTACTTTATTCGGAGTTTATGCGCATAGGAGTGGGTGCAGTGTAGTGATAAAGTTTAAATAATTAATTAATAATTTTTAATTAATTAAAAAGTGTTAATAATAAAAAAAAGTGTAACCCTTCGAACGACAAGAGACGCAAGTATTCATAACCACAAATATAATGTTATGATTAGTTTATAAGAAAAATAACTGAACGCTAACAGCGATTCAAATTGACCTATAGAAACAATTAAATTCCCTATTCTTAACAGAAGGGAGCTGATAAATACAAATGAACAATGTCGAAAGTGAACGTTCTGAGTAATGACAGTTTTAACTATTTGTATACTATAAATATCTAGAATAAGTAAAGGCATTGTAATATCAATGAAGAGTATATGTGCTCTTATGCTATCAGCAGATGGGAGTATGAAATATTTTGTTACTAAATTCAATTAATAGTTTCGCCGGAGAGCGATAACTACAATAAATGAGTTACCTTTACCTGAAATAGGAATATCCAATTTTACAGATGATCGTAGTACCTGATACTGGATTATCACAATTACTATTAATTAATATAAAATAATTCACTACTTTTAACCCAAACAAGTTTGCACTAACAATATATAAAGCGTATGCCTAGCCATGAACAGTAGTTCATATTTTATTTTTTTCATTAATAATCAATGAATTCTTGTCTTATATGTTTGTTCTAGCCGTAGATATTATTTCAAATAAGTGTATTTTGCAGTCTAAAAGAACCTACTACTTTTATTATTATAATCATTATTAAATTTTCAAGTCGAACAACACAACATAACCTATATGTTTGTCAACACACATTGTATTACAAACCAGAGGCAGTCATGCCAACTCGAGATCATAATTTGTTTTAGAGTCCATGTTTACTTTTAAAATATTAATTGTTAACTAAAAAGAAGAGCAAAACGCCTTATTGTATTGAATTTCACTGTGTTCATATTGAATAAATTACCATTATTATTTTTACCAGTGAAAGAGTTGACCTTTATTGTATCAGTAAATACAGCTTAGAGGAGAAGAACGAGGCGATTGGTACCATGCTGAGAATGCGAATCATTCAAATCGAGTGATTCCATGTTTTGTTTACAACCGCACAGACCTATATATTTACAATATTATAAAGGAATATTATACATGAGATATTATGAATGCCATGTCTATGTTTGTGTATGTTAGTGTATAGGAAGAAAACAACTGATCTCCTCACAACCGCTGATCAACAAAGAGTCGACGGAACGTCAAGTGGAATAATCCTAACAGTGTATATAATACATAAAATTAAACTATTTAAACAGATAGCTAATACGACGAAAGAAGTGTAAGTAACCGGCTTATTCAATCCTGGATTCAACAATAGGTTGAATTGAGGGGAATAAGTCACTAAACAGTTAAATAATAATAAAATCTGATATTGAATAATAACGATTAGCCGAGAGCAAGACCCATTTTCAGTAAAATTAACCCTGAGACTACTACTTAATAATAAACATAAATAATTATAGACAAAGACGGAAAAGCGTCTGATTACAAATTGGCGCACAACGTTCGAGCGAAACTAGGAGGAAATATATCCAACCTAATTTAGAAAATAACCATCAACCTAATTTTCGAGGCAGCTGCAATACACAGGACCAAAACTGCAACGGAGAGCAACCTCTAATAAGCGTGCGGCGGAGGCAGATAAAGAAATAAACATGGATGGTAAGGAGGCGACGCCAGTCGAAGATCTAGAAGAAATATTACCTCGTATAGAACCAAGCCGACCTATACAATCAGAGGAACTACACGAGAGACCCACAATAACGGGGGACAGTAATATCATGGAGATGCTGAAGAATATGATGGAAGAAAATAGAAAACATATGGAATCATTGAAGGAAGACGGTAAGAAGGATATTGAACTATTAAAGAAAGAATTGAAGGAAGACGGCCATAAGAATATTGAATTATTAAAAGAAGAATTGAAGGAAGACGGCCATAAGAATATTGCATTATTGAAAGAAGATTTTAACGAGAAATTAAATAAAAATAATGAATTATTAACAAAAAATATCGAATCGTGGAAGGAGGATTTCAAAAGGGAGTTAAACAAGAAGACGGAAGAGACAAATAAAATCATAGCTTCTTTGAAGGAAGATACCCAGGAATTGAGTAAGAAGATTGACGACAGCATCGAAGATAGTAATAAGAAGATTGAAATTATCAGCCAGAGACTCGAAGACAGTCACGAAAAATTGAATAAGAAAATTGGAGAGGAGATAACCGAAGTCAGACGGGAAGTTTCTGAAATCGGCGAGAGGTGTGAAGAGAACCAACAAGAAATACAGAGAGCGAAAGAGACACTTCAGACCCGGTTGAATAACATCGAGGAATCCCATTTCAATAAATTCGAAGTCATGACAAAGAAACAAGAAGACTTGGGGACGAGATGTGAAGAAATCACCGCCACCGTGAATGACGTTCGGGAGCAAGTACACACTGACAAGGAGAAGATGGCTGAACTTCAACGACGAGAACTCAATAATTGTAGGGAAGAAATTAATTCATTCCGAAGTCAACCAATACAAGTGACCGGAATAACGAACATAGAGAATCGTGAACTGATAAATTTCCAGCATTATAAAAGGAATCCCATGGAGTTCATCGAAAGAGTGGAAGAGAATATCGCCCGTACACGCGAAACTAGATGGTCTACTATCAGAAAAATGTTAGACGAATACTTTAAGGACGTGCGCGATAATTGGTGGACGGCTACCCGACATGATATACAGAATTATGCGGAGTTCAAGGCGCTGTTTAAAACGAAATACTGGTCCGAATCGGCACAGAACATAGTGCGGGACGACATCTGCAACGGGATGTATGACCGCAGTAAAGGGGCATCACTCACCGCATACTTCTTAGGCAAAGTGTGTATGGCCAGAAATCTTGAGCCAAAGATACCTGAAGAATGCCTCGTCACTAAATTGGCGTATCATTTCGAAGAGGGCGTGGCCAGAGCGAGACTGAACGGACAAATAAGAACAATCCAAACTATGTCCGCGCTATTAGAAAACTATGAGCAGGAGAAGAATTATCGGAGGAGTCGGCAGGGACCAGACCCATACTTTGATAGAAACGGTCAGGCCGGATACCGAAATAATTATCGAGGTAATTATAATAACTCAAACCTGGATAATGCTGACCAGAATCCGAGGCCAAATAGTAACGGGAATAATCATCCGCCAGATAGGAATAGCACGAATTATAGGCCAAATTATAATAGTAATTATAATCAGAATCCTCCTAATAACTACCACCGTCCTAATTATAACAGTGGAAATCAACATCGGCCAAATAATGGTAACCACCCCTACCGTCCAAATAATAATAATCGCCAGTACCGACCGAACAACGGGAACAACTACAACCCAAGCAATTTCAGGAGAGCTAATTACGTTCGTGCTGACGACAGAAACAGAGGGAGACGCTTCTATCAGGGACGTCGAAGCTTCAATAAAGATAATAACCCGTATAGTCAGGACGTAAGGAGTAGCGAATCCGGGTACGACACACGAAGGAGCCGCAGTAGCGAGGATATAAACAGAAATAATAATAGCGGACGTCAATACAACAATCCGGCTAGACCAGAAGAAAGGGAGAATAGAACCCCCAACACTAATGACAGGAGCGGAGAAGAAAACGCCACCTCTTTAAACGGACAACGGCAGTGAAAACTCACTTAGAACCCTCACTGATCCGATCTATTGGGTACGACGAACTACGACGACGGACAAACAATCAAGCGACATTTACTATCATACGCAATCATTACCTGAAGGACATCAGAGAAGATCTGATGGAAGAAGAAATCACAAAAAACAATAACAATAACAACAGCGAAATCGCGTATATTTCCGCCGAAGTGAATGGCGTGTTTACCAAAATCATGATAGATACAGGAGCCAATGTATCGCTCATCGATCAATTAGAACTTAATAAAATACAGAGTAGGAGTAAGGAGCCCATATCGACCTTACCGATAAATAATATTATTTTGATCGGAGCGACCGGACGACAAAATAAGACCATAAGAAAGCAAGTCCAACTAGAAGTCACCAGTCAAGGGAATACCCTTCCTATAATATTTTTAGTAGCCAGTGGGTTACCATTCAGTTTGTTGATAGGCTGTGACGTATTAAGGAAGTACGCAGCTATAATAGATATGAGCAGAGCAAAAGTATCTCTGAGCTCAAATTGTGTGCAATGGACGGCGGAATTAATCGGAAGCGAAGAAGCCCCTCACGACCGGATCATTTGTTACATTAACGACGATAATAATTATAGAAACGAAATACCTAGAGAAGAAATAAATTATGACCATGAAAATGACGACTTGTGGGAGGAAAGTTAGAAGGAATACGGAGGTTCCAGACAGCCAAAAGCGATAGAAGAATAACCGACAACCAGGTAGAAAGATTAATTGCAATTTACGAGCAGTATAGACACGTATTTTCCAATGCTCCCGGAAAAGTAAAGGACTTCCAATGTGAGATTAGATTCAAGGAAGCAGCCGGTTTTAAAAAGAAATCTTACCCCATTGCCTATTCGCAAAAAGAAGCGGTCCGAGCGGAAATAAATAGACTCATCGATGAAGATATTATTGAATATAGTTGTTCACCTTATACAAATCCTATAGTGGCAGTACCGAAGAAAAACGGTCAAGTGAGAATATGTCTGGATGCCAGAGAGATCAATAAAATCATAATTAACGATCGAACTTCACCAGGGGAGATCGAAGAGCTATTAAAGAAATTTCACGGTACCCGTTTTATTAGCACTTGGGATACCGTCTGCGGGTATTGGCAAGTGGAGTTGCACCCCAATAGCCGAAAATACATGGCATTGATACTCGAAGGGCTAAACTACCAATTTAAGAGGCTGCCCTTCGGTTTAGTAAATTCAGTGGCCGTTTTTGTAAAGTGTATGGACCAAGTTCTAGGACAAGAGGCCCTACAATTTACTATGGTATACGTTGACGATCTATTGATTACGTCTGATAACTGGGAAGATCATTGTGACCGTATTGAAAAGGTGTTATCAAAACTGGCAGAAAATCATGTGACACTGAAACTAGAGAAGTCAAAATTCATCGCTGATGAAGTACAATTCTTAGGATTCAACCTATCCGAAAACGGCATTACACCATCACAGGAAAAATTGAAGCAATACAATCATTCCCTACGCCCAAGAACAAAAAGCAGTTACAATCATTTTTAGGTATCTGCAACTATTACTGAAAGTTCCAAAACAACTACTCAAAATTAACGGCCGAATTTTCACAACAACTATCCTCTAAAGACAAGTGGAAGTGGAGAGCAGAACAGGATACCACTTTCAAACTAATAAAGGAAAAATTCTTGGAATCAATAATGTTACGCCACCCCGACTTTAAAAGAGCGTTTTATATGAATTGCGACGCCAGCGACGTGAGTCTAGGGTCCGTCCTATATCAAGAAGATGACCAAGGAAATCACCTTGTGGTTAGCTTCGCCAGCAGAGTCCTGAACAAAAGTGAGCGTAACTACCATACTACGGAGAAAGAATTACTCAGCATTGTATTTGCCTGTAACAAATTCCGAACTTACGTTTTGGGTTACTCTTTAACTGTCAGGACAGATCACAAATCGATATCCTTTTTGAAAAATTGCAAATTGAGCCATGGGAGACTTACTAGTTGGACATTAGCGTTACAGGAATATAATATTAACTGGGAGTATGTACCTGGAAAATACAACGTAGCAGCTGATGTGTTATCGAGAGTCAACATCCAAAACCAAACTTTCGAGGGAGAAAGGGAGACGGTAGCAAAAGTATATCACATTATAAAGGACAGGACAGAACTAGCCGAGATAATAAATAAAATAAAACTCCAGCAAAGAAGCGATGAGAAATTGAACAACATTCGCCAGAGATTAATAAATAAAGACGAGAGAGTTACCCCATACTATTGTGTATACCAAGTATGCACAAAAAATTTATAAAAAAACACTAACCAAAGTAACCAGTGGAAATTACTTATACCCAAAAATATAGAGAAGGAGATCACCATGGATTACCACATTAGATATGGTCACATGGGAGCTATTAAAGTCATCAAGGCATTAGAGGAGAATGTGTATTTCAAGGGTATCAACAGGAGAGTACGCAGTTACATCAGGAATTGCCACCTATGCCAGATGGTAAAGTGTAACAACGAGAGGAAGGAGGGCTTAATGATACCAATCACCTCATCCAAGAAGCTAGAAAAAGTATTTGTTGATATTTGCGGCCCATTACCAAGGAGTGGGGGAAGACGACAATACAAATTCATTGTCATTATCTTCGACCACTACACTAAATATACAAAGTTGTATCCAATCAACAGAGCCACCACAAAAAATCTGTTGAGTATAATTATGGGTAAATACATGGCAGAGGTAGGAGTGCCAGGGTCGATAATCACTGACCATGGAACCCAATTCAAGGGAAGGATATGGAGGGAAACACTGCGGAGTAAGGGAGTGAGAACCTTCAAAACCTCAGTGTACCACCCTAGCAGCAACCCCGCTGAACGAGTTCTCCGAGAAGTAGGAAGAATCCTGAGAACATACTGTCACCAACAACAAAGAAAGTGGGAAGAGTATTTACCAGCTGCAGAGGATTTTATCAACCTGGCCTACCATCAAGCAATAGATACAACCCCATTTACCGCTATGTTTGAGAGAAGACCTCCTACAAAAATTATAGAATTGATAGAATTTCCCCCAGGCGATGATTACACCTTTGACCAAGTAAAATTTTATAACAAGACCGTCGAACGAGCAGAGAGAATGCGAGAAAAATATAAGAAACAACAACCCAAAATAATTCAGTACAAAATGGGAGAACTAGTATTGCTAAAAAATCGAGAGCTCCCCAGTACCCTTGAAAGAATTGCTAAAAAGTTCCTACTACTATATACTGGACCCTATACTATCGTCAAGGATAATCAAAACAACGCATACGAAATTATGGACACACATACCAATAGAACCAAGGGAGTCTATAATCAAGCTTCACTGAAGAATTATAATCATCCAGAATAAGTGAAAGCCACCATCACTTGAAGGAGTAGAGAAGAAGAAAACCAAAGAGAGTAACATGAAAGAAGGATATTATTATGGAAAGAAGAGAAAAAGAAAAATGTTTATTAAATGAACCATGTAACCCCAAGAATATCTATAAAATCAGATATTAACTATCAATGTATCATTATTATGTTATCACATTATATTATAATTATCAAATATTGTATACTCAATAAACGGAGAATTATAATCGTCCAGAATAAGTGAAGGCCACCATCACTTGAAGGAGTAGAGAGGAAGAAGATCAAAGAGAGTAACATGAAAGAAGGATATTATTATGGAAAGAAGAGAAAGAGAAAAATGTTTATTAAATGAACAATATAACCCCAAGAGTATCTATAAAATCAGATATTAACTATTAATGTATCATTATTATATTACCACCTTGTATTATAACTATCAAATATTGTATACCCTATAAACGAAGAATTATAATCGTCCAGAATAAAGGTTCACCCAACTAACCTTTGAAGGAGTAGAGAGGAAGAAGATCAAAGAGAGTAAAATGAAAGAAGGATATTATTATGGAAAGAAGAGAAAGAGAAAAATGTTTATTAAATGAACAATGTAACCCCAAGAATATCTATAAAATCAGATATTAATATGTTGTTATTATATTATCACATTGTATTGTAATTATCAAATATTGTATACCCAATAAATCACCAACAAAAGAAGAGGATATTCTTATGGAAAGAAGAAAGAGAAAAATGTTTATTAAGTGAATATTGTATATAAAAAAGAAGAAATTTTATTAATCAAATATTATATTAAATATTGAACGAAAAATGTTTGTCAAATGAATATTGTATGTGAACCGAGAAAAGGAAGACTAGTATCTGATGACTAAACCATAACCAAAACAAGCAACTAGTGAACGCACTTAAGATATTTTAAACAATGTTTACTATCACTTTGAAAAAATTGTGTACTATCCAAAATAAAATGTTAAAAAAAAATATGACATTTGCTAGAATAATGAGAATATTATGTAGAGAAGATAGTGAGAAGGAGAATTGACCAAGAAAAGAAGAAAAAAACCAATCAATGTGAAGAACAATTTTGTCACGACAAGGAGAGAAGAAAAAATGAAGCACATTTACACATGCTATTTGTCATCAACCTTAACTAATGAAGATCTGCACAAGTGAAGAAGGAATCCAGAAGAAAGTGTATAATAAAATATAAAAGGCAAGAAAGTGAATAACCCCAAGAGTGTTTATTATTATTAGTCGAAAGAGACTGCTTATGAGTATTATTATTTGATCAATTGACTGTAGAAAAGTTTCAGCAATCATTTAACTGGGCAGGGATGAGGTACCCCTGATCTCAGAAAGAGTGTAGGTATGGACGACGGAGTTAGGTAAGCCATAGAGCCCACCCGAATCGATTCCAGCTACCAAGTTAGGAAAAAAATGTTAGGGAAATTAAATATTTTAGGGAAAAAAACACGACAGCCAAGAATATAATTAAACAAGAATCAAAGATTATGAAGATGAAGGAGATGCAGAGAATATAGTGAACTGAAGACAAGTGTAAGAGTAAATACAAGATATGAAAACATTATATGTGACTTAAGAGTGAAATAAAAAATTGATAATTTCTTCAATCATAAAACGAAGATATCAGAAATGATCAATTCTAATAAGGAGGCAATATGTAACAGTACATATGACACCACATCCACCTAAGTACTGAAAATTAATTTAAAGGCCACCACTAGTAAAAATACGTTAAAAGGTCTAGAATACCACCAAGTATACTAAAGAAAAAGACCATAAGTTTAAATAAGTGAGCATCATTGAAAGGAATTCACTAGTAAATGCACCAATAAAGAAGAAAAGAAGAATAAAGACGAGACGACCGACATACTATACCCAATAGGTCAGTGAGAAGGACATAAGACAATAAACGAAGGAAGAAGAATCAGTGAGAAGGACATAAAACCACAAAGGAGGAATAGATCAGTGAGAAGGACATAAGACAATAAAAGAAGGAAGAAGAATCAGTGAGAAGGACACAAGACAATAAAAGAAGAAAGAAAAATCAGTGAGAAGGACAAGAACAAAAGAAGAAAGAAGAATCAGGGAGAAGAATACAACAATGACAACTTCAAGAAAGAAGAAGGAAGAAACAGTGTGAAGAAGACAAGTGAAAACCACATCATGTATAAAAATGAACAATAGTGAGAAGGAGATCAGTGAAGAAAGAAGAAGGAAGATAACCAGACCAAACACAAGAACAAGGGAAGGAAATTGAAGTATAACAAACTAACATAAACCTTTGAAAAAATAATTGTATTAAGAAGAAGGAAGAAATGTTAATTAATTACATGATATAAATCCCTAAGCTGTATGGTAAAGTCAACACTGACAACAACTCATTTAATGAATACATTCATTGTCTATGTGAAACACATTATTGTAAATAAGGACTGAATATTGTAAATAAAGAGTCACAAGCAAACTGAATAAGGACAAGATGAGTTTATGATAGCTAAATGATGTGTAGTTATAGAATAAACAGAGGAATAAGTCCCAAAATAGTGAATGACCAATTGTACAGTGGGAATGATGTTCATACAAACCCACTAATTAACAACAAATAAGATAATACAGGAGTAAACTAAATGTGAACTATTGATACCCAATAACCAGTGTACAAACATGAAATGAAAACCAGTCGAATAGACTAAGATAGAAATACACAGCCATAAACAACACATTACTGTTCACTGAACCTATAACACAACCTAATCTGGGCATCCAGTTTCCAGTAAAACTTGATAAAAACTAAATCAAAACAATGTTAAACCAAAATGTAATGAGCTAGGAAGTAAATAGAGCATATAAGGAATGTTTTGTACACAATAGCTAATAGTATAACAGGATATAAAAGCTATATTTATGTAATACAAATATGACAAAATTCTTGTAATGGCAAAGAGACATTGTGCAACCAAAATCATGTTATAAACACATTATACAAAGATAGTAACTCAACTAATGGCCTGTTGTCAGACAGAATACTGTTCATATGAGCAATTGCAACCAAAATAACCATTTAAATAATCTATATAAATGTAATTATAACTGAACCATTGTGACAGTTAGCTGCAAGTAAAAGTTACAGCCACCAAACCTAGCTAATAACAGAATCAAATGCAGAGTGAACTGCATCACAATAACGATAAGGTCATAGTGACTATTTCAATTGTCAATTAGAAAATAATACAACTAAAATGTCTATGATACCAAACATACTACCAAGTAACGCCATATAGGCATAACAAGCCTAATTCGTAAGTGATAATTAAGGCATTAAACCAATAATGTAGGGAAAAAGAACACTGCCAGTAGTGACTTAACCCATCGATATTTAATTACAACATGTTAAAATTAAATTAAATACTCTTATTACTAGGTAATAAGAAAAACCAAAATGTATGACAATAAGTTTAAGTGTGAATCTATGAAAACGGACATAGTGTTAACATTAAGACATAGTTTTAAGGGAAAATTGTACAGTAGTTTAAGAACGAGACATTACCATAGAAAATAAAATAAAAACCATAAAATATTGATAATTAATGGGTTAATGGACACTAAGTATAAATGCTAAGTGCTAAGTCAGCTAACCCTCATCAGAAATATATGACGAGGGGGTTCAAATTAATCGTCTTTCAAAATCATGAACAATGAGAGTAATCACAATATCCTCAGTACAATTATAAGGAAGATATTGGACTTTTAAAAATAATTGCATTGTGCTTAGCCCTTTCGCGTGGGTGTGTGAACCAGAATACTGGACTTTTAAAAATAATTGTATTGTGCTTAGCCCTTTCGCGTGGGTGTGTGAACCAGAATTTCTTAATCTTGTTCTCAAAGACTGACGCTGATGAGAGTGTCTGTTTTGACGAAGTCTACCGTAAATAAACGAATTAAAATAAACTGACCAATCAGAGCCTATAAAAAATCCGAAATTCATCATTCCGACAGAGGAACCAGGGACAGTCTTTCAACAACAACGAAGCGAACTGCATGCTCGTCGACGCTTCAGAAAAACGTGGTTTTGACAGGAACCAAGCGTCAACCATATTAACCTCAAACTGAGATATAGGTTACCTACATTGAAGAATCAGTGCAGTATATTTACAAGTGTACTTTATTCGGAGTTTATGCGCATAGGAGTGGGTGCAGTGTAGTGATAAAGTTTAAATAATTAATTAATAATTTTTAATTAATTAAAACGTGTTAATAATAAAAAAAAGTGTAACCCTTCGAACGACAAGAGACGCAAATATTCATAACCACAAATATAATGTTATGATCAGTTTATAAGAAAAATAACTGAACGCTAAAAGCGATTCAAATTGACCTATAGAAACAATTAAATTCCCTATTCTTAACAGAAGGGAGCTGATAAATACAAATGAACAATGTCGAAAGTGAACGTTCTGAGTAATGACAGTTTTAACTATTTGTATACTATAAATATCTAGAATAAGTAAAGGCATTGTAATATCAATGAAGAGTATATGTGCTCTTATGCTATCAGCAGATGGGAGTATGAAATATTTTGTTACTAAATTCAATTAATAGTTTCGCCGGAGAGCGATAACTACAATAAATGAGTTACCTTTACCTGAAATAGGAATATCCAATTTTACAGATGATCGTAGTACCTGATACTGGATTATCACAATTACTATTAATTAATATAAAATAATTCACTACTTTTAACCCAAACAAGGTTGCACTAACAATATATAAAGCGTATGCCTAGCCATGAACAGTAGTTCATATTTTATTTTTTTCATTAATAATCAATGAATTCTTGTCTTATATGTTTGTTCTAGCCGTAGCTATTATTTCAAATAAGTGTATTTTGCAGTCTAAAAGAACCTACTACTTTTATTATTATAATCATTATTAAATTTTCAAGTCGAACAACACGACATAACCTATATGTTTGTCAACACACATTGTATTACTAACCAGAGTCAGTCATGCCAACTCGAGCTCATAATTTGTTTTAGAGTCCATGTTTACTTTTAAAATATTAATTGTTAACTAAAAAGAAGAGCAAAACGCCTTATTGTATTGAATTTCACTGTGTTCATATTGAATAAATTACCATTATTATTTTTACCAGTGAAAGAGTTGACCTTTATTGTATCAGTAAATACAGCTTAGAGGAGAAGAACGAGGCGATTGGTACCATGCTGAGAATGCGAATCATTCAAATCGAGTGATTCCATGTTTTGTTTACAACCGCACAGACCTATATATTTACAATATTATAAAGTAATATTATACATGTGATATTATGAATGCCATGTCTATGTTTGTGTATGTTAGTGTATAGGAAGAAAACAACTGATCTCCTCACAACCGCTGATCAACAAAGAGTCGACGGAACATCAAGTGGAATAATCCTAACAGTGTATATAATACATAAAATTAAATTATTTAAACAGATAGCTAATACGACGAAAGAAGTGTAAGTAACCGGCTTATTCAATCCTGGATTCAACAATAGGTTGAATTGAGGGGAATAAGTCACTAAACAGTTAAATAATAATAAAATCTGATATTGAATAATAACGATTAGCCGAGAGCAAGACCCATTTTCAGTAAAATTAACCCTGAAACTACTACTTAATAATAAACATAAATAATTATAGACAAAGACGGAAAAGCGTCTGATTACAAATTGGCGCACAACGTTCGAGCGAAACTAGGAGGAAAAATATCCAACATAATTTACAAAATAACCATCAACCTAATTTTCGAGGCAGCTGCAATACACAGGACCAAAACTGCAACGGAGAGCAACCTCTAAGAAGCGTGCGGCGGAGGCAGATAAAGAAATAAACATGGATGATAAGGAGGCGACGCCAGTCGAAGATCTAGAAGAAATATTACCTCGTATAGAACCAAGCCGACGTATACAAACAGAGGAACTACACGAGAGAACCACAATAACGGGGGACAGTAATATCATGGAGATGCTGAAGAATATGATGGTAGAAAATAGAAAACATATGGAATCATTGAAGGAAGACGGTCAGAAGAATATTGAACTATTAAAGGAAGAATTGAAGGAAGACGGCCATAAGAATATTGAATTATTAAAAGAAGAATTGAAGGAAGACGGCCATAAGAATATTGAATTATTAAAAGAAGAATTGAAGGAAGACGGCCATAAGAATATTGCATTATTGAAAGAAGATTTTAACGAGAAATTAAATAAAAATAATGAATTATTAACAAAAAATATCGAATCGTGGAAGGAGGATTTCAAAGGGGAGTTAAACAAGAAGACGGAAGAGACAAATAAAATCATAGCTTCTTTGAAGGAAGATACCCAGGAATTGAGTAAGAAGATTGACGACAGCATCGAAGATAGTAATAAGAAGATTGAAATTATCAGCCAGAGACTCGAAGACAGTCACGAAAAATTGAATACGAAAATAGGAGATTAGATAACCGAAGTCAGACGGGAAGTTTCTGAAATCGGCGAGAGGTGTGAAGAGAACCAACAAGAAATACAGAGAGCGAAAGAGACACTTCAGACCCGGTTGAATAACATCGAGGAATCCCATTTCAGTAAATTCGAAGTCATGACAAAGAAACAAGAAGACTTGGGGACGAGATGTGAAGAAATCACCGCCACCGTGAATGACGTTCGGGAGCAAGTACACACTGACAAGGAGAAGATGGCTGAACTTCAACGACGAGAACTCAATAATTTTAGGGAAGAAATTAATTCATTCCGAAGTCAACCAATACAAGTGACCGGAATAACGAACATAGAGAATCGTGAACTGATAAATTTCCAACATTATAAAAGGAATCCCATGGAGTTCATCGAAAGAGTGGAAGAGAATATCGCCCGTACACGCGAAACTAGATGGTCTAATATCAGAAACATGTTAGACGAATACTTTAAGGACGTGCGCGATAATTGGTGGACGGCTACCCGACATGATATACAGAATTATGCGTAGTTCAAGGCGCTGTTTAAAACGAAATACTGGTCCGAATCGGCACAGAAAATAGTGCGGGACGACATCTGCAACGGGAAGTATGACCGCAGTAAAGGGGCATCACTCACCGCATACTTCTTAGGCAAAGTGTGTATGGCCAGAAATCTTGAGCCAAAGATACCTGAAGAATGCCTCGTCACTAAATTGGCGTATCATTTCGAAGAGGGCGTGGCCAGAGCGAGACTGAACGGACAAATAAGAACAATCCAAACTATGTCCGCGCTATTAGAAAACTATGAGCAGGAGAAGTATTATCGGAGGAGTCGGCAGGGACCAGACCCATACTTTGATAGAAACGGTCAGGCCGGATACCGAAATAATTATCGAGGTAATTATAATAACTCAAACCGGGATAATGCTGACCAGAATCCGAGGCCAAATATTAACGGGAATAATCATCCGCCAGATAGGAATAGCACGAATTATAGGCCAAATTATAATAATAATTATAATCAGAATCCTCCTAATAACAACCACCGTCCTAATTATAACAGTGGAAATCAACATCGGCCAAATAATGGTAACCACCCCTACCGTCCAAATAATAACAATCGCCAGTACCGACCGAACAACGGGAACAACTACAACCCAAGCAATTTCAGGAGAGCTAATTACGTTCGTGCTGACGACAGAAACGGAGGGAGACGCTTCTATCAGGGACGTCGAAGCTTCAATGAAGATAATAACCCGTATAGTCAGGACGTAAGGAGTAGCGAATCCGGGTACGACACACGAAGGAGCCGCAGTAGCGAGGATATAAACAGAAATAATAATAGCGGACGTCAATACAACAATCCGGCTAAACCAGAAGAAAGGGAGAATAGAACCCCCAACACTAATGACAGGAGCGGAGAAGAAAACGCTACCTCTTTAAACGGACAACGGCAGTGAAAACTCACTTAGAACCCTCACTGATCCGATCTATTGGGTACGACGAACTACGACGACGGACAAACAATCAAGCGACATTTACTATCATACGCAATCATTACCTGAAGGACATCAGAGAAGATCTGATGGAAGAAGAAATCACAAAAAACAATAACAATAACATCAGCGAAATCGCGTATATTTCCGCCGAAGTGAATGGCGTGTTTACCAAAATCATGATAGATACAGGAGCTAATGTATCGCTCATCGATCAATTAGAACTTAATAAAATTCAGAGTAGGAGTAAGGAGCCCATGTCGACCTTACCGATAAATAATATTATTTTGATCGGAGCGACCGGACGACAAAATAAGACCATAAGAAAGCAAGTCCAACTAGAAGTCACCAGTCAAGGGAATACCCTTCCTATAATATTTTTAGTAGCCAGTGGGTTACCATTCAGTTTGTTGATAGGCTGTGACGTATTAAGGAAGTACGCAGCTATAATAGATATGAGCAGAGCAAAAATATCTCTGAGCTCAAATTGCGTACAATGGACGGCGGAAAGAATCGGAAGCGAAGAAGCCCCTCACGACCGGATCATTTGTTACATTAACGACGATAATAATTATAGGAACGAAATACCTAGAGAAGAAATAAATTGTGACCATGAAAATGACGACTTGTGGGAGGAAAAATTAGAAGAAAACCGGAGGTTCCAGACAGCCAAAAGCGATAGAAGAATAACCGACAACCAGGTAGAAAGATTAATTGCAATTTACGAGCAGTATAGACACGTATTTTCCAATGCTCCCGGAAAAGTAAAGGACTTCCAATGTGAGATTAGGTTCAAGGAAGCAGCCGGTTTTAAAAAGAAATCTTACCCCATTGCCTATTCGCAAAAAGAAGCGGTCCGAGCGGAAATAAATAGACTCATCGATGAAGATATTATTGAATATAGTTGTTCACCTTATACAAATCCTATAGTGGCAGTACCGAAGAAAAACGGTCAAGTGAGAATATGTCTGGATGCCAGAGAGATCAATAAAATCATAATTAACGATCGAACTTCACCAGGGGAGATCGAAGAGCTATTAAAGAAATTTCACGGTACCCGTTTTATTAGCACTTGGGATACCGTCTGCGGGTATTGGCAAGTGAAGTTGCACCCCAATAGCCGAAAATACATGGCATTGATATTCGAAGGGCGAAATTACCAATTAATAGGCTGCCCTTCGGTTTAGTAAATTCAGTGGCCGTTTTTGTAAAGTGTATGGACCAAGTTCTAGGACAAGAGGCCCTACAATTTACTACGGTATACGTTGACGATCTATTGATTACGTCTGATAACTGGGCAGATCATTGTGACCGTATTGAAAAGGTGTTATCAAAACTGGCAGAAAATCATGTGACACTGAAACTAGAGAAGTCACAATTCATCGCTGATGAAGTACAATTCTTAGGATTCAACCTACCCGAAAACGGCATTACACCATCACAGGAAAAATTCGAAGCAATACAATCATTCCCTACGCCCAAGAACAAAAAGCAGTTACAATCATTTTTAGGTACCTGCAACTATTACCGAAAGTTCCAAAACAACTACTCAAAATTAACGGCCGAATTTTCACAACAACTATCCTCTAAAGACAAGTGGAAGTGGGGAGCAGAACAGGATACCACTTTCAAACTAATAAAGGAAAAATTCTTGGAATCAATAATGTTACGCCACCCCGACTTTAAAAGAGCGTTTTATATGAATTGCGACGCCAGCGACGTGAGTCTAGGGTCCGTCCTATATCAAGAAGATGACCAAGGAAATCACCTTGTGGTTAGCTTCGCCAGCAGAGTCCTGAACAAAAGTGAGCGTAACTACCATACTACGGAGAAAGAATTAATCAGCATTGTATTTGCCTGTAACAAATTCCGAACTTACGTTTTGGGTTACTCTTTAACTGTCAGGACAGATCACAAATCGATATCCTTTTTGAAAAATTGCAAATTGAGCCATGGGAGACTTACTAGTTGGACATTAGCGTTACAGGAATATAATATTAACTGGGAGTATGTACCTGGAAAATACAACGTAGCAGCTGATGTGTTATCGAGAGTCAACATCCAAAACCAAACTTTCGAGGGAGAAAGGGAGACGGTAGCAAAAGTATATCACATTATAAAGGACAGGACAGAACTAGCCGAGATAATAAATAAAATAAAACTCCAGCAAAGAAGCGATGAGAAATTGAACAACATTCGCCAGAGATTAAAAATAAAGACGAGAGAGTTACCCCATACTATTGTGTATACCAAGACGTTCTATTTATAAAAAAACACTAACCAAAGTAACCAGTGGAAATTACTTATACCCAAAACTATAGAGAAGGAGATCACCATGGATTACAACATTAGATATGGTCACATGGGAGCTATTAATGTCATCAAGGCATTAGAGGAGAATGTGTATTTCAAGGGTATCAACAGGAGAGTACGCAGTTACATCAGGAATTGCCACCTATGCCAGATGGTAAAGTGTAACAGCGAGAGGAAGGAGGGCTTAATGATACCAATCACCTCATCCAAGAAGCTAGAAAAAGTATTTGTTGATATTTGCGGCCCATTACCAAGGAGTGGGGGAAGACGACAATACAAATTCATTGTCATTATCTTCGACCACTACACTAAATATACAAAGTTGTATCCAATCAACAGAGCCACCACAAAAAATCTGTTGAGTATAATTATGGGTAAATACATGGCAGAGGTAGGAGTGCCAGGGTCGATAATCACTGACCATGCAACCCAATTCAAGGGAAGGATATGGAGGGAAACACTGCGGAGTAAGGGAGTGAGAACCTTCAAAACCTCAGTGTACCACCCTAGCAGCAACCCCGCTGAACGAGTTCTCCGAGAAGTAGGAAGAATCCTGAGAACATACTGTCACCAACAACAAAGAAAGTGGGAAGAGTATTTACCAGCTGCAGAGGATTTTATCAACCTGGCGTACCATCAAGCAATAGATACAACCCCATTTACCGCTATGTTTGAGAGAAGACCTCCTACAAAAATTATAGAATTGATAGAATTTCCCCCAGGCGATGATTACACCTTTGACCAAGTAAAATTTTATAACAAGACCGTCGAACGAGCAGAGAGAATGCGAGAAAAATATAAGAAACGACAACCCAAAATAATTCAATACAAAATGGGAGAACTAGTATTGCTAAAAAATCGAGAGCTCCCCAGCACCCTTGAAGGAATTGCTAAAAAGTTCCTACTACTATATACTGGACCCTATACTATCGTCAAGGATAATCAAAACAACGCATACGAAATTATGGACACACATACCAATAGAACCAAGGGAGTCTATAATCAAGCTTCACTGAAGAATTATAATCATCCAGAATAAGTGAAAGCTACCATCACTTGAAGGAGTAGAGAAGAAGAAAACCAAAGAGAGTAACATGAAAGAAGGATATTATTATGGAAAGAAGAGAAAAAGAAAAATGTTTATTAAATGAACCATGTAACCCCAAGAATATCTATAAAATCAGATATTAACTATCAATGTATCATTATTATGTTATCACATTATATTATAATTATCAAATATTGTATACTCAATAAACGAAGAATTATAATCGTCCAGAATAAGTGAAGGCCACCATCACATGAAGGAGTAGAGAGGAAGAAGATCAAAGAGAGTAACATGAAAGAAGGATATTATTATGGAAAGAAGAGAAAGAGAAAAATGTTTATTAAATGAACAATATAACCCCAAGAGTATCTATAAAATCAGATATTAACTATTAATGTATCATTATTATATTACCACATTGTATTATAACTATCAAATATTGTATACCCAATAAACGAAGAATTATAATCGTCCAGAATAAAGGTTCACCCAACTAACCTTTGAAGGAGTAGAGAGGAAGAAGATCAAAGAGAGTAAAATGAAAGAAGGATATTATTATGGAAAGAAGAGAAAGAGAAAAATGTTTATTAAATGAACAATGTAACCCCAAGAATATCTATAAAATCAGATATTAATATGTTGTTATTATATTATCACATTGTATTGTAATTATCAAATATTGTATACCCAATAAATCACCAACAAAAGAAGAGGATATTCTTATGGAAAGAAGAAAGAGAAAAATGTTTATTAAGTGAATATTGTATATAAAAAAGAAGAAATTTTATTAATCAAATATTATATTAAATATTGAACGAAAAATGTTTGTCAAATGAATATTGTATGTGAACCGAGAAAAGGAAGACTAGTATCTGATGACTAAACCATAACCAAAACAAGCAACTAGTGAACGCACTTAAGATATTTTAAACAATGTTTACTATCACTTTGAAAAAATTGTGTACTATCCAAAATAAAATGTTAAAAAAAATATGACATTTGCTAGAATAATGAGAATATTATGTAGAGAAGATAGTGTGAAGGAGAATTGACCAAGAAAAGAAGAAAAAACCAATCAATGTGAAGAACAATTTTGTCACGATAAGGAGAGAAGAAAAAATGAAGCATATTTACACATGCTATTTGTCAACAACCTTAACTAATGAAGATCTGCAGAAGTGAAGAAGGAATCCAGAAGGAAGTGTATAATAAAATATAAAAGGCAGGAAAGTGAATAACCCCAAGAGTGTTTATTATTATTAGTCGAAAGAGACTGCTTATGAGTATTATTATTTGATGAATTGACTGTAGAAAAGTTTCAGCAATCATTTAACTGGGCAGGGATGAGGTACCCCTGATCTCAGAAAGAGTGTAGGTATGGACGACGGAGTTAGGTAAGCCATAGAGCCCACCCGAATCGATTCCAGCTACCAAGTTAGGAAAAAAATGTTAGGGAAATTAAATATTTAAGGGAAAAAAAACACGACAGCCAAGAATATAATTAAACAAGAATCAAAGATTATGAAGATGAAGGAGATGCAGAGAATATAGTGAACTGAAGACAAGTGTAAGAGTAAATACAAGATATAAAAACATTATATGTGACTTAAGAGTGAAATAAAAAATTGATAATTTCTTCAATCATAAAACGAAGATATCAGAAATGATCAATTCTAATAAGGAGGCAATATGTAACAGTACATATGACACCACATCCACCTAAGTACTGAAAATTAATTTAAAGGCCACCACTAGTAAGAATACGTTAAAAGGTCTAGAATACCACCAAGTATACTAAAGAAAAAGACCATAAGTTTAAATAAGTGAAGCATCATTGAAAGGAATTCACTAGTAAATGCACCAATAAAGAAGAAAAGAAGAATAAAGACGATACGACCGACATACTATACCCAATAGGTCAGTGAGAAGGACATAAGACAATAAACGAAGGAAGAAGAATCAGTGAGAAGGACATAAAACCACAAAGGAGGAATAGATCAGTGAGAAGGACATAAGACAATAAAAGAAGGAAGAAGAATCAGTGAGAAGGACACAAGACAATAAAAGAAGAAAGAAAAATCAGTGATAAGGACAAGAACAAAAGAAGAAAGAAGAATCAGGGAGAAGAATACAACAATGACAACTTCAAGAAAGAAGAAGGAAGAAACAGTGTGAAGAAGACAAGTGAAAACCACATCATGTATAAAAATGAACAATAGTGAGAAGGAGATCAGTGAAGAAAGAAGAAGGAAGATAACCAGACCAAACACAAGAACAAGGGAAGGAGATTGAAGTATAACAAACTAACATAAACCTTTGAAAGAATAAATGTATTAAGAAGAAGGAAGAAATGATAATTAATTACATGATATAAATCCCTAAGCTGTATGGTAAAGTCAACACTGACAACAACTCATTTAATGAATACATTCATTGTCTATGTGAAACACATTATTGTAAATAAGGACTGAATATTGTAAATAAAGAGTCACAAGCAAACTGAATAAGGACAAGATGAGTTTATGATAGCTAAATGATGTGTAGTTATAGAATAAACAGAGGAATAAGTCCCAAAATAGTGAATGACCAATTGTACACTGAACCTATAACATAACCTAATCTGGGCATCCAGTTTCCAGTAAAACTTGATAAAAACTAAATCAAAACAATGTTAAACCAAAATGTAATGAGCTAGGAAGTAAATAGAGCATATAAGGAATGTTTTGTACACAATAGCTAATAGTATAACAGGATATAAAAGCTATATTTATGTAATACAAATATGACAAAATTCTTGTAATGGCAAAGAGACATTGTGCAACCAAAATCATGTTATAAACACATTATACAAAGATAGTTACTCAACTAATGACCTGATGTCAGACAGAATACTGTTCATATGAGCAATTGCAACCAAAATAACCATTTAAATAATCTATATAAATGTAATTATAACTAAACCATTGTGACAGTTAGCTGCAAGTAAAAGTTACAGCCACCAAACCTAGCTAATAACAGAATCAAATGCAGAGTGAACTGCATCACAATAACGATAAGGTCATAGTGACTATTTCAATTATCAATTAGAAAATAATACAACTAAAATGTCTATGATACCAAGCATACTACCAAGTAACGCAATATAGGCATAACAAGCCTAATTCGTAAGTGATAATTAAGGCATTAAACCAATAATGTAGGGAAAAAGAACACTGCCAGTAGTGACTTAACCCATCGATATTTAATTACAACATGTTAAAATTAAATTAAATACTCTTATTACTAGGTAATAAGAAAAACCAAAATGTATGACAATAAGTTTAAGTGTGAATCTATGAAAACGGACATAGTGTTAACATTAAGACATAGTTTTAAGGGAAAATTGTACAGTAGTTTAAGAACGAGACATTACCATAGAAAATAAAATAAAAACCATAAAATATTGATAATTAATGGGTTAATGGACACTAAGTATAAATGCTAAGTGCTAAGTCAGCTAACCCTCATCAGAAATATATGATGAGGGGGTTCAAATTAATCGTCTTTCAAAATCATGAACAATGAGAGTAATCACAATATCCTCAGTACAATTATAAGGAAGATATTGGACTTTTAAAAATAATTGTATTGTGCTTAGCCCTTTTGCGTGGGTGTGTGAACCAGAATACTGGACTTTTAAAAATAATTGTATTGTGCTTAGCCCTTTCGCGTGGGTGTGTGAACCAGAATTTCTTAATCTTGTTCTCAAAGACTGACGCTGATGAGAGCGTCCGTTTTGACGAAGTCTACCGTAAATAAACGAATTAAAATAAACTGACCAATCAGAGCCTATAAAAAATCCGAAATTCATCATTCCGACAGAGGAACCAGGGACAGTCTTTCAACAACAACGAAGCGAACTGCATGCTCGTCGACGCTTCAGAAAAACGTGGTTTTGACAGCAACCAAGCGTCAACCATATTAACCTCAAACTGAGATATAGGTTACCTACATTGAAGAATCAGTGCAGTATATTTACAAGTGTACTGTATTCGGAGTTTATGCGCATAGGAGTGGGTGCAGTGTAGTGATAAAGTTTAAATAATTAATTAATAATTTTTAATTAATTAAAAAGTGTTAATAATAAAAAAAAAGTGTAACCCTTCGAACGACAAGAGACGCAAGTATTCATAACCAGAAATATAATGTTATGATTAGTTTATAAGAAAAATAACTGAACGCTAAAAGCGATTCAAATTGACCTATAGAAACAATTAAATTCCCTATTCTTAACAGAAGGGAGCTGATAAATACAAATGAACAATGTCGAAAGTGAACGTTCTGAGTAATGACAGTTTTAACTATTTGTATACTATAAATATCTAGAATAAGTAAAGACATTGTAATATCAATGAAGAGTATATGTGCTCTTATGCTATCAGCAGATGGGAGTATGAAATATTTTGTTACTAAATTCAATTAATAGTTTCGCCGGAGAGCGATAACTACAATAAATGAGTTACCTTTACCTGAAATAGGAATATCCAATTTTACAGATGATCGTAGTACCTGATACTGGATTATCACAATTACTATTAATTAATAATAAATAATTCACTACTTTTAACCCAAACAAGGTTGCACTAACAATATATAAAGCGTATGCCTAGCCATGAACAGTAGTTCATATTTTATTTTTTTCATTAATAATCAATGAATTCTTGTCTTATATGTTTATTCTAGCCGTAGCTATTATTTCAAATAAGTGTATTTTGCAGTTTAAAGAACCTACAACTTTTATTATTATAATCATTATTAAATTTTCAAGTCGAACAATACGACATAACCTATATGTTTGTCAACACACATTGTATTACTAACCAGAGGCAGTCATGCCAACTCGAGCTCATCATTTGTTTTAGAGTCCATGTTTACTTTTAAAATATTAATTGTTAACTAAAAAGAAGAGCAAAACGCCTTATTGTATTTAATTTCACTGTGTTCATATTGAATAAATTACCGTTTTTATTTTTACCAGTGAAAGAGTTGACCTTTATTGTATCAGTAAATACAGCTTAGAGGAGAAGAACGAGGCGATTGGTACCATGCTGAGAATGCGAATCATTCAAATCGAGTGATTCCATGTTTTGTTTACAACCGCACAGACCTATATATTTACAATATTATAAAGTAATATTATACATGAGATATTATGAGTGCCATGTCTATGTTTGTGTATGTTAGTGTATAGGAAGAAAACAACTGATCTCCTCACAACCGCTGATTAACAAAGAGTCGACGGAACGTCAAGTGGAATAATCCTAACAGTGTATATAATACAGAAAATTAAACTATTTAAACAGATAGCTAATAAGACGAAAGAAGTGTAAGTAACCGGCTTATTCAATCCTGGATTCAACAATAGGTTGAATTGAGGGGAATAAGTCACTAAACAGTTAAGTAATAATAAAATCTGATATTGAATATAACGATTAGCCGAGAGCAAGACCCATTTTCAGTAAAATTAACCCTGAGACTACTACTTAATAATAAACATAAATAATTATAGACAAAGACGGAAAAGCGTCTGATTACAAATTGGCGAACAACGTTCGAGCGAAACTAGGAAGAAATATATCCAACCTAATTTACAAAATAACCATCAACCTAATTTTCGAGGCAGCTGCAATACACAGGACCAAAACTGCAACGGAGAGCAACCTCTAAGAAGCGTGCGGCGAAGGCAGATAAAGAAATAAACATGGATGATAAGGAGGCGACAATAAACGAAGGAAGAAGAATCAGTGAGAAGGACATAAAACCACAAAGGAAGAATAGATCAGTGAGAAGGACATAAGACAATAAAAGAAGGAAGAAGAATCAGTGAGAAGGACACAAGACAATAAAAGAAGAAAGAAAAATCAGTGAGAAGGACAAGAACAAAAGAAGAAAGAAGAACCAGGGAGAAGAATACAACAATGAAAACTTCAAGAAAGAGGAAGGAAGAAACAGTGTGAAGAAGACAAGTGAAAACCACATCATGTATAAAAATGGACAATAGTGAGAAGGAGATCAGTGAAGAAAGAAGAAGGAAGATAACCAGACCAAACACAAGAACAAGGGAAGGAAATTGAAGTATAACAAACTAACATAAACCTTTGAAAGAATAATTTATTAAGAAGAAGGAAGAAATGTTAATTAATTACATGATATAAATCCCTAAGCTGTATGGTAAAGTCAACACTGACAACAACTCATTTAATGAATACATTCATTGTCTATGTGAAACACATTATTGTAAATAAGGACTGAATATTGTAAATAAAGAGTCACAAGCAAACTGAATAAGGACAAGATGAGTTTATGATAGCTAAATGATGTGTAGTTATAGAATAAACAGAGGAATAAGTCCCAAAATAGTGAATGACCAATTGTACAGTGGGAATGATGTTCATACAAACCCACTAATTAACAACAAATAAGATAATACAGGAGTAAACTAAATGTGAACTATTGATACCCAATAACCAGTGTACAAACATGAAATGAAAACCAGTCGAATAGACTAAGATAGAAATACACAGCCATAAACAACACATTACTGTTCACTGAACCTATAACACAACCTAATCTGGGCATCCAGTTTCCAGTAAAACTTGATAAAAACTAAATCAAAACAATGTTAAACCAAAATGTAATGAGCTAGGAAGTAAATAGAGCATATAAGGAATGTTTTGTACACAATAGCTAATAGTATAACAGGATATAAAAGCTATATTTATGTAATACAAATATGACAAAATTCTTGTAATGGCAAAGAGACATTGTGCAACCAAAATCATGTTATAAACACATTATACAAAGATAGTAACTCAACTAATGACCTGATGTCAGACAGAATACTGTTCGTATGAGCAATTGCAACCAAAATAACCATTTAAATAATCTATATAAATGTAATTATAACTGAACCATTGTGACAGTTAGCTGCAAGTAAAAGTTACAGCCACCAAACCTAGCTAATAACAGAATCAAATGCAGAGTGAACTGCATCACAATAACGATAAGGTCATAGTGACTATTTCAATTGTCAATTAGAAAATAATACAACTAAAATGTCTATGATACCAAACATACTACCAAGTAACGCCATATAGGCATAACAAGCCTAATTCGTAAGTGATAATTAAGGCATTAAACCAATAATGTAGGGAAAAAGAACACTGCCAGTAGTGACTTAACCCATCGATATTTAATTACAACATGTTAAAATTAAATTAAATACTCTTATTACTAGGTAATAAGAAAAACCAAAATGTATGACAATAAGTTTAAGTGTGAATCTATGAAAACGGACATAGTGTTAACATTAAGACATAGTTTTAAGGGAAAATTGTACAGTAGTTTAAGAACGAGACATTACCATAGAAAATAAAATAAAAACCATAAAGTATTGATAATTAATGGGTTAATGGACACTAAGTATAAATGCTAAGTGCTAAGTCAGCTAACCCTCATCAGAAATATATGATGAGGGGGTTCAAATTAATCGTCTTTCAAAATCATGAACAATGAGAGTAATCACAATATCCTCAGTACAATTATAAGGAAGATATTGGACTTTTAAAAATAATTGTATTGTGCTAAGCCCTTTCGCGTGGGTGTGTGAACCAGAATACTGGACTTTTAAAAATAATTGTATTGTGCTTAGCCCTTTCGCGTGGGTGTGTGAACCAGAATTTCTTAATCTTGTTCTCAAAGACTGACGCTGATGAGAGCGTCTGTTTTGACGAAGTCTACCGTAAATAAACGAATTAAAATAAACTGACCAATCAGAGCCTATAAAAAATCCGAAATTCATCATTCCGACAGAGGAACCAGGGACAGTCTTTCAACAACAACGAAGCGAACTGCATGCTCGTCGACGCTTCAGAAAAACGTGGTTTTGACAGCAATCAAGCGTCAACCATATTAACCTCAAACTGAGATATAGGTTACCTACATTGAAGAATCAGTGCAGTATATTTACAAGTGTACTTTATTCGGAGTTTATGCGCATAGGAGTGGGTGCAGTGTAGTGATAAAGTTTAAATAATTAATTAATAATTTTTAATTAATTAAAAAGTGTTAATAATAAAAAAAAAGTGTAACCCTTCGAACGACAAGAGACGCAAGTATTCATAACCACAAATATAATGTTATGATTAGTTTATAAGAAAAATAACTGAACGCTAAAAGCGATTCAAATTTGACCTATAGAAACAATTAAATTCCCTATTCTTAACAGAAGGGAGCTGATAAATACAAATGAACAATGTCGAAAGTGAACGTTCTGAGTAATGACAGTTTTAACTATTTGTATACTATAAATATCTAGAATAAGTAAAGGCATTGTAATATCAATGAAGAGTATATGTGCTCTTATGCTATCAGCAGATGGGAGTATGAATTATTTTGTTACTAAATTCAATTAATAGTTTCGCCGGAGAGCGATAACTACAATAAATGAGTTACCTTTACCTGAAATAGGAATATCCAATTTTACAGATGATCGTAGTACCTGATACTGGATTATCACAATTACTATTAATTAATATAAAATAATTCACTACTTTTAACCCAAACAAGGTTGCACTAACAATATATAAAGCGTATGCCTAGCCATGAACAGTAGTTCATATTTTATTTTTTTCATTAATAATCAATGAATTCTTGTCTTATATGTTTGTTCTAGCCGTAGCTATTATTTCAAATAAGTGTATTTTGCAGTCTAAAAGAACCTACTACTTTTATTATTATAATCATTATTAAATTTTCAAGTCGAACAACAGGACATAACCTATATGTTTGTCAACACACATTGTATTACTAACCAGAGGCAGTCATGCCAACTCGAGCTCATCATTTGTTTTAGAGTCCATGTTTACTTTTAAAATATTAATTGTTAACTAAAAAGAAGAGCAAAACGCCTTATTTTATTGAATTTCACTGTGTTCATATTGAATAAATTACCATTATTATTTTTACCAGTGAAAGAGTTGACCTTTATTGTATCAGTAAATACAGCTTAGAGGAGAAGAACGAGGCGATTGGTACCATGCTGAGAATGTGAATCATTCAAATCGAGTGATTCCATGTTTTGTTTACAACCGCACAGACCTATATATTTACAATATTTTAAAGTAATATTATACATCAGATATTATGAATGCCATGTCTATGTTTGTGTATGTTAGTGTATAGGAAGAAAACAACTGATCTCCTCACAACCGCTGATCAACAAAGAGTCGACGGAACATCAAGTGGAATAATCCTAACAGTGTATATAATACATAAAATTAAACTATTTAAACAGATAGCAAATACGACGAAAGAAGTGTAAGTAACCGGCTTATTCAATCCTGGATTCAACAATAGGTTGAATTAAGGGGAATAAGTCACTAAACAGTTAAATAATAATAAAATCTGATATTGAATAATAACGATTAGCCGAGAGCAAGACCCATTTTCAGTAAAATTAACCCTGAGACTACTACTTAATAATAAACATAAATAATTATAGACAAAGACGGAAAAGCGTCTGATTACAAATTGGCGCACAACGTTCGAGCGAAACTAGGAGGAAAAATATCCAACCTAATTTACAAAAT
Organism: Magicicada septendecula; assembly: GCA_034769895.1. Lineage (NCBI taxonomy): Eukaryota > Metazoa > Arthropoda > Insecta > Hemiptera > Cicadidae > Magicicada > Magicicada septendecula. The sequence goes on along the minus strand of CM068371.1, from coordinate 363,942,875 downwards.
AACCATCAACCTAATTTTCGAGGCAGCTGCAATACACAGGACCAAAACTGCAACGGAGAGCAACCTCAAAGAAGCGTGCGGCGGAGGCAGATAAAGAAATAAACATGGATGATAAGGAGGCGACGCCAGTCGAAGATCTAGAAGAAATATTACCTCGTATAGAACCCAGCCGACGAATACAAACAGAGGAACTACACGAGAGAACCACAAAAACGGGGGACAGTAATATCATGGAGATGCTGAAGAATATGATGGTAGAAAATAGAAAACATATGGAATCATTGAAGGAAGACGGTCAGAAGAATATTGAACTATTAAAGGAAGAATTGAAGGAAGACGGCCATAAGAATATTGAATTATTAAAAGAAGAATTGAAGGAAGACGGCCATAAGAATATTGAATTATTAAAAGAAGAATTGAAGGAAGACGGCCATAAGAATATTGCATTATTGAAAGAAGATTTTAACGAGAAATTAAATAAAAATAATGAATTATTAACAAAAAATATCGAATCGTGGAAGGAGGATTTCAAAAGGGAGTTAAACAAGAGGACGGAAGAGACAAATAAAATCATAGCTTCTTTGAAGGAAGATACCCAGGAATTGAGTAAGAAGATTGACGACAGCATCGAAGATAGTAATAAGAAGATTGAAATTGTCAGCCAGAGACTCGAAGACAGTCACGAAAAATTGAATACGAAAATAGGAGATGAGATAACCGAAGTCAGACGAGAAGTTTCTGAAATCGGCGAGAGGTGTGAAGAGAACCAACAAGAAATATAGAGAGCGAAAGAGACACTTCAGACCCGGTTGAATAACATCGAGGAATCCCATTTCAATAAATTCGAAGTCATGACAAAGAAACAAGAAGACTTGGGGACGAGATGTGAAGAAATCACCGCCACCGTGAATGACGTTCGGGAGCAAGTACACACTGACAAGGAGAAGATGGCTGAACTTCAACGACGAGAACTCAATAATTTTAGGGAAGAAATTAATTCATTCCGAAGTCAACCAATACAAGTGACCGGAATAACGAACATAGAGAATCGTGAACTGATAAATTTCCAACATTATAAAAGGAATCCCATGGAGTTCATCGAAAGAGTGGAAGAGAATATCGCCCGTACACGCGAAACTAGATGGTCTACTATCAGAAACATGTTAGACGAATACTTTAAGGACGTGCGCGATAATTGGTGGACGGCTACCCGACATGATATACAGAATTATGCGTAGTTCAAGGCGCTGTTTAAAACGAAATACTGGTCCGAATCGGCACAGAAAATAGTGCGGGACGACATCTGCAACGGGAAGTATGACCGCAGTAAAGGGGCATCACTCACCGCATACTTCTTAGGCAAAGTGTGTATGGCCAGAAATCTTGAGCCAAAGATACCTGAAGAATGCCTCGTCACTAAATTGGCGTATCATTTCGAAGAGGGCGTGGCCAGAGCGAGACTGAACGGACAAATAAGAACAATCCAAACTATGTCCGCGCTATTAGAAAACTATGAGCAGGAGAAGTATTATCGGAGGAGTCGGCAGGGACCAGACCCATACTTTGATAGAAACGGTCAGGCCGGATACCGAAATAATTATCGAGGTAATTATAATAACTCAAACCGGGATAATGCTGACCAGAATACGAGGCCAAATATTAACGGGAATAATCATCCGCCAGATAGGAATAGCACGAATTATAGGCCAAATTATACTAATAATTATAATCAGAATCCTCCTAATAACAACCACCGTCCTAATTATAACAGTGGAAATCAACATCGGCCAAATAATGGTAACCACCCCTACCGTGCAAATAATAACAATCGCCAGTACCGACCGAACAACGGGAACAACTACAACCCAAGCAATTTCAGGAGAGCTAATTACGTTCGTGCTGACGACAGAAACGGAGGGAGACGCTTCTATCAGGGACGTCGAAGCTTCAATGAAGATAATAACCCGTATAGTCAGGACGTAAGGAGTAGCGAATCCGGGTACGACACACGAAGGAGCCGCAGTAGCGAGGATATAAACAGAAATAATAATAGCGGACGTCAATACAACAATCCGGCTAGACCAGAAGAAAGGGAGAATAGAACCCCCAACACTAATGACAGGAGCGGAGAAGAAAACGCTACCTCTTTAAACGGACAACGGCAGTGAAAACTCACTTAGAACCCTCACTGATCCGATCTATTGGGTACGACGAACTACGACGACGGACAAACAATCAAGCGACATTTACTATCATACGCAATCATTACCTGAAGGACATCAGAGAAGATCTGATGGAAGAAGAAATCACAAAAAACAATAACAATAACAACAGCGAAATCGCGTATATTTCCGCCGAAGTGAATGGCGTGTTTACCAAAATCATGAAAGATACAGGAGCCAATGTATCGCTCATCGATCAATTAGAACTTAATAAAATACAGAGTAGGAGTAAGGAGCCCATATCGACCTTACCGATAAATAATATTATTTTGATCGGAGCGACCGGACGACAAAATAAGACCATAAGAAAGCAAGTCCAACTAGAAGTCACCAGTCAAGGGAATACCCTTCCTATAATATTTTTAGTAGCCAGTGGGTTACCATTCAGTTTGTTGATAGGCTGTGACGTATTAAGGAAGTACGCAGCTATAATAGATATGAGCAGAGCAAAAGTATCTCTGAGCTCAAATTGTGTGCAATGGACGGCGGAATTAATCGGAAGCGAAGAAGCCCCTCACGACCGGATCATTTGTTACATTAACGACGATAATAATTATAGGAACGAAATACCTAGAGAAGAAATAAATTGTGACCATGAAAATGACGACTTGTGGGAGGAAAAATTAGAAGAAATCCGGAGGTTCCAGACAGCCAAAAGCGATAGAAGAATAACCGACAACCAGGTAGAAAGATTAATTGCAATTTACGAGCAGTATAGACACGTATTTTCCAATGCTCCCGGAAAAGTAAAGGACTTCCAATGTGAGATTAGGTTCAAGGAAGCAGCCGGTTTTAAAAAGAAATCTTACCCCATTGCCTATTCGCAAAAAGAAGCGGTCCGAGCGGAAATAAATAGACTCATCGATGAAGATATTATTGAATATAGTTGTTCACCTTATACAAATCCTATAGTGGCAGTACCGAAGAAAAACGGTCAAGTGAGAATATGTCTGGATGCCAGAGAGATCAATAAAATCATAATTAACGATCGAACTTCACCAGGGGAGATCGAAGAGCTATTAAAGAAATTTCACGGTACCCGTTTTATTAGCACTTGGGATACCGTCTGCGGGTATTGGCAAGTGGAGTTGCACCCCAATAGCCGAAAATACATGGCATTGATATTCGAAGGGCGAAATTACCAATTTAAGAGGCTGCCCTTCGGTTTAGTAAATTCAGTGGCCGTTTTTGTAAAGTGTATGGACCAAGTTCTAGGACAAGAGGCCCTACAATTTACTACGGTATACGTTGACGATCTATTGATTACGTCTGATAACTGGGCAGATCATTGTGACCGTATTGAAAAGGTGTTATCAAAACTGGCAGAAAATCATGTGACACTGAAACTAGAGAAGTCACAATTTATCGCTGATGAAGTACAATTCTTAGGATTCAACCTATCCGAAAACGGCATTACACCATCACAGGAAAAAATCGAAGCAATACAATCATTCCCTACGCCCAAGAACAAAAAGCAGTTACAATCATTTTTAGGTACCTGCAACTATTACCGAAAGTTCCAAAACAACTACTCAAAATTAACGGCCGAATTTTCACAACAACTATCCTCTAAAGACAAGTGGAATTGGGGAGCAGAACAGGATACCACTTTCAAACTAATAAAGGAAAAATTCTTGGAATCAATAATGTTACGCCACCCCGACTTTAAAAGAGCGTTTTATATGAATTGCGACGCCAGCGACGTGAGTCTAGGGTCCGTCCTATACCAAGAAGATGACCAAGGAAATCACCTTGTGGTTAGCTTCGCCAGCAGAGTCCTGAACAAAAGTGAGCGTAACTACCATACTACGGAGAAAGAATTACTCAGCATTGTATTTGCCTGTAACAAATTCCGAACTTACGTTTTGGGTTACTCTTTAACTGTCAGGACAGATCACAAATCGATATCCTTTTCGAAAATTGCAAATTGAGCCATGGGAGACTTACTAGGTGGACATTAGCGTTACAGGAATATAATATTAACTGGGAGTATGTACCTGGAAAATACAACGTAGCAGCAGATGTGTTATCGAGAGTCAACATCCAAAACCAAACTTTCGAGGGAGAAAGGGAGACGGTAGCAAAAGTATATCACATTATAAAGGACAGGACAGAACTAGCCGAGATAATAAATAAAATAAAACTCCAGCAAAGAAGCGATGAGAAATTGAACAACATTCGCCAGAGATTAATAAATAAAGACGAGAGAGTTACCCCATACTATTGTGTATACCAAGACGTTCTATTTATAAAAAAACACTAACCAAAGTAACCAGTGGAAATTACTTATACCCAAAACTATAGAGAAGGAGATCACCATGGATTACCACATTAGATATGGTCACATGGGAGCTATTAATGTCATCAAGGCATTAGAGGAGAATGTGTATTTCAAGGGTATCAACAGGAGAGTACGCAGTTACATCAGGAATTGCCACCTATGCCAGATGGCAAAGTGTAACAACGAGAGGAAGGAGGGTTTAATGATACCGATCACCTCATCCAAGAAGCTAGAAAAAGTATTTGTTGATATTTGCGGCCCATTACCAAGGAGTGGGAGAAGACGACAATACAAATTCATTGTCATTATCTTCGACCACTACACTAAATATACAAAGTTGTATCCAATCAACAGAGCCACCACAAAAAATCTGTTGAGTATAATTATGGGTAAATACATGGCAGAGGTAGGAGTGCCAGGGTCGATAATCACTGACCATGGAACCCAATTCAAGGAAAGGATATGGAGGGAAACACTGCGGAGTAAGGGAGTGAGAACCTTCAAAACCTCAGTGTACCACCCTAGCAGCAACCCCGCTGAACGAGTTCTCCGAGAAGTAGGAAGAATCCTGAGAACATACTGTCACCAACAACAAAGAAAGTGGGAAGAGTATTTACCAGCTGCAGAGGATTTTATCAACCTGGCGTACCATCAAGCAATAGATACAACCCCATTTACCGCTATGTTTGAGAGAAAACCTCCTAGAAAAATTATAGAATTGATAGAATTTCCCCCAGGCGATGATTACACCTTTGACCAAGTAAAATTTTATAACAAGACCGTCGAACGAGCAGAGAGAATGCGAGAAAAATATAAGAAACGACAACCCAAAATAATTCAGTACAAAATGGGAGAACTAGTATTGCTAAAAAATCGAGAGCTCCCCAGCACCCTTGAAGGAATTGCTAAAAGTTCCTACTACTATATACTGGACCCTATACTATCGTCAAGGATAATCAAAACAACGCATACGAAATTATGGACACACATACCAATAGAACCAAGGGAGTCTATAATCAAGCTTCACTGAAGAATTATAATCATCTAGAATAAGTGAAAGCCACCATCACTTGAAGGAGTAGAGAAGAAGAAAACCAAAGAGAGTAACATGAAAGAAGGATATTATTATGGAAAGAAGAGAAAAAGAAAAATGTTTATTAAATGAACCATGTAACCCCAAGAATATCTATAAAATCAGATATTAACTATCAATGTATCATTATTATGTTATCACATTATATTATAATTATCAAATATTGTATACTCAATAAACGAAGAATTATAATCGTCCAGAATAAGTGAAGGCCACCATCACTTGAAGGAGTAGAGAGGAAGAAGATCAAAGAGAGTAACATGAAAGAAGGATATTATTATGGAAAGAAGAGAAAGAGAAAAATGTTTATTAAATGAACAATATAACCCCAAGAGTATCTATAAAATCAGATATTAACTATTAATGTATCATTATTATATTACCACATTGCATTATAACTATCAAATATTGTATACCCAATAAACGAAGAATTATAATCGTCCAGAATAAAGGTTCACCCAACTAACCTTTGAAGGAGTAGAGAGGAAGAAGATCAAAGAGAGTAAAATGAAAGAAGGATATTATTATGGAAAGAAGAGAAAGAGAAAAATGTTTATTAAATGAACAATGTAACCCCAAGAATATCTATAAAATCAGATATTAATATGTTGTTATTATATTATCACATTGTATTGTAATTATCAAATATTGTATACCCAATAAATCACCAACAAAAGAAGAGGATATTCTTATGGAAAGAAGAAAGAGAAAAATGTTTATTAAGTGAATATTGTATATAAAAAAGAAGAAATTTTATTAATCAAATATTATATTAAATATTGAACGAAAAATGTTTGTCAAATGAATATTGTATGTGAACCGAGAAAAGGAAGACTAGTATCTGATGACTAAACCATAACCAAAACAAGCAACTAGTGAACGCACTTAAGATATTTTAAACAATGTTTACTATCATTTTGAAAAAATTGTGTACTATCCAAAATAAAATGTTAAAAAAAAATATGACATTTGCTAGAATAATGAGAATATTATGTAGAGAAGATAGTGAGAAGGAGAATTGACCAAGAAAAGAAGAAAAAACCAATCAATGTGAAGAACAATTTTGTCACGATAAGGAGAGAAGAAAAAATGAAGCATATTTACACATGCTATTTGTCAACAACCTTAACTAATGAAGATCTGCAGAAGTGAAGAAGGAATCCAGAAGGAAGTGTATAATAAAATATAAAAGGCAGGAAAGTGAATAACCCCAAGAGTGTTTATTATTATTAGTCGAAAGAGACTGCTTATGAGTATTATTATTTGATGAATTGACTGTAGAAAAGTTTCAGCAATCATTTAACTGGGCAGGGATGAGGTACCCCTGATCTCAGAAAGAGTGTAGGTATGGACGACGGAGTTAGGTAAGCCATAGAGCCCACCCGAATCGATTCCAGCTACCAAGTTAGGAAAAAAATGTTAGGGAAATTAAATATTTAAGGGAAAAAAAACACGACAGCCAAGAATATAATTAAACAAGAATCAAAGATTATGAAGATGAAGGAGATGCAGAGAATATAGTGAACTGAAGACAAGTGTAAGAGTAAATACAAGATATGAAAACATTATATGTGACTTAAGAGTGAAATAAAAAATTGATAATTTCTTCAATCATAAAACGAAGATATCAGAAATGATCAATTCTAATAAGGAGGCAATATGTAACAGTACATATGACACCACATCCACCTAAGTACTGAAAATTAATTTAAAGGCCACCACTAGTAAGAATACGTTAAAAGGTCTAGAATACCACCAAGTATACTAAAAAAAAGACCATAAGTTTAAATAAGGGAAGCATCATTGAAAGGAATTCACTAGTAAATGCACCAATAAAGAAGAAAAGAAGAATAAAGACGATACGACCGACATACTATACCCAATAGGTCAGTGAGAAGGACATAAGACAATAAACGAAGGAAGAAGAATCAGTGAGAAGGACATAAAACCACAAAGGAGGAATAGATCAGTGAGAAGGACATAAGACAATAAAAGAAGGAAGAAGAATCAGTGAGAAGGACACAAGACAATAAAAGAAGAAAGAAAAATCAGTGATAAGGACAAGAACAAAAGAAGAAAGAAGAATCAGGGAGAAGAATACAACAATGACAACTTCAAGAAAGAAGAAGGAAGAAACAGTGTGAAGAAGACAAGTGAAAACCACATCATGTATAAAAATGAACAATAGTGAGAAGGAGATCAGTGAAGAAAGAAGAAGGAAGATAACCAGACCAAACACAAGAACAAGGGAAGGAGATTGAAGTATAACAAACTAACATAAACCTTTGAAAGAATAATTGTATTAAGAAGAAGGAAGAAATGATAATTAATTACATGATATAAATCCCTAAGCTGTATGGTAAAGTCAACACTGACAACAACTCATTTAATGAATACATTCATTGTCTATGTGAAACACATTATTGTAAATAAGGACTGAATATTGTAAATAAAGAGTCACAAGCAAACTGAATAAGGACAAGATGAGTTTATGATAGCTAAATGATGTGTAGTTATAGAATAAACAGAGGAATAAGTCCCAAAATAGTGAATGACCAATTGTACAGTGGGAATGATGTTCATACAAACCCACTAATTAACAACAAATAAGATAATACAGGAGTAAACTAAATGTGAACTATTGATACCCAATAACCAGTGTACAAACATGAAATGAAAACCAGTCGAATAGACTAAGATAGAAATACACAGCCATAAACAACACATTACTGTTCACTGAACCTATAACACAACCTAATCTGGGCATCCAGTTTCCAGTAAAACTTGATAAAAACTAAATCAAAACAATGTTAAACCAAAATGTAATGAGCTAGGAAGTAAATAGAGCATATAAGGAATGTTTTGTACACAATAGCTAATAGTATAACAGGATATAAAAGCTATATTTATGTAATACAAATATGACAAAATTCTTGTAATGGCAAAGAGACATTGTGCAACCAAAATCATGTTATAAACACATTATACAAAGATAGTAACTCAACTAATGACCTGATGTCAGACAGAATACTGTTCATATGAGCAATTGCAACCAAAATAACCATTTAAATAATCTATATAAATGTAATTATAACTAAACCATTGTGACAGTTAGCTGCAAGTAAAAGTTACAGCCTCCAAACCTAGCTAATAACAGAATCAAATGCAGAGTGAACTGCATCACAATAACGATAAGGTCATAGTGACTATTTCAATTATCAATTAGAAAATAATACAACTAAAATGTCTATGATACCAAGCATACTACCAAGTAACGCCATATAGGCATAACAAGCCTAATTCATAAGTGATAATTAAGGCATTAAACCAATAATGTAGGAAAAAGAACACTGCCAGTAGTGACTTAACCCATCGATATTTAATTACAACATGTTAAAATTAAATTAAATACTCTTATTACTAGGTAATAAGAAAAACAAAACTGTATGACAATAAGTTTAAGTGTGAATCTATGAAAACGGACATAGTGTTAATATTAAGACATAGTTTTAAGGGAAAATTGTACAGTAGCTTAAGAACGAGACACTACCATAGAATATAAAATAAAAACCATAAAATATTGATAATTAATGGGTTAATGGACACTAAGTATAAATGCTAAGTGCTAAGTCAGCTAACCCTAATCAGAAATATATGATGAGGGGGTTCAAATTAATCGTCTTTCAAAATCATGAACAATGAGAGTAATCACAATATCCTCAGTACAATTATAAGGAAGGTATTGGACTTTTAAAAATAATTGTATTGTCCTTAGCCCTTTCGCGTGGGTGTGTGAACCAGAATTTCTTAATCTTGTTCCCAAAGACTGACGCTGATGAGAGCGTCTGTTTTGACGAAGCCTACCGTAAATAAACGAATTAAAATAAACTGACCAATCCGAAATTCATCATTCCGACAGAGGAACCAGGGACAGTCTTTCAACAACAACGAAGCGAACTGCATGCTCGTCGACGCTTCAGAAAAACGTGCTTTTGACTCAACCAAGCGTCAACCATATTAACCTCAAACTGAGATATAGGTTACCTACATTGAAGAATCAGTGCAGTATATTTACAAGTGTACTTTATTCGGAGTTTATGCGCATAGGAGTGGGTGCAGTGTAGTGATAAAGTTTAAATAATTAATTAATAATTTTTATTAATTAAAAAGTGTTAATAATAAAAAAAGTGTAACCCTTCGAACGACAAGAGACGCAAGTATTCATAACCACAAATATGTTATGATTAGTTTATAAGAAAAATAACTGAACGCTAAAAGCGATTCAAATTGACCTATAGAAACAATTAAATTCCCTATTCTTAACAGAAGGGAGCTGATAAATACAAATGAACAATGTCGAAAGTGAACGTTCTGAGTAATGACAGTTTTACTATTTGTATACTATAAATATCTAGAATAAGTAAAGACATTGTAATATCAATGAAGAGTATATGTGCTCTTATGCTATCAGCAGATGGGAGTATGAATTATTTTGTTACTAAATTCAATTAATAGTTTCGCCGGAGAGCGATAACTACAATAAATGAGTTACCTTTACCTGAAATAGGAATATCCAATTTTACAGATGATCGTAGTACCTGATACTGGATTATCACAATTACTATTAATTAATAATAAATAATTCACTACTTTTAACCCAAACAAGGTTGCACTAACAATATATAAAGCGTATGCCTAGCCATGAACAGTAGTTCATATTTTATTTTTTTCATTAATAATCAATGAATTCTTGTCTTATATGTTTGTTCTAGCCGTAGCTATTATTTCAAATAAGTGTATTTTGCAGTCTAAAAGAACCTACTACTTTTATTATTATAATCATTATTAAATTTTCAAGTCGAACAATACGACATAACCTATATGTTTGTCAACACACATTGTATTACTAACCAGAGGCAGTCATGCCAACTCGAGCTCATCATTTGTTTTAGAGTCTATGTTCACTTTTAAAATATTAATTGTTAACTAAAAAGAAGAGCAAAACGCCTTATTGTATTGAATTTCACTGTGTTCGTATTGAATAAATTACCATTATTATTTTTACCAGTGAAAGAGTTGACCTTTATTGTATCAGTAAATACAGCTTAGAGGAGAAGAACGAGGCGATTGGTACCATGCTGAGAATGCGAATCATTCAAATCGAGTGATTCCATGTTTTGTTTACAACCGCACAGACCTATATATTTACAATATTATAACGTAATATTATACATGAGATATTATGAATGCCATGTCTATGTTTGTGTATGTTAGTGTATAGGAAGGAAACAACTGATCTCCTCACAACCGCTGATCAACAAAGAGTCGACGGAACGTCAAGTGGAATAATCCTAACAGTGTATATAATACACAAAATTAAACTATTTAAACAGATAGCTAATACGACGAAAGAAGTGTAAGTAACCGGCTTATTCAATCCTGGATTCAACAATAGGTTGAATTGAGGGGAATAAGTCACTAAACAGTTAAATAATAATAAAATGTGATATTGAATAATAACGATTAGCCGAGAGCAAGACCCATTTTCAGTAAAATTAACCCTGAGACTACTACTTAATAATAAACATAAATAATTATAGACAAAGACGGAAAAGCGTCTGATTACAATACGTTGATTCTATTTTGAACAATATTTTGAACAAAATATATATTTTGCACTTCTATTAATTAATGATCTCTATAGTATACATGAATTGCTTCAAAGCTAGTAAATGATCGTCTCGGCTATTCCAAGAGAGAAAATCGGCTGAACAATACGTCATGCAAACTAGCAGCTGTGCTTATTAATGAAACATTTTATATGCAAGGATATGCAGTAGACGGGGTTATTACAGCATGCACTGCCTATCAATTGCAGTCTAACAGATATCAAGCACCGACTTTACCAGCAGATTACGTGCGCACTATGAAAGTTACAACAGCATTATGTGCAAAATGCATTAAATCGCGACTGCCGAGACGTAAAGCACTCGCTCATCTTACCCTAAGTATATCGCTGTTACAAGCGAATTATTGTATTTTTGCACTAGCTATTAAAAGTGCCGTATACTTTCCGTTTTGATTACTTGCTTAATGAAGTTTTTACATTCGCTTATACGTTACGTTAAAGGTAAATATAAAACAATTAGACAAAGAAGGCTTTAATAAATTGTGGCAACAATGTTTAAGGTAAACGATGCTTTGAAACAACCCTATTTCTGTAAGGATACAATTATTGTTAGTTTTTTGTACCCATAAAAAGTTATTCTACTGATGATGTCTCTTTAAGTTGTTATTTAGGAATCTTTTCTATTGTTTATATATTAAATATTTTTTGTACTACACTTTGAATGTACATTTAATCACATTGCTTAGATATTAATCATAAGTACCATCGTAAATTTAATTTCAGTGATTTGTAAAATAATTAGTTGTTAAATAAACAAACTAACACACACCTTATAAGTTTCTGATATTTCTCAAAAATTATTGTATAAATACTCAATTATATAATGTTGTATAATGTAGAGTAAGTGTACTACAATAAGTTATAGCATGCCATTAGTGTAAGTTGTTACCTGATGCTTATATGCAATATTGTTATTTAAAATATAATTGTAAGTTATTATAAGTACATACAAAATATACTTTTTTCTATTAGAAGTTTTTTGTCATCTGTATACGGCTATTGACAAAAGAAAATAACGTTTTAAATACAAATAATATGAATGATATTTCTAATTTAGCTATAAAATGTTGCTTCCTGTTGTAAGTTTACTGGTTCGAATAGCCACTGTCGAAAGAGTTCTTTTTAATAATTAAAATATTATATTCATTACAAAATAAGATTAAAATGACAACAATAAGTTTAAACGTAGCCTACGTCTTTGATATTAGCTGTGCTGTACATACACCCACTCGAGAGCCTTTATAAGTGACTTTATATTAGCAAATTGAGAGCCTGTTTTATATTAAAGCTACTATTGCACTGCTCCTCGGCACTTGTATGATACATAGCACGTTTTTTAATTTAAACATCTTATGTTACCACCATATCTGGTAACTTTATATTTGAATTAGCGTTGATTAAATTAAAATTAATTAATGGATGAAGGATGACGAGCTGCAGCCAACCAGCGTATGTGCTGCTAACCTAGCAGAGAGTTAATACATACTGTTTCTTATACACTTTAAGTCATAGTGTGTCAAACTAGGTTGTTTATAACATACTTTGTGTCATTCGAAAACGGGAGACTAGTACACTAGTATGCACTACTAGTATGCACTGACTAGTAGAATGCACTACTTTCTGAGGGGACTACTCCTCTGAGTACACTAGGTATAAGATCCTCATCTTCGGTGTCCAATACATACGAGGAAACTGCTCTACATAATCGCTATGCTATATCTACTGTCAATTCGCCCACTGCTCACAATTCATTATTATCCTATTGCATTCAAAATTGTTACGTGTTACAGCAGTACGGCATGATAACACATTATCAAACTTAAAATCGTCAACACACTTACTACTAGAAATAATTTTAAACAATATCAATATTGTCATACAATTTATGGTATAACAAACAAAAATATGTAACACTAAGTGTGAAAAAATAATTGCAACAATTAATATACTTTTTTATTTGTAAAATCTGTGTAAAAGCGTAATGTCTGAGTATAAGATAATTACATATCGTTTATACTCTGAGATCGCAAATTGTATTCCGGACTAACTAAATGGAAAATTATAAAAATACAACCACATCTGTCATACGATTGTAAAAGTCATACATAACATTGTATTAAATACAAAAGGTTTTGTTGGCAACAGTTTTATTCTTCATAGACTTATACATTTTATATTTATTAATGCACAGTTTTGTTTAAACTTTATCATTTTTACGTTTCAAAATATTTGAATATATGTCTTTATATTTTGTAACTTTTGTTACCACTATTAGTGGTTTTCGTTTTTCAGTACTCTTTTTGTTCACAAAAGTTTACGCAATTTTATTTTTTTAATATCATAAATCAACAAAAAATTTTTAAGATTTCAAATTTTAAATATATTTGTTTTATTGCCATTTATGTTATGCGCAGAACTCAAGTTTGTAAATTTTTGGCAGTACAGAGTTTTTAACATTTTGCTAAAAAATCCTCTTCTGAAAATAATTACGTCCGTATTGTAATAAGTACCAGAATCTGAAATCATTCCCAGATACTATTACACTTTTAGGCAACTGTGGATTTTTCCTGTGGTCGTTAATTTGTGTTTGAAACGTCATATTAAAGTGCTATAGGTATAAATAAAATGTGTTTGAAACAGGGGCTGCAGTAATAACTTCTTATGAATTTGCTGCGCAATATTCGTAATCCTTTAGTTTGAATGTCTTTAGTGAGCAAGCAAGTCGTTTCTGTGCTTTGTTTCTACCATGGATACAAAATCACAAAGAAAAGGTTGCACAGATATAGAATTTTCTGTATCAAGTAAACAAAAGACAAGGTAAATTTCGATTCTTTCAACAATAATGTAAAACACAGCTTTGTTTCTTTATACGGCAGCAACTTTGCTGTTTTATCGTTGGCTTACATGCCACTATAATGTAAAATGTTTTGAAATTTAAACAACTAATATCCTTATTACAAAAATAAGATTTTGCTGACGTAATTAATACATGTGCATTTAGAACACGATTGTTATTGTGTAATGAATGTTACGACATAAAACGTTTATGTTAATAAGTATTGTTATCATATTAATTTTTTGTAGCAATAGTGGTTCTAATTTATTGTAGCATTTTATTGATTTCCAAATACTTCAATATTTTCTAAGTTAAAGTAAATTGGTAGTGTCATGGAACGTGCCAGGACTGCTCTGTACTGATAGTTCTGCAGATAAAGTGAACGAAATGAATAGAAATTTGTAAAACAGTATTTCAACATTAAGTGTTATAGGAATCTTTATAATAGATAAAAACAGATCTAAATGTTTTCTACACCAATCTGTAGATTCATGTACTACTTTAAACCTTACAGGCTATTTAAAATTAAACTTCTGCTTTACATTAAACACAAGAATTTTATAAAGTAATATTTATTCTCTAACCATTCGGTTTTATAGCTGTGATTACCTCTTAATATCTATACTCAGTGTACCTAGCAACACATGGTAACGAAATAAATATTACAGCTATACGGGGGCATATAACAGGGCTCGGATTTAGTTAAGAAACGTTTTCCAAAAATTTAATTACTAAGGCAGACGATAAGGCAAAGGTGGTGAGCCAAACTAAAACAAAATCATATGAAAAGAGCACCACAATAAAATGAGACATTATAGGGGCTATGCATAATTTTGCCTATTGGGTGCCAACATAACATCTGATATCAATTAAGACAGTGAAATTAGAGCTCACCTTAGTAAGTAAAGCAAATCTTTAACTATTCCTTGAACTTAGATAAAACGAGATACATGAGAAGCTAAAACTTAGAATCTATTGAGCCATATCACTATATCTTTTTTCTTGCGAGACAGAAACAAAGCCTGGTTCTTACTCCCGCATCAGTACATTGGCTCATTATACATAAAAAGGAGTTCCTAAAACGCATATTGGCTGGTACTTAGTCCAATTATGGCTCATCAAATCACTGTAGGAGAGGTAGGTACAAAGGTTTTAGCAAAAAAATATTTTCGTATATTATAAAATTCATTTATCTTAACTAAATTACGTAACTACAACTCACAATATTAGTATCTACTTATTTTGTATGCTTATCAATGAACTGATTTTGTATCAATTTTATCAATTGTTAAAATTACCTTTTCTTAACATAGTGTATAAGACGACACAAGTACAGTTACCTGGAATACTAATTCTTGAGGCATACTTTTATGTGAGTTTCAGTGGCGCAATTGGCTAGCGCGTTCGGCTGTTATACCAAAATTTTGGGGTTTGATACCACCACTCGGGTGTAGCTAGTCATTTTTTGTACAAAAAAGTTTCTAATCGACAAATACATAAGTCTTAATGCGTTTGAATTTTTTGTTTGTTGAGGTTGTTTTTCAGTTATTACGAAATATTATTACGTGTCTTGACCGAATATATTAACAGCATTTTATTCTCTCGTTAGAAATAGGCAGGCATTAATAAAAGTTAGTAAACAATTTTACAAGTAAATATCATACAAATGTAAATTATTTATTAAATTAACAAATAAAAAATGTATCGTAGATATAAAGTAAAGAACTTAACATTTACTATAATACTGTTTATTTAATAAATTCAAGTATTATGATTTGTCAGTTGGTGGTATTTTGAGAATTGCAAAATATAAGCCCACATAAACTCCTTAGGCCAATGACTTTCAACTGGCGCCCCGCGTCACATTTTTATGCGACTTGGAATATTATCTTGGAAAAATATTTTATAAATTATATTATGTACTTATTGCAAATTACTTTACGTTAAAATACAATAGTGACTTTATGCTTACTCTAAACTTTTCCAAACATTCTATAAAAAAAATAGTTTTAAAACTGTTGGAAATTAGAAAAAGAGTTAACAAATGATAAAATAAGTGATTTTTTAAGATTTTGGTCTAAATATTCATGTTGTCATAGACGAGGTTAACATAAAATTTAAAAGAAATCCTGATAAGTAGTGTCCCGCTACCTGATAATTTTCTTGGTACTGTGACTGAAGAACAACCGATATTCAACTGGAATCGCCTGATTTACAAGCTTTTTCTCTCGTGTTCAATTTAAAATCTGCGACCATTTAGGCAGAAAATAGCGTCGATATTTAGAAGTATACGCGTTTGTGTAAGAGTTTTCTCCACGATGAAGTTAATCAAGAAGCACAGCGTAAGTTAACTCACAGATTTTCTCTGCTTCGACTGCTGAGACTGGCAATAACTCAGCTTGTTGTTGAAATTTCTCTGAGTTTCGCATTCAATATTTCATGTAAATAGTATACAACGTTTATTATTTCGTTATACTACAGTTAAAATATATCCAGTAAGATATGTTAAACGTGCAAATTACCCCTTTTTATTTGTCGACAATTAATTACTGCCATTTTTATTTTTGTCGGTACTTGTTAAAAATGTATCGAGTTAAAAACAAATTTCTAACCCTTAGGCTCTTTTAAGAGCCTATATAAATCTTCAAAACCACCTATATTAATAGTGGAAGAGGTACGAATTTAAACATTTTTTTTTTTTTTTTTTTTTTTTTTTTTAATTATTGAAACTGGTCTAAAAGACCAACCATCAATTTACATCTAATGTTTTTAAGTTACTTATACAGTCACCCACTGGTGTACTATATATTACTTTCTAGATTTCTGCACACACTGCACTACACTAATTCAAAAGTTTTAGTTCTCTTCAGCCTTCTCACTGTATTGGCGTTGTCAAGCAGTTGAATAGCTTCTACATTGATATGCTGGTGTAATCTAGATTCGTGCTTTGCAGCAAACCTTTTAATTTCACTGGCGACATCAGGGATCCTAAGGTCTCGATGTAGATCACTATTTCTGATGTACCATGGAGCATTTACCATGTTCCGTAGCACTCTATTCTGGAAGGTTTGAATACATCTAATGTTCGTTTCTTTCGCACAACCCCACAGTTGAATTCCATAAAGCCAAATTGGTTTCAGAATTTGGTTATATATCAGAAATTTGTTGTGTATTGACAACTGAGAATTTCGTCCCAAGAGCCAATACAGTTGTCTATATTTGAGACCAACCTCCGTCCTTTTTTTTCTGATGTGCTCTTTCCATCGTAGTTTTGTATCTAGGGTCATCCCCAAATATTTGGCAGTGTTTGCATATGGTACTACAACACCATTTAAGGTAACTGGAAGACTGTTCTCTATTCTTTTGTTTGCAAAATTGATATGGACAGATTTCAGTTCATTAAGCTTAATTTTCCATCTCCTAGTCCACTGCTGTATCTGATCACTAGCACCTTGAAGCATGTTGGTAGCTTCACCTAAGGTCGAACCAATCGCCATTATAGCTGTGTCATCAGCGAAAGTAGCAACAGACACATTCTCTGGCTGCGGCAGATCACATGTAAACAACAAGTAGAGGATGGGCCCCAAAACACTCCCTTGGGGCACACCTGCCCTCACTTCTCTTAACTCAGAATAGTCATCTTCCTGTTTGACTCTAAATAATCTTTCCGATATATATGATTTTAACACGTCAACATATTGTTTTGGTAGCATTTTATTAAGTTTATGTATTAAACCTTTATGCCAAACTTTATCAAAGGCCTGAGCCACATCGAGGAAGATTGTCGAGCAGATTAGCTTTTTTTCTAGTGCTTTCTCTATTATGTCTGTTATTCTATGTACTTGGTCTATTGTGGAATGTTTTTGTCTGAACCCGAATTGATGATTTTGTATCAGCTTTTTTCTCTCTATTACTCGATTTAGCCTTTGCAACAGAAGTTTTTCAAAAAGCTTTGATATAGTTGGCAACAGTGATATGGGCCGATATGATTTGGCCTCATTTGGCGGTTTGCCTGGTTTACGTAGCATAATAACTTCTGCCACGTTCCAGACACTAGGAACATGCTTTAGCCTAAGTGCCGCATTGAATAAATATGTAAGCATAACAATCCCTTTCTTAGGTAACTGCTTTAAGATCTCACCTGTAATGAGGTCAAAGCCAGGTGATTTTCGGGGGTTCAAGTTTATCTTGATCTCCTTAGCTACCTCTTTTGGGGTGACCAGTTGAATGTCCTCCTCTTCATGATTTGTATCTTCATCTAACTCTGTACCAGACTGGGTATTATTTGGCTTAAAAATGTCAGCTAGATGTTCAGCAAACGTTTCAGCTTTTTCTTTATGATCTCTAGCCCATGTACCGTCGCTTTGTCTAATAGGTGGTACTTGAGTGATCGACCTTTTAAGCTTCCTCGTTGCTTTCCATAACGAGTACTCTGTATCTGCATCTGCTGTTAGATTTTCCAAATAGGAAGCTATTGATGCTTCTTTTAACTTCTGTATTACACGCTTTAGTTGTTGCGATTTGTTGTTAAGTACAGTTTTATCATTTGGGTCACGAGTCTGTTGCCATTTTCTTCTAGCTCTCCTCTTTTCTTTGACAAGTTCTCTGATCTCTCTAGGATAGTTGTTAACAACAATTCCATGGGTGATTTCTCTCGTATTGTTCCAGGCTGTAGTTTGAATATTATAATTAAACTTCTCGGCTTCTATTTCTAATTGGTTCTTAGTTCTCAACTGGACATTTAGTTGTATCTTGCCTTCAAGTTCTAATTTGAAGCTTTCCCAATCAGTAGTTTTGTTAACTAGGCTTGGTTTGTTTACTTTTTTTATTATCCTTTCACTCAGCGTCAGTATTACTGCTGAATGATCAGAGTCAAGATCAAAATTCTCCTCGATATCAATAAAGTTCTGCGAGAACCTCCTTGATATGAAGAAATCTAATAGATCTGGAATTTTATTAGGATCTGTGGGCCAGTAAGTAGGTTTGCCTGTACTGTGGAAGCTACAACCTGTTTCTTGTATTGCTTTATTAAGCTCGCTACCTTTAGTTGTTGTTAATCTGGATCCCCAATCTACATGTTTAGCATTGTAGTCTCCGCCTACAATGAATCTCTCACCTAGGTGTAATATAAATTTCTTGTAATCTATCTCCTTTAGGTCGTGTCTTGGAGGACAGTATATCGCACCAACGATTAGTTTTTGCTTGGTGGATTTGATTCCAACTACAGTGAGTTGGATTTCTGCAGTCTGAAGGTGACACTCCTCATAGTGGTTAATCCTATTCTTAATAATGATAGCACTTCCTCCTTTGGCTTTATTATCCGGATGAATGGTTTGATATACCTGGTATCCATTTATTTTTAAGCATGACTGATTTGTTAAGTGTGTCTCTGATACTAGACATATATCAATGTCTTGTGCCTTGAGGAATAATTCTATTTCTTGCTTTCTGTTCTGGATACCATTGGCATTCCAGGTAGCTATCCTTAGGTCTTTCTGGTCCATTGATTAGTTCTCTGTGGGATTGTGCCAGGATTTCTGGCTTCTAATCTATCTAGTCTATCCATGACTATTTTCATCATGTCCATCATATTCTGCATCATTTGCACCATAGATGAATCATCATTTTGAACTAAAGTCTTGTTAGCTTTAACTGCTTGAGCAAAGGACATTTCACTATTGATTTTATTAGCTGTGAAAGTTCTTGGTTGAGGTTTTTTAGGTCGTCTCTCACTTATTAAATTATTGCGTCTTATTTGAAGTTCACGTGCAACCAAACAACCCCTGTAGCTAGCAGGATGTGCTTCTGCACAATTTGAACACTTTGCTGGCACATCTCGTTTTTGCTGGCAATCGATGGTCCTGTGATCGCCTGCACATTTAACACAGATAGGTCCATGTTGGCAATATTTATGAGTGTGACCACATCTTTGACACCTTTTACACTGTGTTATCAGTTTGTTACTCCTGAGAGCTTCAATTTTTATTTTCATATGACATAAATATTGAATATCAAATATTTTTTTTATATCCTCTGATCTGTCAAACGTTAGCATAAATAATGACAAATGTGTGATTTTTCCCTTGCCGTCAACTTTAGTCTTTCTAATTTTATGAACTACTTCAAGGATTTTATATCCTCTATTCAATAACTCCTCTTTAATCTCTTCTGATATGCATGTTGGATGCAAGTTACGTGCCATGACTCTTATTGGTCTGGTCTGTTTATTTTCATAAGTATGCCATTCCAACTTACTTTCTTTTAGGAGTTTTGTCAGTTCTCTATATTCCATTTCTGTGTCTACATTAATTTTCAGCTGATTGTTGTTCATCATGCTGGTGTTAAATTTCAGATCTTTTGATTTCAGTTTCTGACTTATTTCTATATAATTTACCACATTGCTCAGTATCACTGGCGGTGGCTTAGCCGATTTTTTTACATTTTCTTTAGTCCTCTTACTTTTGTTTATTGGACTGGTTTTCGGTGTTTCTGGTGATTCCATAGTTTTCCTTTTACGTTTTTTATTCTTTTCCAGTATCCAAGCAGTTTCTTTGGCCACGATTTCTTCCTCTTCTTCCGAGTTGGCTGGACTATAGGATACCCTAGGCTGTAACTTCTTGATTTCTTCCTGTAGTCGTCTGATTTCGTAATAAGCAGAATTAAGCTGAGCCTGCAGTCTGCTTATTGTGTCCTCTGGGACTTCCATTGTTGGTATCTGTGCGTTTTGTTTTTCCAAACTACAGTTTATATTAGTTGGCGGAGACCTTGCCACCAACGAACCTCTTCTAAACGGATCCTCACCAAGCAATAGCTGCCCCCCCCCCCAGAATCCACGGGGCCGACCTCCGAAGAGGGTGGATTTACCAGCAGACATTACAGCGCTTTTCCGGCATGTTCTGAAAACTACATATTTTCAGTACGGCGGTGAGTTCTTTGAAATGATTGATGGTGTGGCCATGGGGAGTCCACTCAGTCCTGTGGTGGCGAACTTTTATATGGAACGGTTCGAACAGCGGGCAATTACATCTTTTCCGCTGAAGCCGAGGTGCTGGTTCCGGTATGTTGATGACACATTTGTTATCTGGAGCCATGGTGAGGAAGAACTCGGCAGGTTCCTGGCGCATCTCAATCAGGTTCACCCACGGATACAGTTTACCGTCGAGAGGGAGACCGACAATCAGCTGGCTTTTCTGGACGTGTTGGTTCTTAGAAGGACCGATGGCAGCCTCGGACATAAAGTTTATAGAAAACCGACGCACACTGACCGCTATCTCCATAAACAGTCGAACCACCATCCCAGCCAGAAGAGGGCGGTGTTGAAGACCTTGGTGGACCGGGCTAGGAGGATATGCGAGCCCCGGTACCTCGATGATGAGCTGCGCCACCTCGAACTAGCGCTGCAGGCCAATGGGTATTCCGTCGGGGAGGTGAGACGTGCGGTCCGGCCGAGAAGAACAGCCAGGCCGTAAGTGGATTCACGTGAGACCGTCGGTTTCGCGGCGTTGCCCTACAGTCATGGGGTGACGGACCGCATTGGTAGGCTGCTCAGTCGGCACGGTGTAAGGCCAGTATTCAAGCCGACAAAGAAGATACACCAGTTCTTGCGGCCGACGAAGGATGTCCGAGACCCGCTGTCATCGTGCGGTGTGTACGGAGTTCCCTGCTCATGCGGCCAGGTGTACATTGGTACCACGAAGCGCAGCGTCCGCACACGCGTGGGTGAACATAGCCGTTACTGTAGACTGGGACAGCCGGAGAAGTCTGCCGTGGCCGAACACGCGCTCGCCAATGCCGACCATCGGATCCGTTTCGATGAGACGAAACTCTTGTCGGCGGTGAGTGATTACTTCCCTCGTCTTCATATGGAGTCCGTCTTGATTCAGAAGCATGCTGCGATCGCTATGAATCGACGGTAGCATGTAGCATGTAGCATCATAGTAGCGGGGCGTCTTCGCACCCGGTGCATGACTGCAGCATCTGGGTCGAGCCCAATGGCTGCCTGTGGACTTAGTCCTGGTTCATTCGACTGGTGCCTAAAAACAGGAATGGACAACCGCCAACCAGTTAACTGAGAAAGCGGGGGAGAAAGGTTTTCAATTTTTATTTATTTTAAAAACTTCTGCAATCAGTGGGCACTGCCGCAAGGACGGGTTCAGGTGACAGATATCGCCCGTTCCCAGTCCCGCGTGCAGACGCCGTGAGGCGTCGGTCGCTCCCCGCGAGGCAGAGAGCCTCCGTGCCAGTGATAGCGCGTAGCAGCGGCATTCAGCGCGGTCGGCATACTAGGAAGGGAAGAAGGAAACAGCTTTGCAGGTAAATTCTGGGGCATAGGCAGATAGTGAATATGTAAATTAGGTGAGGTTTAAGTTTACTTAAACTTATGGCGGGTCATCGAGAATCGCCCGAGGGCGTTTGACCCGGACAGGGGGAGGTGGTTGCGTGGTGCTGATGGTCCTGAGGTAAGGGAAGGAAGAGGTCTCAGCTGCGGCAAAGAGAGTCGCAGCTAATGACCAGACAAAGGCTGAGAGAGCAGGAACTCGTAGACCTCCTCGAATGACACTATTTCTAACAAGCCAAGGTGATCCCGACAAGGAACGGAGGGTTCTGGATTGGAAACTTTCCAGCCTACGCCTGTTGGTGGCGGAGGCAAGTGACCACCAAACAGGTGCCGCATAGGTCAAGACAGACCGGAGAAACAACAGATAGAGGGTAACTTTCGTGCGCAGCGCCAGGGGGCTGCGACACGCGAGGTATGGGTAAAGTTTGGCTCGAACGCCGCGAGCCTTGGCAAGGGTTTCCGTCACGTGGGCGTTGAAGCAAAGGCGACGATCTAGCCGAACGCCTAGATACTTCACCGACTCTTTATAGGCGATAGGCCTCCCTTCCAGGGAGAGGGGCTGGCATCGGGAGATGGACTTACGAGTGAAACAGATCGCCTCGGATTTCTCCGTATTGATCGTCACCCGCCATTTCCGTAGCCAGTCCGGAAGCTGGTCCAACTGACGCTGCAACTGTGTACTCGCAAAACGCGGGGACACAGAGCTGTAATGATACACTGCATCGTCAGCGAACAAAGACAACGTGACTCCGGGCAAAACAGGCAGGTCGTTCGTGTACACAAGGTACAGAACGGGGACGAGGACAGATCCCTGAGGTACGCCGGCGGCGACAGGACGAACTGCAGAGCAGGTTCCGTCGACGCTCACCCTGAAGGTTCGGTCGCTGAGATACGACCGGAGGAAAAACACTATGGACGATGGTAAGGGGGAGTTGGCTAGTTTGAAGAGAAGACCTTCGTGCCAGACTTTGTCGAAGGCCTTGCTCACGTCCAGCAGTGCGGCGGCCGTAGCCGCTCGCCTGTTGGTGGCGTCAGAGAGTTGCGTTACCACGCGGACTAGTTGAAGCGTGGTCGAGTGCTCTCTGCGAAACCCGAACTGTTCGTTGCGGATAAAATTATCCAACAACGGCGAGATGCGGGCCAGCAGGAGCCGCTCGAACACCTTCGAGATGACTGGCAAGAGAGATATTGGCCGATAGCTTCCAGGAAGTATGCGCGGCTTGCGGGGCTTAGGAACCATAACGATGTTGGCATTTTTCCACAGGCGGGGAAAGTACTGTAGCCGGAGACAAGAGTTGAACAGCTCGAGAACGAGGTCAACGCCTGAGGCCGGGAGATATTGTAATGCAGCGGCCCCGATCCGGTCAGGACCGGGGGCGCGACGGCGGTTTAGTCGACAGACAGACGAAACGAGTTCGTCCCTGTCGAACGGGAGGTCTGGGCCAGCGGGAGGGCGAAAAAAATAACCAGATAGGAAGTCCCGGAATTCTGCCGAGTGGGCAGTGTCCGAAACGCCTCGATGAACGGTAAATTGCGACTCCATGCAGTCGGCGAAGACCTCAGCCTTGCCTTCTGATGAGGACACAATCTCGTTCGGGGTTTCCAGCGGGTTGCGAGTTCTCTTCTCGCGGGTCAGTCTACTCACCGCTCTCCAGACGGAGGCGTGGTCGACTTCAAGAGACTCAAGGTATGAGTCCCATCGATCAGAGTTTACGTCCCGCAGTAGCTGCTGAACGTAAAGGGACTGTTGTTGAAATCGTCGCTTAACGACTGGGTCACGGGTTCTTTGCCAACTGCGGCGGAGCTGGCGCCGTAGCCAGATGGCGTGGAGTACTTCCGCAGGTAAGGCCGATTTACGATGATTCACCTCGAGTGCGTAGGTGTGTCGATCCATGACACCTTGGACCAGTTCCTGAAGATTTGTGGCGCGGAGATCCAGATCGTCACGAGTGACGATTGGGTCCGCCGGGAGAGATGGTAACCTTCGAGAGAGCTCGTCATGGTAGGATCGCCAGTTGACTCTCCTAACAATCTGAGCGGGAAGTCGGGGTGACGCCGACAGCTCTCGAGCAGTTATGACAAGGGGATTGTGATCGGACGAAAGGTCCGACACAGACGAGACCTCGATGTTGCGGGCAACGTTCTTGACAACTACTATGTCAAGAACGTCCGGCCGATGGCCGTGGAAGGGGAAGTAGGTAGGGTCTTCAGGGCCGATGACATTAAGTGCCGGGTCGCCAGAGACGAACCGGAACAGAGAATTTCCATAGGCGTTGACAACGCGGCTGTTCCATGAAGGGTGTTTGGCGTTTAAGTCGCCGGCTAAAATGGTTGAGAGGGGGTGGTCGAGGAGGGCGTCCCACTCCTCGGGCGGTGGCGGAGTTCGTCGGCCAGGCCGGAGGTACGCAGAAACAACGCGCAGCTCCGATCCGCCGGCGTCCACCGCCACCGCGCAGCCTTCAATAATAGATGTATCTAGAGGAGGCAAATGCCTGTGGGATATCCGCCTGTGGACTAAAACAGCTGTGCCCCCCGAGGGGGGACAGCGAGGCCGTAGGGGACGATCCTGACGATAACAGGCATAGGCAGGAAGGGAAAACGAGTGGTAATGAACCAGATGAGTCTCGGAAAGAAGTATGATATCAACATCATACTCCGTCACGAAAGTCATCAGTTCAGATCGTCTGGGGAGTAGCCCGAAGGCGTTCCACGCAACGATCCTCAGGCTATTAGCCATTTAGGGGAAGAAGAAGAAAGAGGGCAGCTAATGATTGGAACACCAGGGCAAGCACTGTGGTAGTGTCGCGAGCAGTCCTGATAGACGCAACAAGATTATCTGCCCAGGCAGTCAGGGGATCCGCCGAAGCCCGAGAAGATTCCCGGGATTCAGGAGGACAAGCCTGACTGGCCTCGACAGGGGTAGCTGATGGCGCTGGGCTGGTGGACTGAGTAGTAGACTGCTCGCTGGAAGGTTGAGGACGATGACTGCGGGCGGGTCGAGCCCGCGGAGAGGGTACAGGTGGAACCTGTGACGATGTAGGTCGGCCGGCGGAGTTCCGGCGACGACGAGAGCGCTTGGATTTGCCCGATCAGGCTGGAGGCGGGGCTGATTTAGCGGCCATGGCCGCGTAGGAAGGTGCGGGCGCTCCGGTAGGCGCCGGGATTGAGGCCGCTGCAGGCGGCGCCGAAGCGACGACTGCAGGCGAGACAGCGGCACCAGAAGCAACCGGAGTTGCTGCCGGGGCCTTGGCAGATGAACCAGTGAGAGGCGGGAAAGCCGCTCGCCGGTTAGGGCCAGGACCAGCTACACGGCCTGCCTGCGCGCCAGGGCGCACAGGAGGTCGCTGCGGTTTCATGGCGGCGATAAAGTTAGGGCAGCCTCGGTAATTAGCCGGATGGGCTCCTTTGCAGTTGCAGCATTTAGCTGTGTACCCCGTCGTAGGCTTATCACAGCCACGATGAGGTTCAGCACAACGCACGCAACGCGGGGGCTGATGACAGAAAAGACTGCTGTGGCCGAACCTCTGGCAGTTGAAACACTGCGAGGGGCCGGGCCGCGGGTCAAATGTTCGGACTTGCACCCGTAGGTGCAGAAGGTTCTGGAGACTATAAATCTCCTCGAAAGGGCCTACTTTTAGAAGTTTGACCAGAAAGCTGTTAACAGGTCGGCGGTCATCACCTTTGCCAACATGCAGGACGCTTACCGCGGTCGGCTCATAGCCGAGTGCAACAAGTTCCTGCCTGATGGCATCAGTTTCTGTGAAGGAAGGAATTCCCGACAGAACGACCTTGATTTCTCGCTCTGACGGGAGGGCAAAAGTATGAAATGAAATCTTACGCTCTGTCAGGAATGACTGAACAGAGCGGAAGTCTGGGATCGTAGCGGTCGCCAGCTTTAGCGAGGCACCTTGGCACCTCGCCTCGACCTTGACCGAAGGGAGAGCTAGGGATAAGGAACGAAGCAATTGTGTGTAATTCCTATTGTCAGGAATTACAATGGGTGGAATTCGTGGGGAAGACACAGTTTGGGTACCAGTTGAATACTCACGCTCGCGCTGAGTGCCGCTGTTACCGTGACTAGACGACTGATGTGCAGCTGAGGCGGGCGGCGGAGTTTGGGCCAGTTTTCGCTTGCGTTTGCAGACTTGCCCTCCACAAGCGAGAACTGTCCGTCCCCCGACCCAACACTGCACATATCAACCGCACTTATATCACTTTCACAATCACTTTCACTGTCGTGAGGAAGTGGAGTAGAACGGAAGCCGGTTGAGCAAGTTTCCATTAAGGAAACAAGCGGCGCCGGCAGAGGATTCGGTGGCGTAGTCGACGCCATTTCGGACAAGCCGAAATGAACGTCTACGCAGGTCTAGGATTGAGGGATCACCAAACACTGAAAACTATCCACAGGCACAATTGAACACGACACAGACCGCACAGCACTCGGAAACAAAAACACTCCCGCACAGCTAAATGAAAACTGTTTTGCACTGTTGATGCGATGAATCTGATGATGCTGAAGACTATGGTGATGATGAAAATTTTAGAAACACAATATTTCCGCAGAAATTAAGAAAATTCTGCAGAGCAGAAACAGACACAGCCTACCCGGGCAAATGCTCTAGGTAGACTCCCTGAATCGACGGGGCGAAAGCATCTCATTAAGTACATTATGGCATGGCGCGATGCGAGCCTCTCACACACCTTCTTGTTTCTGATTGGCCGGTGATGCTGTACTTACCTGTGCGGGGGTTGCAATTAGTAAACAATTAGCACAGGTAGCATCGCGGGAAATCAGCAGCCTTCCCCACAGTATTTCTTGGAAAACAAGTGAGTCACATAATGGCGTATCTTGGTGCGAGCCAATCATATACCATCTCTGTTGTGATTGGTTGATGGTGTCATTTTTACCTGGACGTGGGACTTCGCTGAATTTATATGTACAGGTAGCATGGCAGGACAGCTTTAGTCTATACCACAGTACTGTGGGCCTGCACGTAGACACCCCAAGTGCAGAAATCTTATTCCACTGATGATGGCAGCCAGTGGAGCTGCCGAAACGTTTGGTTTTGTTTTTAACCATGGACCACGGCCAAACAGCCCGGATATTTTTCACAATTCAAGTGACACCGGCCGTGAAAGCCTAAGGAATAATTTAAAAGTTAGTTTTATTTACAATCACAACCATAACAAAATCACTGGGCTGCATACTGAAAACGCTGGAGGAAATGTGTAATTCAGTTTGCAGTCAGCAACAATGTGACAATATTAAAAAATACGTTCCAACAGCATCCTAGCCGAATGTCCACCTGGACGTCTCCTAACATGAAACACAAATTTGAATTAAATAGACTTTTTTCAATCAAAGGAGCAGTGAAGGAGCTCTATTAAGAACGTTGTCGCCAGATTAGCAGACAATGTGTCTCCGGTCATAAGTCACGTAAAACAGAGTTAAAGTTGAAGCTACATAACAATTGGGAGATTGAAAATACCTGTTGCAGTGGTGATTCACAAGAATTCTAATACAATAAAACTTACAGCTTATAAAAAACACCTATCGAATCTAACTTATTACAGTACAAAATACCCTGGTAGCAGTAGTATAACGTACATATAGCAATAATCCCACAATACAAAAATGCTGGATATTCTTAAAAATGAAAAGCTAAGAGAAGAACATGCAACACAATAGGCAGCTTCTCTAACTCAAAAATATTATTAAAAAATTTTAATTTTTTTTCATAAAGGCAAAAATATTTATATTACATTATATAAATTATATAATAATTATAAAATAAATTATGTATCATAATGTTATTATTTATACGTGTATAAATTATATTTGTTTGCAACATGGAACAACAAATGCAAAACAATAAGCCTACACAACTTTACGGAAATGCTGATTACCTTACCAGAGAGTTTAAACATAAGAGTATATTGCAGACGATGTGAAACAAAGATGTTGAAACTATCCCTGATTTTACAGGAATTTTATAGGCTTGGAAAGACTAGTTTACTACCCTCGTGAGTACAGAGTTGAGTATAACGTAACTGCATATTACATGGAAGGCAGAGAGCCCGAAATAATAAGGGAGGAAGTTTAAAAGACGGTAAAGAATTTGAAAATTTTCAAGACGGCAGAAGCAGACACAAAACGGCCAAAAGTATCAAGGCGATGGCAGTGGTGTGGATGTACCTCTCCACTTATGTTCTCAAATATGGGCTGCTGGAGAATGTCCAAAGGACTGGTGTCTCTCTGTCCAATATTGTCTGGCTGGTGTCTGGTGTCTCTGAGCAATATGAAAATGGCTCTATACTAGACCTCGGTAATTATAAATCGATTGATGTTATACATCAAGCCAGGAAAACTATTGGCTTAAAAATATTACAAAAACTGTATCCAAAACAAAAAACATCAAACTATAAACAATATTTACGTCAATATTTCAATAATTAATACAAAATAAACCTAAAAAACTACAAAAAACTACCTGAATAGTTCTTGTAATTGCAATTTGCCACAAAAGAGAAATTTTTGTATAAAAAATTATATTGTAAATTCATCATTAAGACAGTGTACAAACGTTTTATAAAATTGTATTTAAAATATATTTAAGAGCGTCTAGAACATTTCTTGAATACTTGATTTTATTAAAATTGTCATTTAAAAAAATATATGATAAGAAATATTAGTTGATACAACATACATATTAATTTTAAACATTATTAAATACTTTCATTTTAATTTTAATTATTTATTAGAACAAGGATTGCTGTGATGGCACTTGGAAATACATTACATATTATTTTTCCTGCAGGCACACTTTTTATTACAACACTGTGTTTTGCACGAACACTTTTTAAATCCTTGTCCAGTACCGGTATTTTGAGCTTTAGCAACAGACGGAAGTGATGTCTGAATATTCAGAACTACTTCAAAAGTATCGCGTTTTTTAAAAGTAAAGGCGACAGAAATTCCCATTAAAAAATTTAACAATAAAGCATGCGTTATTCTGCAAATAACAAGCTTAATTGTAGAATGCAATAATTTTATACACCTTAACTGATTCAGTGAGGTAATTTATGAAATACCTAGTTATTTAATAAAATAACGAGGTCCACACTTTAACGGTAACATATGCATTAGATAGAGTATAAAATAACACTAACATAGGGACATTTAGAAAACAATAAGACATGGAATTATTCTGCATAGATATCTTCGAAATTTACATTGAAAAGCATTTACAGGAAATAGCCGTTACAGAGACTTTGTAGCAATTGAAACGCCGCCCCAAAAGTTTTACAATTTTTTTTTACCTAAATTTTTTTTTTGGAGGGCGTTATTTCATATTTAAAACTAGACGCGTGCTCTAGATGGAAATGAAATGCGCTGGACCCATCGTGACAGGTCTTGCAAAGAAACACTTGTTTAACAGCAACAAAATTGTTATTAGTGCACCACTTGTTTTTAGACAAATTTGTAAATTTGTTTTACAAATTACAATTCTTTTCGTCTTGATTTCCTTTCTCTTTTTTTTTAGTTAAACCTCAATCATAAATTTTCTTATAAGCACCATGGTGGTTGGCTTGCACTAATAACATCTCAGAATATGTCTCACAATTAAATTACAACATTATATAACAACCAGACCCAGATTATTTCAAGTTTCAATGAACAAAAGAATTTTCATTTACATTCACAATGCTTGAGCAATTAATCATCAATGAAATTATTACAAGTACATAATAATGAAAGCCAATTATCCGTAGATAACGGTTAAAATTTCGAAAATAGTTACGAAGTGTTTCCAACTACTTCCATCTATCTGTCCCCAGCACTTGGATTAATAAACGAAAGACAAGTAAACTTCAGATCACACACTGTGTTCACTGTTATGCAGACATTAAAAATTTGTTTGTATTTAAAGTTATAATTAAATCAGTACCAATTAATTTCAATTAAAATCAAAAGGAGATTGGATTTACACTCATTCGAACTGGAAAAATGTTGAACGCACAAAATCGCAAGTCATATGTCAGGTAGATGCAAGTACTTCACTGTCTGGGTGTTGCAAATATTAAATTAATTTTTTTTTACAAGTAAATTTTAAATTGGCTTCCTCTTGCAGGAATTAACAGAAAATATCTATATTGTAACAATTGTAACCCTCAACATCATGAACAATTCATATACTAAACAATTATAATATTTTTATAATAACAGTCATCACTATGAGCACAATTTAGCATGTCTGCACAAAACATGTTCAGGCAATCTTAACTCTGAGGTATGAGTCTATTTTATTGAGCTGAATTTTTGTGTGGGTTACATGGTAACCGGCGGAGTACTGTGTGTGTGATGAATAAAAAGGAAACTTTACGATATTATTTTGACAATCTGAAGGTAAGACGCTTTTCTTACAGTATAATTGATAGCCTCTGGTGAGCTCTATAGCTGCGTAACATGCAGAATTGCTAACGAGAAATAATTAATAGTAAAATGACTTACCGTAATCTCACGAATGGGTTGATCCTGACACTCAGGCAGGATAGACTGGTTGGGAAGAGGACAGGTTACATGCAAAGGATTTCTACCTGCCGAAGAGTCCGGCTCGTGGCTGTTAACACTACAAAGGTTGGCGTACGACAAAGGCTTCAGGCCCAGTGCATGCATTGACTCTACCAAAGCCATAGTGCCAACTTCGGAAAATGAAAATTATTGACCGGTTCGATCCGAAATATCGAACAGAAACTTTTCACCTGATCTCTGAGAACACATAGAAGGAGATTCCTGCCGTGCAAGTCTGAGTGTGGATGATGGTCTAGCGTGGCGTGACGGCGCTGGGTATCTTTCCGCACTGCTCTGCGGATGGAAAAAGATGTAATGTTCCCAACTCGGCGACCCCTTTCACCTCTCGATTATGCGGGGAACCCTGTAAAACTTTCATTTGTATATTGGACCCAGACAAAGAGAACATTCCGCTCCCACATCTTTTCGCCACACTACCTCAATCACACACACCACTATAATTTCAATTCAACAATTGCCTGTCATTAACAATAGTAAAAGTCATGCTAGAAGTTATTAATTTAAGTATTAAATTTCGATTCATTACAATTAAATCATTACAATTTCTTTAATTCATCCAACTTTAAATATTCATGGGTTACATTTTAGATTTTAATTCTCATTACCAATAAATTACAGCCACGTGGTCTCGGGCATACCCGAAATAATTACATTTACAAACTATTTCAATTAACAATTAAACTTCAGTGTAATCATAATTATAATTTTTTAACTCATTCAATTCCTCTGCTTTAAGTTTTCATTGGTTTCAAAATTGATTCTTTAAATTTACTCTAAGTCATTTAACCACGTCTCTCAGTCATACCGGAACGAACATGGCCAGTCAGAGCCACACACACACCATTATTATATTTGAAACACACAAGCCCCAATTAAATTAACATTAATTATTAAATCATGAATACTGGCTCACCTGAAGCTCTTTATAAAATTATTGAATAATAGTAGATTTAAGAACTGTACGCCGCCACAATCCGCTCTGTAGCAATGTTGAAAGAGAAAGAGACGAGAGTTATCGCTGCCTAAAATTATAAAAGCCAAATACAGTGCTGAATAGATTTCGTTGTCAAAGAACTGGAGCTAGGCCAACCGAATGACGTCACAAATCAAGGTCACGGCGGCTGACCAGATTATTGAAAACTTGCCGTGGAGTTTACTTTTAATATTCCCACGGCACACCCTCACCAAAAATGACAACCTTCTTGCCCCCAAAAACTCAAAACTCACCATTCATAGTCCACATGACTGCTTCCTCAGGACTACTACAGTCCTCCTGGCTCTCTGGGGTAATCTCAGAAGAATTTCGCACTTAGGAAGACAGAAGCTCCGAGAGAAAACGAAACAAGAGGAAGGAAGAAGTGGAGTGTGTGTGCTTGTGTGCCTGAATGTGTTTGTGTGTAGATGTGCGGTACTGCATGCTGACTTGATCAGGGTCAGCATACAGCGCCAAGAGACAGAAAATGGAAAAGAATAAAGACAAGAAATGCGTGCACGCACTAGAGCCCTGACCTCCCAAGGCCTCCTAAACCCACAAACTGAGACCCCAAGAACCAAATCCACCCCAACAACAAGGCAACCCTTCGATCACCACTCACATACCCATGCCCTTATGGCAAAACTTTAACTTGGATATGTGAGTAGTCAACTTCTCGACATCATTGTCGGGATCACCCAACTTCACCGTCACCGGTGATACAGACCGTAGAATGCGGTATGGTACGGACCAACGATAACAACGTTTGGCGGCTCTTTTGTCCACGACTGAGCTGATCGGGTGCCTCTGGCAGTATACCAAATTCCCAACCTTGAAGGGGTTAGGAGTTCGCCCCTGATTATAACGACTACGGATGCGCTCGTGCGCACGAATCAAATTCTTCCTGGCCTCTTTCCACCTGTCTGCCGTGCTAATGTCAAGATTACTTGGCAGAAGATCGTCTATTCCCCACAAGTTAGCCAATGGAAGTGTAGGTGAGAATCGGAACATCACCTCAAATGGAACGGCCCTATGACTCTCATGGAGGGCCGTATTGAACGCTAACTGTAACCACTTAAGGTTCTGGTCCCAACAATTCTGTTGCTCTGCGTGGTATGCAATGAGAGCCGATCTAAGGTTCCTGTTGAATCTCTCCGCGTGGAAAGGCTGAGGGTAGTAAGGGGAAGTGGAAGCCACGCTGGATGCCGTTGGCGAAACACATTCGCCGGAATTCGCCAGAAATGAATTGTGGACCATTGTCAGAGACAATGATGCCCGGAAGTCCGAA
The DNA here is from genome assembly GCA_034769895.1 of Magicicada septendecula. Classification (NCBI taxonomy): domain Eukaryota; kingdom Metazoa; phylum Arthropoda; class Insecta; order Hemiptera; family Cicadidae; genus Magicicada; species Magicicada septendecula. The sequence continues at coordinate 363,909,562 of CM068371.1, read as the reverse complement.
ATTATGAAATATATGGTTCTGTAACGCGAGAATGGTCAGTCGAGCGTTTGCCTACCGTAAGGGCAATAGCCAGACAAACTTAGAAAAAGCATCCACACAAACAAGCAGGTAAGAGTTACCTGACTTGCTACGTGGGAAGGGTCCCACGTAGTCGATGAATAACTTCCCCATTGGTCTGCTTGCCACGTCCAATGACAACAAACCTAGCTTCGAGTTTTGGGCAGGCTTACTCAAGCCACAGAGATGACATGCCTTCACTCTCGTAGCAATGTCCCTATCCATGCCCTTCCAGATGAACTGCTTTCTAATACTGGAGATGGTCTTTGAAATCCCCTTATGTCCCCCTACTGGGGAATTATGGTAATAACTGAAGACCATGGGCACTAACTTACTAGACAGCACAATCTTAGGGACACATCCTTTTCTCTCCTTACTACACAGGACGCCCTTAGACAAGAAATACGGGACCTGCACGTTACCTTCGTTTAAATTATGGATGATTAGACCCAACTCTTCATCATCTAACTGATGGGGTAACACATCAGTAGAGGCTAGTGGGAAGTCTAATAGCAAAGAACAGGGTTGCTCAGGTTGAACTTCACTGGGTTGGGTAAACATGCGAGACAAAGCGTCTGCAACAACATTTTTTGTTCCCCTAATGTGTTGCACCTTAAATTTAAACGACGAAATTTTGACCGAAAATTTTATTCAGTTGCCGGGGATGAGCCAAACAGATATGCCAAACAATAACATCTAACGCGTTAAGGCGTAGTTATATTGTTATTCAAATTTTTTAAACTACATTTATATTTTGATGAAAGAAATATTTTGCTAACGTAATAAAGATAAATTCAGAAAAATTTGATAAAAATATTTTTCAAATTTTCACTTTTTATACAATCCCTTTACTTAGAGTTTTGTTACATGTTTAGATATATTTTACAGGGTAAAATATTTTCTTAATTTTGTTGTAAAAGAAGGCTATAACAGATTGATTTTAATAATCCATAATGTAGTAAGTTTTCTTCAACTGCAAACTGAAACGCAGATCTCAAATATACTTTGATGTGTCTGACAATAACATTTATTAATTGAGCGCATGATAGTAGCAAATGATAAAATCAAAGTAATTATAATTAAAATATATTTAATTAAATTTGAAACGTGTTATATAACTAGTAAACTTAAAAAATGAATGTGGGAATTAAAAAGAAGACTATCTAGCTTGTATGTAACAATTATAATTGAAAGAAAATATTGTTAACAGAATGACGATACACGAAAATTTTGTTTTACAACATGTATACTATTTTAGGAAAGTGAGTGTACTTAGCTTAATCACACTAATGGAGCTAAACTTGACGTCCCTGTGGGTACGAGCAATTTGCTTTTATGAGATTATAAAACTGGGTTATTGGCTTTCTGTACTTTGCATTCTGCGTCTCAAGCTTGACACAAAACAGGCACAAGCCCCTTACTCTCATTTTACGTCCTATCGGTAATGTTTAAGCGGAAAGTATATAAACAGAAGTTGGCATACAAAATATACTCCCAGAACAGATGTTACATTTCAATAATCTCCCAATATTTCATTAATACCAATTTTAATAAGAGGAAATTAAAGGTAAAGTAAATAAAGTTACAAAATATTTACAGTTATTTCATTCAACGGATTTAGTAGAATTCAAATCCGTTTATCATTGAAATAAAGTTGCATGATAATTATTTTTTATGAGTAATCTGTGTTCAATACTATTTTAACAAGTATAAACCTATGATTCATATTATTTCATATGATTTATTATTATAATATAAATGTTATTATAAAATTCAATTTTGTTTTCATTTTTATTTTTATTTATTTAGTTAACCAAATGCGTTAAAACCAACTAAACAGTCCTGGCCTGAGAAAATTTTAATCAACGTAAACGATCATATTCTGCCGTTCTCCAGTCGCGCACCTCGACCAGACACAGCATCTTCCGCCGCGTTTTCTATGAAGCGCACACTACAGGTAAATGGGGTTTAACTGTGATAACTAGCACTTCACTGTGGGTTTTCATTATTTCCCCAAAAATATGATGTCACTCTTTATACACATTGATCAACTTAGAAGTATTTTAGCTTTTGAAGGTAGATATTATATTGATGCATATGGTAAGACTATAGGCGATTCAAATAAATCAACAAAATTTTGGGTGATGCAGGTCTGCAAAATAATATTATGTCTGCCATATACAACAGCTACAAATTACATAATAGTTTGGAATGCAAATAATGTAAAGCGAGCTCTACTTGATACAAGTGCAGCGAAGAATGTGGAAAACTGATAAGCAAATGTTTATAATTCGTTGAAATGAGAACAAATCCGTAGCAGAAAACAGAATAATAATACAGGGAGGCAATTATTAGTGAAACGATGGTTTTCAGGAAAATAAAAGATAATTATATATGTAGAGATGCTTTAAATAAAATATTTAATGTGTTATTTTTATAGACGTTTCATTTACCATTCAATAGTATAAGTGGAGTATACATGGGAGGGTAGAATTTTGTGAATTTTAAACTCTAGTGTCAAGAACTTTAATAGCAATTCTTCACTGAAGGTATCAGGTTTATCAGTTTACGTGTCTCGGTTTGAGCAACAATATGGCATGTTTATTAATAGATTATTAATTATTATAATAATGATTCAAGATCTTGAGGTACGGTACGCAAAAGAACATTATTTGACTTCTGACCTAAACTGTACGCTATCCTCCTAAAATGTCTGCAAAGGAATGATTACAGCACTATATTTGTATTTTGACTTCTGACCTAAACTGTACGCTATCCTCCTAAAATGTCTGCAAAGGAATGATTACAGCACTATATTTGTATTTATCTCTTCGATTAATTCTTGGGCCCCTTCCGATATCCATTTCATTTCCAGTTTGGGCGTAATTTGGGCGTAATTTGGCCGTATTCCTAAGACAAGTCTTCGTTTTAGTTACTAATTATAACCCGCACATTAAAAGATACAGCTGTGTTAATTTAATACATATCTTGCCTTAGCGAATCACTGCATTAGTATACAAGTGATTACGGATGAAGCAATTATCATCTATGTTGATGCCAGCCGAGAGTTTACACTGATGATGCAGTGGATCCCAATTTCAGGACAAATGTTCACTCAATACGTGGTCACGGTAAATGCCTAATACCCAACCTGTCAATTGACTACTTATTAACACATCCCCACACAAGATATTTAGAAAGGTACACAATAAACATTTTCCCTCTTCTGAAAAATAAATTTTAATTTATAATATTTTAGCTAAATATTTTATGTAATAAAACATCTGGTAATTGCATTTGATTCTAATGGTAACATTTATGACAAGTCACTTTTCAATAAAATAAATCTAATTAGTCTAACTTTTGTTTGTTTTCATAAACGTAATTTATCTCATCTTCTTCAGGTTACAAAACTCTAAAGATTTAGCTAAAATAATTTTAAATTTTACAAGAAGCTGCAGACTGAAATCGAAATTCTTTATTTGTAAACTCCAAATTTTTATATTTTTCCTGCAATTTTATTTGCATAATAATAAAGTTAGACTTCTGTCATCTTTTTCTTTTAATAAGATCAAACAACATATGGATCAGTAAATGTTTCCCCACCCTAATTTTTCTTCTGTAAATTTTCCTGTTGGATTATGACTTCTTTAGAACAGAAATGTAAATTAACGCATGATCATAAATAGAAAACAAAGGATTTCGGGACCCATGTGTACGTTTTCTTACTTATAGCTCTAGAATCTCCTCCTGAAATATTTCCCTTTTCTCACGAAACGCTCTGTGTGTAAAAGCAGATAATGCTACATGCATAAGGCGCACGAGCCCCAGTGTGTGTGGGGGGGCTGAATAATTGGTTTGGTGTTTAATTTTGAGTTTGTGAGGCGGTACGTTGTAAAGTGTCATAAACAATCATTTATTATAAATCAAGCTGCTATGTTTTTCTTGTAACATACACATGACTGTCAAAAGAGGTAAAACAGGTAAAAACGAAATAAAAAACGTATTACCATAGTACAGCAAGAGCCGACCACACTTGGAGCGAAATGAATTATTTGTAGTGTACAGAGATATGAGAAGAGGGCAGGTGCTTACGATAAGGAAAACATGCACTAAGAAGCTTTCAAAACAAAGTAATTGAGTACTGAAATATTAATGGATGAGCGGCCGACATGTTTTGCGAATAACAAGACATGATGCCACCGATGTGTCTCCCTGCGTTCTCACAACCCCGTGGGGAGAATAAATAAAACACAAAGTTAGGAGTTACGCTCGCCGTAAGAAATTGCATTCTTTGTACTTCACTTTACTAAAAGTATATACTGTTATATCGATAGGTTCAAGAATTTTGTCACCTCAACACCGCAATCAATGAAAAGACTAAACTTGAAATAAATTATCAATTAATTGTTCATTGCTTTTCTAATTTTTATTAGGAAGTTTAGATACTTATAAGCAAGCACATAAGCTCCAAATTGTATTGCTGAAATTAAAACACCGATATTACTTCGGTTTTTACTTACATTCTATAGTGTTAGCTATATAAAAAGATCTTAGTTTCTTTACAAGTGGGACGTCTGTGTTCACTTATTTCATATATCCTTAAGTTTAAAAATAAATGTTCCTTTCCTTACGTGTAAGGTACCTTAGTCAAATAAAGCTATTTTACAATAAGGGTAAGTGTTAGTTTATAATAAAATCAACTAAATTATTTAAAAGTTAACACGTGTATTTGTAATAGACTTTAGTCCTGTCGTCACACCAGAAAGGTGAGCCGCCATCTGTCTGTAGTGAAGTGGCCAAGCACTAGTGAAGTTTTCATCACAATGCAAGGTGTACTTTATGATGATGACTAATTATATCTTAACATTTCATCATTATGTAAAAACTAGCAATGACCATACATATTTTTGAAGTCCGGGCTTTCTTCTTTCTAAAAACATTTTTAACTTATATATTTTAAACCTATTAACAAATCAGAAGTACAAATCTTACTGTATGTAGGGAGTTCCTTAGCCCAAGTTGTAAGTAACGCGGTGTATATCAATTAGGCCAACTAACCTTATTGGTCTACAACCATTATTAAACAAAGTCTTTAAAAAATCACAACGAATAGTGGTTACTCCTTATTTTATCTAACGTTTACAAACTTACGATATTCACTTTCAGTTATTTTTCTGAAAATGTTTATTGGATGTTTACACAATGTTAGCGTGCGTTCATATTTTAGCAAGAAAGGGCAAAATAGACTTACCGGTCTGCTGACAGAATAAGATAAGCTGTAGAGTGTATCAATGAGACAAAGGAAAAACGAGTTTACACCGACCAGCCTGTTTCTTCGGTTTTCAATGACGACATTAGAAAATCGATAGAAAATCGACATTAGAAGGAGTCAATAGAAAATCGATTCAACTGTTGGGGTACTTTTTTGGCAAACGTATTTTTTAGATGGAGAAGGAAACGACTAAGTCAAAGTATTCTTTATTTTTGCGTGATATCGGAATGCTTTTCATTCCTAAAATATTACTGAAAAAGCTCGTTCTGTAATCCCAATAAAGCTACTGCTGAATATAAATTGTTAAACATTTCACTCAAAAGACATTATGAAGATTCCAACAATAAGCCTCAGAGATTTTTTTCAAGACATAAAACGTAACACATTCATAATTTCGCTGTTTTTCAGTGTTTTTAACTAACTGAAACTATAGTTTATAGTCCTTGTAGTTATTGCTATGTGCGTTACAGATCCACTAATGCATGTCGTCTTCATCGCTACTAATTGGAACGCCACTAATTGCAAAACTCACAAATCCCGATGCCCATGGTAAACAGTTGTGGTGTAACTATTAGTACAGTATTACTTATACGTGGTGTAATAAAAATTCACCCAAAGACGAAAGTAAATAAATTAGTGCTAATCCTTCGACAATTACATCATGATCTACTTTAATTTTTTAGTAAGCTCGACTGGCCAGAGATGGCTTTAACTATTCAAAATTTGTTCTGTTTATTTGTATATTGGTGAAGCGCCCATCCAAGTACGATATAATAATTTATATTTATTTGGGAATTTCTTGACAGCTACTGCACTTTCTCATATCTTCCTGGTATTACCAAACTGCTTTTATTTACTTTTACTGTGTTAGTTAATTACAACGTGACTGCACTTGCAAAATCAAGTTTCCTATACGTCAGTGGAGAAAAATCGATAGTAAACTACTGGAAGCTGAAAACAAACTGTCTACAGTCAAACATGAAAAACGGTGGGAGACGATTAATCAGGTAATTACTAAAGAATCGTGTAACTAAATAATCTAATTTGTTCGTACACATGTACGTAGCAGGCGTATGTACAGTAGCATCCGTTTTTTTACAATCCATTAACAGAAGCGGTTCACTTAAGCGCAAATATCTGTTGGGAAATTAGACAATATATTCATTTAGACAATCACAATAATTATGTTCTTATTAGTTTTGTAGGGGCACTAACCACTAACAATATATATACTAACACATTGTTTGTCAGTCTTTCCTATGTAAAAATAGATAACCCATTGAATCAATCATACTCTCGTAGACTTGCGCAGGGCGTTAATAAACGTATACGTTTTTAAATGTTTGTGATTACGTTTTAAGTTATAATATTGTTTGAACGTTTCCCTAGAAAAAGTATGTGAAAGAGTATCTGTAAAATACAGGCGCATGAAATACTCAGGTTACTTAATGCCGTTATGGTTTCCACTTTGCGTAATAGGCCTATATTAGTAATCAAGAGACGCAAAGTCTGCCTGTATTTGAAGTCGCTTTGTAAAACGGAGTATTTCATCTATTTTATAAAACGCGACGCTACACATCTTTGATGTTTTTCTTACAATTCCGCGCTTTAACCCAGAGTCAGTCAACCCGACCTCCGTACGCTCTGCGTCTATCAATATTTCATCGTACGGTTAACTCGTTCTTTGAACGCTGAGCTAGACAGTGTAACCGCACGCAAAACCACTTTCCCTTTTCAACTTTAAATGACTCAATTCAAATGGTACGTAGGAAAACATGCCTGACATGAAACTTTCTGTCCATGAGTGTTACGTGAAAGGCCTGTATAGTATACGTGACAAACTCTGTACTCAGATACGCATAGACTATTTGTCGCAAATGGTCCATTGCTTTTCAGGAGTATAAGATAAAACTTTGTTAAATAAAATCAAAACGATTCATCAAGTAGCAGAAAGGTTTAATAAAAATTTAATTTTTCCTAATAACGGAATATTTTAAAAGTCGACTATCAGCGTTACACGATTAATTATTTCTTGTCTCGAGTGCATGTAAATCAAACATACCAGTTTTTATTTATTTTTAATAAAAAAAGAGCTTATTTAATCAAATAAAAAATTCTATTTGTGGAAAACCGTTATACTTTTGCATATTTCATTCTCACATACTCAAGACGACGAGAATGTAGTGTACGTGTGCTAATTAATGTTGGTCACTCACGTTGTTACTCTGGTTCCAAAAGTAGATTTATCTTATTTGCGCAAGCGCGTGTCAGTGGGGGTTATTTTTTATTTATATAAAAATGTTTGAATTATCTACGCCTTAGAATTATTATTTCCTATTTATAAACTAAATATGACTGACATAGTTATATATTTAGCTTTTACACCAATATTATTTTACAGTTTACACAGTTAACATTATTTTACATATTCTTTTAACTCATAAATTTACGATATAGTGTATTCTTTGAGCTATCAAATATGTTTAGCACCTCTTGTACTAAGAAAGCATACTTAACACAAAGGTTTTAAATGGCAGACAGAAATACAAAAGGAAACACTATCTACATTTAGCAGTCATCGTCATAGTCCTTACTATCAACCAGATTTGAAAGGTTAAAGCCTAAATTTTAAACTTTTTATAAAAAATTATCAAACTTTAATCATGTGGTTAAACTTCTATGTTATTAGACTTCTCTGCCTCATTTAATCTCTTTGTTTTACACAACATTTTTTGTTGTGTGGCTAAATTATTTAAAAGACAGACATAAAAATAGCATACAAAACTAATAAAAATAATTTAAAAAAACTAAGTAACCCACAACAACCAATGGTATATACAAAATTGAATGCCAAGATTGCAATAAATATTACATAAGACTAACAAAAAAACAACTGAAAAAACGTTATTTTGAACATCTAAACGCATACAAAAAACCGGGAATATATAAATCTAATTTGAGCACACATGCAGTAAACACTGGACATGAAATCCCGGACATAACCAACATTACACTAATAAAATACATACCACACAAAGGTACCATAATGAAAATTTGGGAAAATTTACAAATATACAAACACAAAATAAACTAATACCTGAACAATACAAATCAATACAAAACATGATACAATTTTCAAAGCACTCAATATCGAAAATACACAAAATACTAATATATAAAGACAATCACACACAATAATAACCATTTAAAAAACCAAAAACCAATGGGAAGCCATAACAACAGCCATCCAGCACACAGGTACTTCACAAGATTCAAAATTAGAAAGGCAGATGATGGGATCACTAAGGATCCCGAAACATGTTGCAAATAAGAAAAAAATATTATCTTGAGATAAAGTCAATATAAATTTTAAATATGTTATATTTATTTATATGAATATTTATTTCGTAAATCAATTGAGTCAATATACACATAAAATTACCTAGTGTGTTTAATATGAATAGAAAAGTGTATGCTACACTACAAGTTTTTCAATATATTTTAATGGGAGAAAAAATTTTGTATTTCATTGTTTTTAACAGATGTCAGGCGATATTAGGAAAACTAATTTCCGATTTCCTTTCAACTTTATACATCGACAAATAAAATACCAGCGCTGAAAAGACGTAGACGGGAGCAATTCTCTCAACAGATTCTACTGCGATAACCGAATCGCCATAGCAACCCTCCTTTAGTGTCATCTCCCCAAAGTCGTTTATCTCAAAATCCCCGATGAATTACGCGCTACCCCTTCAGCAGCCCTCTACTGTTGTCCCATATATTTTATATTAGTCCTGAGATTGTCCGGCCCGTTTTAAATGTCTGTTCTATGTAGATTCATTATCTGAAAACTAAATTTTATTTAAAAATTTCATCAAAAATTATACGAAAAGGACTGCATCAAAAGAATGTTTACAAATAAATATATGTACATTTGACACATTTTTATTGTCACAATCAATTTTAAAAAATGATGTAATTTTTGAATTTAAACTGTGATGACAATTTTAAATTTAGTTTCTAAATTGCAGATTAAGTCAGGAAGGAATATTCAACATAGCAGTGTAAAATGCAGTGAGGAGAGAATGTTAATTTTAAAAAATACTTTGGATATAATATAATATTATTTATATATTATAATACTATAATAACAGTTTTACTCTTATAATATTATCATAATAATAAATTAATAATTATTATTATTCTATTTAAGGAATGTGTGTTTGAAGTAAAGTCTTTTCAATTCCATGGAGCAGTCCATTTTTCCACTCAAGTAACAGTTGAAAAACGAGGAAGGACAGCGTAGCTGTGAATATGTTTGAAATTAAATTTTGTAAGTTACATATATCTAAGAAATGTAACTCTTTTATACTCAAAATTTAATCCTAGTATGAAAGTACAAGACAAAGAAATATTTTTTAGCTCCTAGTGATCCTTATGTACATCATTGTTAATTTTCGATACTATCACATCTTCTTAAGTGAACATTTACTTCAATTGCAACACAAAATCAGTCGTTGATTGTTTGTTGTAAGAACGGGGAAAACATAAATCAAAATATTGTATTAATTCTTTAGCGTATGAAATTAAGAATTTTTTAGAGTGACATAAACTAAATAAATTGTTTAGTTATCAGTCGTCGTATATCCCACACCATACTCACCGCTACAGAGAATCTGTAGTTTTCCGCTTGTAGGAAGACATGCACGGTGGTGAGGGAACTATTTGTCTTCACGTAAAATGTTGTTATATCAATAACAGACGTCTGTCTACCTGAGACAGACTACCGTATTTCTCAAAAGGCAAATGACGTAGGCCTACTTTGAAGAGACTTCACCCCGATGACCCTGAGTCGTACTGAAAGCACAGCATGAAGTCGAGCAAAATAAGATTTTTCCACTGCGCTACACGTGCAGACATACGCTAGTATACAACTGAACGTAAAAATACTTTAACCCGAAAGCAGTATTAACATACGAATCCTTAGTTTTTGTTCTAATTTACTTTTTGTCTTTGCTGCTTGTATTTGTCGATTGTTTCAGTCTATCCTCAGTTATTTATAGATGACTGCTTTTCTAATATGGTACTTTAACACTTATCCAGTTTTAATCTTTCAGTTTACGAAAGACAAACTAATTATTAAAGTTTTTGAAAATTCTGCCTTTTCTCTTTTTAATATGCTTTGATTGCTTAAATATGATTTAATATGCCATATGGCTTAAATCTCATGAACAGCGAATTCATATATTATCATAATTCTCTATATTTTAGACTGCCATTGTTAAAAGCACTGTATTGGAAGTATGCATATAACAGTAGTAATTACAATATACTATTAATTATTATACATTTAAACCATAATATTCATTCACTACTTACAATACATAGGGTGATTTTGTTGCAAGAATTTTACAATTATAAAATTTATTATATAACCTTATTATATAAATTTATTAAATTTAAATTTATTATTTATAGTTTTAAAATAAATGATTTGTCACTGGTCATGACTTTTTGATGTGCCGCTATTGAATATAAATTTTTTCTCAAACAAAAAAAACAGAGATTTTGAAGGCAATATCGACACAAACAAAATTATCCTTCTAATTCGTTTGCTGGGATTCCGTATCCTTTGTAATTTGTGATATTGTATACAGGATATCATCACCAATAAGTCCACATAAGTGTTTAGAATTCTAAAACAAAATATCTGACTTCTGCTTTGATTTTATACGATGGCAAATGTTATTTCTGTAGTTTCTTCATTATTTAAATAAACTTTCAATCATTAACTGAAATCATATTCATATCCGATCATTAATAGTATTCTACCCCTTTCTATATTGATTCTCCATTATTTGTGCCTACTAATAGAAATTCTATAAAATAAAATTGTTCATGCCGTGTAGTAATTAAAATAAATTACGAAATAAATTTAAAAAATGCGCTGTATAGTTAAAGTTACACAACATTATAATATGCACTTCTATAAGTTATGGTCTAATGAGCGACACTTAAACAAAAGTAATTCCTAAATACTATAGTGAACGTTTATATTAGATAAAATTCTTATTTCCTTACAAAGAAAGCCAAATATGTGATTAGAATTGTTTAAACCTAATCAAAAAGTACAATATTTGATGCCATTTTAATATCGCTATTCAGCTGCCGCGTAATTCGTCAAGAAATTTGCAATACACGTCTTTGCAGAAATAATACAAGGGAGTGTTAAATTTATAAATTTATCATAAAGTTTCCGAATAGATTAGGTTGGAATAATTGCATGTACCTAGGCCTTTTAAAAGCTGGCATCTTATTAGTTTATAAGAAATATTCAAATAAAATGAGAGAAATATCTATTACAGTCACCTACAATAATTAAGGGTAATATTGATAACATTTTGAGTTAAAGAGTATTGTACATAAAATTGTCTAATGAAGTCTTTGTTATAATAAAATCTGTATTATCAGCATTCGTATTACGCTTGAATTAAATTGTATTGTATTACGCCTAACGACTTAAATGCATCACGTTATTATTTAGAAGAAATAATTTAGGCTATTCATAATATTAATTAATTAATATCTGCAGTCCTAGAGTCTCGACCAATTGAGTAGTAATGATATTTTTCACAAACATTATGAAGGACGTATTACAACTACATGCTCTTTGGTTGGAAATTACTATGTAATTTTTTATGTTATACTTTGTAAAATCCAAATTTTTTGCGAATCTGCTTTACGCACGCTTACAGTACACGTAGAAGTACAGTTGGTTTTAAACCGTTTGTGATAACCAGCGACCAGGATGCAACATTATTATCAATAACAGTATTTACAGTTTCAATACCTAAAAATGTCTCGAGTAATTGCTATTGCGTTTACTTTCTGAATCGTCAACTATATATCAGCAGATACGTTAAAAGTAAGTTTATATCTGAGAGATACCACATGCAACTGTGGTAAATGGACACTAGCTAAATCAATATCTTAAGACTTTATTAACACGAAACAGTACGTTACAATGAGGTTATACATATTGGATCAGCGTTCAAAGGTTGCGTAAATTGGTTGTTAGAATATTCAGAAGCTGCCGAGGTTTTACTAACTGTGGTTACAAGGTCCTATTCTGGATAACCGTAAAAGGAACGGCCTGTCATGTAAATTGGTTTAACCCGGTTTCTACAGTTCGTTTAGAAATGAGGACAAGTTTAATTTTTGTACCCTGTAAACCCCTCAAAAAAATTAGGAAAGATGTCAGACAGTACTTTTAATATAATTATCATTAGGTAATATATCTCACAATGAAAACATTCATAATGAGTTGAACATTTTTAATATCAAAGACCGTATTACAGAAAAAATGAGAGATTCTTTACTGATTTGTAAGGAAAGGAAGGAAAAAGTAAGGAACATATTATTTTATTTCTTGTATAATATAATAAGTTATCACGGCAACCTTTTAATTAAGATTAATCTAATAAAGATACATTAAAATGAAACTAAATTTACATCATTTTTTGCTTATTGTTGACAAAATTACTTTTTTAGATGATAGACACATTCCCTTTTTTATTAAATAATAATACGCAAGCAAATGGTTTCTGATATTTCTTAAACAATAATTAATAAATACATGAATAATAAAAACGGTTGATTAATTTTGTCATAAAATTGTCTCAGATGTATTTTTAATTGTATATTTATTGAAAACTGTTTTCAAATCTCAATAAAAAATATTTAGTTTTTGTGATTTAAATTAAAGTCTATAAATAAATATTATAACTCTGATAAAATGGTAGGTATCGTTTGAGTGTTACGTATGAATTTATGCGTTCCATATCTCTAGGAATCACAATAAGGCAGTGATAAAGTGTCGTAACAAAAAATGCAATTGCGGTATCCTATTCTAGGATTTATAAATCAATGTATAGGCCTACTTGCTGAAGGTGGTATCCAGGGAATAAAGTTGCAAAGAAAGGGTGAACTGATACACGACCCGTAGCAAACCAAAGAGAATCAAAGTTGCATTTGTGTCGACGTTGCCCCAAAGCTGTGCTTTGTTGTTTGCAAGGTAGCAAGTCTCCTGTGTTATCGTCGGCTTAGTCATAACAGTATTCAGTCAATGTTTCTGAAATTAAAATATATAGTCCTTGGTTGCGCAAAAATAACTTTTTGGCGATGTAATAAATAAATCTAATTCATATTATTATTTTTATTGATTGTGTCACTTGAACAAACTGCTAAAAACGCTCTGAATTTGTGAAAATGCGAAGTTGAAATAAACTTCTCTGATAAGCTATACCAACATATACCAAACTTCGACGAGGGATCCACGCAGGTTACCGTAGCCAACAATACAGAATTGATAGCCGACAGCTGATCACAAGCGTTTTAACCTCAAAACACAAAGTAGAGGTTAGGTTGAATATAAACAGAGTGAAAGTTTCTTTGTATCAGTGTTCTAATCCGGAGTACATGCGCATAGGCAGTGAATGATTAAGAGTTATTAAAAATGATTTAATTCAATAAAAAATATTAATAGTGTTCTCCAAGAAACGACTTAGAACACAAGTATAAGTGACGATTACTAAATATTCAAATAGTAATATAGTATAATATAGTATAGTAACCAATACCAAAGCTTCATAATAATGCATAATTTCTTTCATACTTTTGTCTGAAAAGTGATGTGTATTAATATATTAAAACCATTCTCTTTATTCCTACCGTTAGTCTGGACACTACAGTAGTTTGCCACTGTATCTCCTCTTCGGCCATAATGTTCTTTTTAAAAAACTGCCTTACAACTCCAGATAATCGTGGGTATCTCATGAATATTTAACCTACCCACATTTTCTCTTCATGCTTCACTGTTCGTTCTACACTCAAATGTTATCGAATAACATCACTTTTTATAAAATCTCTTCAGGATTAAAAGAATCTTTTTTTTAGTTGTTCGAAACAGACATTAAGTAATACTAAACGAACAGCAGTATCAACACAGCCATATTTTGGTAAAATTTAATACTGACGTCTTTTTCTATTCTACTGATACAAGTAATTTGAATCACAAACATTTCTAAACTGTATTTTCTGATGTTTATAACCCTTTCACGACAGGAAACATAAATATTTTCAAATTGTTTATATAAAATGTTAGTGCTCGTCTTGGCAAATTATGTAGATAACATTATTGACATTCGGGCACTTAAATGACAACAAAATTGAGAAGATAATATTTTTCTATTTCTTTTGTCACATTAAATGGTATGACAGATTTAATAATTAAAAGAAATAATGTAATCTAACATTTTGTTATTCACCTCAATTTTGTCGATTGAGTAGGCCTATTTTAAAAATAAGTAATAAAATAATACATGTTAAAAGCCTTATTTCTCCTAGAAGATCGGGTCTTTCTGTATGATACTAATATGCTGTGTCTTTTAAAACTTATTAGCTTTTACTAGTTTAAAATTGTAATATGTAAGTTTTGCAATGTTTGGATGTAGCATGTATCAATCTAAATCTCAAGTTCTAGAGTATTTAGAAAATTGTCTTTTCTTAAATTGATGCTGGTTTAGATGTTTGAAGTAAACTTGCTTTTAAACAAAAAGTACGTTTTATTTTTTAATTAAATGTTTGTATATATTTCATTGTTAATAATGTGTTACTAATAACAATTTGATTATTATATATTTGAGCAAATTTTTTGATATTTTATATAGGTTAAGATACCTGTTACTTCATGTAACTTACTTTGGTCGCTAGGCACGACGCGTTTCAGGATCAAGGTCCCATCTTCAGGTGATGATCACTCGGGTCGAGTTCGTCAGTTCATAAAAAGACATACATAAAGAACACTGAATTCAATAAGCACTCATACGGCACTAGGGGACGATGCGCATCGTCGAGAAAGTAAACGGGCACTGGCCGTATAACGTCCAATGCAGAGATAAATTAGTAGTATTCCTCATTTCTGTGCCAGTTTTTGTATCACAGTATCGAAGAGCGCGTTGGATTTGAAATTATATAAACAATTAAAAAATGTTTTTTTCTCAAGTCAATCGTGCTCTTTATAATCTGTTTATAATCGTGTAAAAAATTGTTGGCCTAATTAAAACAGGGAATGCAAATGTACAACATTTAGGTTGTAATAAAATTTTGAACAATAATTAGGAGAAGATTGTAACGTCACAGAACGTTCCATAAAGGAATTTAATTGCAAAGTAAATTATCATAAGAGGATGGTGAGATGAACAGTATCGGACCCAAGTAATCCAAAAAATTTTGTAATATTATCCGATAATTAATATCATTAACATGTAAAAACGACCAAGACTATGACCAAGACTCAAACCCTATATATTGTTTAAGTGAAGAACAGAATAAAACTGATAATGTATTATAAGAGAAACATATTATGTTAGAAATGACCAAAATGAGGTCATAACATATTAGAAATGTAACTCTGAATAGAGCATAAAACCCCATTTATTGTGAAATAATAGACAAGAATTATTACTATACTTTATAATATAAATAAAATAAATGTATTAAATGATTTGCATACATCATTAAAAAGGATGTAAATTATAATAAAAAATATATAAATGTTATGACAAAAAAAATCAAGGTTTTGGAGTTGAGACCAATCACTCAGATTTTATGTGAAAATTAATTATTATAGAATTAATATAAAAACTGTATGTAAATGTCAACTAGCCAAAGGCAAACAAATTACTATAAATAGAGAAAGCTGTAAATTGATTAGAAGTCAATTAAAATAATCAAAACAGTGTTAAACTGAAAACATGTGATGAACATATAAAATTGTAATATTTATGAATTTAATGTTATCAAAATTCAACAAAATTTTATTTTAAAGTTGAACCACAATATAAAGTAACTATACTTATATATATATATATATATATATATATATATATATATGACCACCTAAAACACTATAACAGTCAAGTTATGAAACTAGTTACCTATACCATACTAGGCTGAGTCCAAAAAACAATCACAAAAATAGTCATATTTGACAGACTAATTGTATAATATTAGAAAAAATATAGGAAAAAGGTACAATCCTATAATGTACAATGGAAACGTATTTTCTCAATTGAAAACAAGCTTAATTCATAGAGAATTTTTAAATATAAAAGTGAAAATTGCCACACCCATGAAATAACTTATCTGTACAAAAACAGTGAGATGCTAAGTAATATTACAATAAAAATAAAATGTATTACGATAAACCAGGTATTCCCAAAGATAAACAATATAACAAACTCTAAGTGAATACCCAAAAAATCCCATAAATAATACCGAAACAGACAAAATTACAATAAAAACCAGTGACAAAAAACTAGGCCATATGTAATGCCTACAGAAAAATGAACTTATTTATATGTTATATGCTTGAATATTTGCTTATTTTTGTTATGTAAAGATAATTATGTTATGTATTAATGTTATAGCAAGAGCCAAGCAACTTCATAAAATTTTATTAATTAGAAACTTAGAATTTTGTGCAAACACTACAAGGTAAGAATTGTATTTTATGTTAATTTATTAGATTTAATTTATTCAAAACCAATCGTAAATGGTATCATGTTATTCAGTTGAAAGCAGAGAATCCAAGAATAATAATGGCATGCAGATTGTAAGTAGTTCTGTAAAATTGTTTGATAAACACCAGAATAATTTCAGTAATATCCTTTAGTGTGAAGAAAAAGAAGTTTTTGTTCTAAAGCTTCTACGGAAGTCGAATTCGTTACATGATGTTCTATTTGCATATTCTCGAACGTTCCAGAAGAAAATTTTACTAAAAAATACCGGAAGTCATGTTTAAAAATTAAAACAATGCACCTTACACAGAGTATAAGAGGAAGACAAAATTTGACACAAAAAACACTTTATGCTTTGAATCCACAAGAGACACTTCACCTATGAATCCGATCATCTAATCCAAGGCGAACTCGAAGAAGAGGAATTCAACCCGAAAACTCAGAAAGCCTTTTTCCCGTACCAGACAATGGCAGACTTAACCTATATCAGGATTGTATCGCTAAAACGCTAACGTGTTGTTGAATAGAGCAACAACACGCCATATTTAATAGAAACGCACACAGCCAAATATCCAGCGGCCCTGAAAAGGACCGATTTTAATAGAGAAGAATCAATTTTGCTGGTATTTGCGAAAATAAAAAGACTTTGACAAACCCTCAACCAAATTACTAACGCAAAGCCTACTACATTGAGTTGGAACTAGCGCTGAGACGGCAGAATAGAGAGGTCAGGCAGTCAGCTGTTTTCTCGCCGCCAAGAATTCAAAGCATAGAAACAGTACGATTTTCATTTCAATTGTGCGGAGTTTTAAAACCTTAATTTGACTTATAAATAGTTACCAGTGAGTGAGGGACGTAAATACGAAGAGGAGCAAGATTGGAATCGTCCCCAAGAACAGTGTCCAGTGAAGGAAATACTTACCCACCGGAACGTGAGTTGTTCAAAAATTAAAATCATTTTTACCTGGTATCCTTGTCACACAGTTGTACTACACATGTCAAACACCTTCAAATCACACAAATTTTGTAAAGCATCCCACTGATTTGTCTTGATAGTTCAAACGAGTCACGTCCTGAGTATGAAGTTTTTTCAAGGATTAAATTCATGCTATTCAACTGAGCAATATAATTTTTATCAGCCGATGATTAATAAAAAACTTGTCAATAATTTTTTGTAACTCTGCAATTTTGCTTAATTCGATTGTTAGTCCTTCAGACGATTTTTATGAACAGAAAGATCATTAAACATACGTTATTTGCAACTCAAATTGACTTGTTCACATTTTTTTCTATAATTAATTTAACAACTCAAAAAGTCAATTAATAATAATAATAATTTCTTGGACCAAATATCCAAGTGGCGCCCACATACACATATTAGCATAAGTTGTGTTTGCAGGACAACATCGTCGCAGATAAACCGGCAATTGATAAGTACAAGTGCGCGGAGTGTAACACCCGACAAGACATCACTAAACGTGACACTCTTTACTAATTGTTATAATATATAACAAGAAACTAGTATATAGGGACACATGGGTGAAGAACCCATACCCAACGAAATTTTGTAATCTGTGACAAAACATTACATCATCTTTACTACTTTAAATATTTAGGCTGCCAGTTATCTTTTAATAAATCCGTAGACGTAGAAAAATTTTAAATAGAAACTATTGGTTTTATCAAATCATTTACGTAGTTTCTAAACCAGAAAAAGTGAGGAAAGGGAAGTGTATTTAATTTCACAAAAACTGTGGCTGTAATCCCTATCATCATCTCACAAGAGTGCCATCTAATAGAAGCAAATGATATTTGATTTCCAAGCAAAAGATTAAGAGTACCTTAACGTTCCTTTTCGGTTTACCTCTGCACGTTAATGTTTAGGCAATTTTATTTACTTCAGTTTCTTGAAACGCTACCCATTTTCTGGTCTGAAAGGAACTGTTCCCTTAGGCTTATAATAATTAGCAGATCTGTTTCTAGTGTTCCCTCCTCTGTCTAACGTGTGTGCTCTTTTCTCTTAAGTTTGATAATTGTTTGATATCGACATTTGAATATCGACATTTCTTTTTACATTTCTCCACAAGTATCCTTTGATCTGCTTTATAAAGCTCTCACTGTTTTATAAAATAAAGCTCTTACTGTTTTATAAAGCAGATTCTGGTTTATAGATTCCTGATCTGTTTAGTCACACTGTACCAAAATTCGCTACTTATTCTCTGTAATCCTCCCGTAATTAAAATTATTCTTATTGTTGTTACTTTTTCATTTTTTTAGTTCCTTCTAATTACATAATTAATAAAGGGTTTTTAATTGAGGCTTAGGAATAGAACGTCTTGAAATAGTTGAAAACGTTCATAATGAAAACATGGATTTTGTGTAATACTTAAAAGGGGAAAAAAGCTACCAAAGAATCCATGATAGGTATACATGATACTTTTATTGGTGTTATTTTTATTATTATATTATTATTTTATAATTTTTCTTGTTCTCGTTTGTTCTTTTTATTATCGGTTTTACTGTTTCTGTGTTTGTATAGTTATTATTGTTCTTCATCATATTTATATTTTATAGTTATTATTATTTTTAACAATCCTTTTCTTTTCCGTCGTATAAATATACAATATACAATAATAACAATTGTATTGTATAAGAAATAATTGCCTGCTAAATCACTGTACGGATTCGTTGCTATGGCAAGACACACATTTCATCATGAAACATTATATGGCCTACAACATTATTCTGTAGGGAAATAAGCATATAAAAGCAAACTTTCGAGGATGCTCACATAAAACGATTGCATTTCAGTATTCGTTTCATTTATATAAACTGTCTGGAAAAAATTGAATTTTACAGATTTTTAAAATTGTTAAATATAAAAACTGATGATATTACAACCCAACATAATTATCTGTGTGTTTCTGTGTGTGTGCAGCGGTGTTGTCTGTGTGAGTACTACTTACTTCATGAATCGTGAAAATGTTATTTACTTCATATATTTACGCCATTACAGAACGGTCCACATATTTTTCCACTACCCCAGCACAGCCCAGCTGTAATGTTTGTGTGCGTACGTGGCACTTAACATGCGATACAGTGTTATGTAATACGCAACAATCTTGTACTTCCATAGTGTTGTTCGACAAGCTTCTCAACTAGGCCAACGGTGCGTGTTCCTACCAAAGTCATGATGAAGTATCCTCTAGAATTTTCAAGTGTTTCTTAAGAACGCATGTTATAGAACCGTGCAGTCTATAAATACCCCCAACCCGCCGCTTAGTTTTCAGTTTTCAATGTCGGGCGAATTACATAGTGCGTATCAAGTGGTGTATTAGTGAAAAGTGATTATAGTGCGGAATTCTTTATACTTGGCATTATTATTTGTGTGGACAGATTAACTTGAATTACTGTACGAGTATAATTTTGTTGAACAACTCGTTCATTACAAACTATTAATTGTGATATTTAAAGCTGGTTTTTAGTGACTTCATTGGTGTCTTCTACTTTGTTTTCCACTGAACCATACGACGATCAGTTAGACCGTCGTAAAATATATAAAAATATTGTTACTAAAACTTTAATTGCAAACAGGGAACTTGATATACTATAATTTCAAAATTAATTTAGCGAATATCTAACAAAAAATAAATAAATATATCCGCACGCATGAATGAAGAACTTAGGTATATATCCTTACGGAGCAAAATTGTAAATGTGCAACAAGGCGTTAGATCATCTTCTTGATTCAAAATTATTTAGTCTGTCTATTCTCATTATTACTTCCAACATTTCTTTCTTCATTATTAGTTTTATCGATATCTTTCCTACATTTCCCTTGCCTTTTTATATTCATATTCCTATATTTTTGCCTTCCTATATTCATATTCTCTATTTTCTTTGCCCACTGACTCTTTCGTATATTATATGTGTAGGATCTTGTTCAAACGTCGACCCTGTTACTCACGTTGCTGCCGGTTTAATTGTTAATTTGGATATTTTTAATTAAGTATGATTATTTTTATTATTATTTTGATTATTATGTTTGTAATTATTTGAATTTTTTCTAAAAATTGATAAGCCTTGGTTTATTTCTGGCATACTTACGTCCTTACAATATACTACGAAATGCTACATTGGAATGTAATATGTACAGTTAACAAATAACAACAGATTTTGTATCGACAAATATAGTTTGATACTCGGCAGAAATTCTCCCCATTGTTTTAAGGAGTATATGCAGAGGCGTAGAAAGAAAGCATGGTTTCCTATTATGTCAGCTCAACCCCCGTAGCAAAGAAAATCATTTTATTAAAACAGTGAAAAAATACGTCATTTGCGTAGTCCTATATAAAACGGTTACTAGGCTTAAGTAAATTAGCGTGCTGCTATGGTAACTCAACAACAAGATCTGAAATTTTTTGTAAATTCCTTTCTGCCTTAATATTAGTTTGCCAAAAATCTCATACTTGAGTTAATACTAGTAAGCAAAGTACACAGTACTCCTGTGTAGGCCTAAATGAATACGTAATACTTACATATTTTTTGTTTCCATGATTAAATTTATAGGCTACACATATTTGTTAAAATGCTATACGTTAACATTTAATCCATAATCTGCTAATAAGTCTGAGTGAAAGAAATGCTGGGTTTATTAAACGTTTCGTACAACCAGACTTGCATTAAAGTTTACATTTCCCGTATAAGAAGGAGACCGTAAGTGTTTGTCAGGCGCACAGTGTGCACCGGAAGAAAATGCACGTACACCACGTGCATCCAGGTAGATATGTGTTCTTTACATGCTGCCGAAAGCCAGTACTTACTCTTCCACACAAGACGACACACGTTTTAGTACCTCATTTCTGGTGTTCAAGAAACACGGCTTATTATTTTTTTAAAACAATTTAATCATGCAAATTTTGTCGTCGTCATCCAATACGGCTTAGGCTGGTAGCCTGTTCCAGTCTCAATGGAAGTCATCCAAATTTCGCTTACAGGGTCTTCTCACACTTTTCTTTCCTCTTGACGATAGTCAAGGCCTCTTCTTAAAAATATATTTGAATCAATTCTCTCAACGTGTAACCGCCACTCCGGTTTGTACCAAGACATATTCACATTTAAACTGTCATCTATGACTAGTTCTATCCTAATATAGTAATTTTTACGAGATATCTCCCTTTACAAACCTCAGGTACCTCATTTCCGGTCCTTGTATTCTAGATGTATCTTTGGACTTTCTAATCCAAGTCTCACTACCATACAGTAGTTGAGGTATGGCCATTACATTATGATATTTCTATTGCGCCTCTTTGCTTGTTTACTACTTTAAGTGTGGTCTAAAGTTTGGTAAAAGGTCTAGGAGGTTGTATACAATGTCGATTAGTATACCGCGTTAAACCCTGAGAAATGCCTACTATTTTCTGACGAATGAGTCAGAGGTTCAAGGAATCGAATTCTGTCTTGCCAGAAAATCCTACTCTCACGTCCTCGAAGATATGTGTCGCGTGGTCCCTGGCTACATGCCGTGCAATAGGTGTATGTTATGTAACAGACGAAAGAAGGTGAAAAAGCGAGTGTCTGGCGCCTATAACTAATAGAAACATATCGTCTAAGGGAAGACCAAAATGATGGTGAAGGTGGAGAAGAGGAACTTTCGTACGGCTGATCCGGCAGAGTTGGAAAGCCAGCTCTTAGGGTAAAACTAGAGCCCCTGCCGTGGTATGGTAAAGCAGCTGACTTGCATTTAGATGTTGGATCAACTAAGGATAAAGGAAGAAAACCTTGATTACAAATTACCTTGTCTTCCACGTTGGGGTTTGTGGGATGGGCTGGTAACCCATTTACGTCAAAATTCATATACTCATAAGTCTCAGAGGAATAAGCCGGTTAGATTTCAATGTCGCCGACTCAGCTGTGCTGCGGGACAACTATTAGGTATTAACATAAAAATTTTTGAACAATAATTCTATGACATTCTCAAATATATAATTGAATGATACAAATATTAGGTTTTTACATAAGTGAGTGCATATATAGATATATGTGTGTGTGTGTGTGTGTGTGTGTTCGTTAATGTGTTTGGGAGGTTCGTTTCTTTATCGAGATATGTATACTGGCTATACTGAATTAAGTAACTAGTTTACCCAGGTAATTAGTGCTCTTTGTTTGACTGTATGTAAATACCGTCTGTTTAATTTAGAGTAATCTTAAATATCACATATAAATTATGCTACCGTTCTCATATTACGATGTAGTAGTATTATACATTGTCTCATATTAGTAGTTGTAGTATTACATATCTTTAATATTCATTGTACATACATTAATTATTTATGTACTTTATTGTGGACGTTCTAATAATAACAATAAACTTTGTCGAATACATAAATTATATAATTATTATTATTTCATAAATAATAAATTTATTGCAGTTTACGTTCTTAAACTTAATCGATCAATCGATTTTTTTAAATTAATGAAACAGCCTCATGCCTAACAGCATAAGTAACACCTCGTTTATATATAAATGATACGACGGTAACACTCTCTTACACAGAATACACAGCATAGCAAATAATAAATGATGACTACACCACGGTTACACACATAATTCGGCAAAAACAATAAAAACTACAGAATATTATATATATGTATTGCAACAGAACAAATAGAAGGCATAGTATTAAAAACACAATAATACCAGAGTCTTTTATCTGGAGTAAGGTATATATTTTAAACAAATTAAAAAATTTTCTGTGGTTGAACAAAAATTATTTATTCTAAATTTAATAATGTATGTAGATGATTTGAAAGTTTCTTTTCTTAAACGTCTATTTTACTTGGTCGTTGAATTCCTTTTTCGAAACCGTTGAACCGTTGCAGTGGCACCTCTCGCTGCTTGTTGAATCTGCTGCTCTGATGACACGTGGAACTCTCCGCACACACGCACGCACGCCGGTACACCGATAGCGTTTATCTCGTTTCTCAGGGCTCGATAATGGGTGTAATTTAAGTTTAAAAAATGTTTTGGTGTATTGTACCTACACCTTCCCGTTTCTTGATGTGTCCTCGCGTTCACCCAGATGTATTACGATAAATACACCTGACCCAATGAGGAAATCTTCAATAACACGATAGATCACTATTTAATTAATAATCTAATTTATTTCAGTTCTAGTACCCAATGGATTTTAGCTGACGGGCAACTCGTTGCTAAGATTCCGTACTCGTAACCCTTATGTATAACGTATACAGATACGAAAAATCGCACAGAGACAACGTCTGTTAAGGCCGAGCTGTTAGGGAGAACTGACTAAAGCTTCCTTCGCGATGAACCAATCTGACTGAAAATTGGAGCCTCTGATTGGTCAAAACCACTAACACGTGATTGATGGGTTAGATTGATAGACAGAAGTCCTGCACAATTTGGCTGAAAATTGCAAAAGCATATATAGATTTTATCAAAAAGCTTTATGACTTTCAGAAGATAAGGATTCTTTAGAAAGATGAATTCTGTTAAAAAATACATATTAAAATAATATGTTTCGAGTTTTTGACATAAGAAAAATGTAGCGCTAATTTAGAAGTATGAGCTGTCCATGCCTCAATTCAATACGTTAATTTGCACCAGAGTTATTCATGTAAATAAGAATAACACACTCACACGCGCACTCGCGCACTAAAGTCGCACGTGACATGACAGAAAATAAATTTATGGGCATTTTGACATACAACAGTTAATTACTCATTTCTTAATTCAAAACTTATAGCTATTTTACAAGATTTTAATAAAATCAATTTTCAACATGTCTTTAACGTCATAAATTGATATAAAAGCATGTAGTCCAAGCTACAAATACCCAATCTACGATGTTCCATTGCTCTATATATATATATACATATACTGAATACATATATATATTGTAACGCAACAGAAATACAGTCATCCATGTTACATAAATATTATATTAACAAAAATAATAACCAAATCAATATTTAACCCCATGATAAAACAAAAGGTCTAATAATTACATTTATAATTATAGATAAAAATAAATAAGGATGCAAGGTAGAAATAACAATGAAAAACAAACCTGTAAATTAGACAATAGTTAGTGATACATGTTCAGTGAAAAGTAAATCAATATAATACTAATGAGAATTGTAAGAAAAAAAATAGTACAGAAAATGTCAAAGTAGATGACAAAGAAATTAAACCCAAATGAGAAAATAATTTACCTTATAGCAATAGTAAGTAAGGATTATGAATTAAATGATATTATTTTGTAACGATGAATGTTGTGTTAAATGTTATGTTATGTTATATTAATTACTTGTTGAGTTAATGGAAAGTAATGAAACAAAATGTACTATTCAATTACTGTTATAGAAGGATGTGGGAAACAGAGTTAATGTTAGCAGATCACAATTCTATTTTATGTGATCCATAGATCAAGGCAAAATTAT
Source organism: Magicicada septendecula (assembly GCA_034769895.1). NCBI lineage: Eukaryota > Metazoa > Arthropoda > Insecta > Hemiptera > Cicadidae > Magicicada > Magicicada septendecula. Next base: position 363,884,185 of record CM068371.1, on the reverse strand, counting down.
TATTAGTTATGGAAAGAATAATTATTTATATAAATGTTAATAGTTAAGATTTGATTATATGTATGAAATTATATAAAAGGGCTATAGTTGTTCACCGGTTATAAACAAAGGTAGGTCAATATACAATAAAAGGCCTAACAGCCAATAACACTATATAACCACTCATAACATAAAGGTTAGGTACGGGAGTTAATAATAATTAATGAATACGGTTCAAAGAGCTAGGAAAAAACATTTAATAAGTAATGATATATAATAAACCACCTCAATTTATACAAATTATGATAATGCCACAATGCCATGATATCGATTGATAACGTTTGATATCGAAAAAGTAATAAATATAAAAGAAACAGACTCATATCAAAAACCAGCAGAATATATGTCGAAAATAGTAAACAAACTATAGGTAAAGTTATATTCCGATATGATAGAAAATTAATAAGGAATGGACGAAAAATATATGAAATAAACACTATATACAAAACATGGAGAAGGAAGAAAAATAATGCGTTGCTAAGGACTACAGGGAATGAAGAAGTTGTTGATTTTCAATTATTGCCTTTTATGATCTGAATGTGATGAGATTAAAAAACCTAAGAAATGTCTAATATAATCGGAATATTCTAAATTATTTGATACTCTTATAAAACACAAAATTTTAATGATAATATTCTTGACTCTTGCCAGTACAGTATAACCAAAAGAGACTATAGTATGATATCACAATAAAAAAACAAATAACTGGGTTCTACAAGGAAGGACTTGAATTGTTCTATACCCGAAAGGAATTGACGATATTTTAAACTCAATATAAAGAATTAACTGTATCACAACCAATAATATACACTACACTGGAACTCATAACCTTTCAAATACACGGAACATCACTAATTGCTTCAAACGAGAGAAGAACGTATTTGGATCCAGAAATTGCAGAAGGAACATCAATCTGGCCGTAAATCAATCCAGGGAGCTGTATTTCCGAGGTGGACAGGACAAGAATTCCATTTTATTAAACCGAAGAAAGAATATCGTACGGCATAATCATCCAGAACAGTGAAGTTATCAACCAACAGCCTACACGATTCGCTTCGTTCTAGTCTGGTAAATTATTATTGTATAAATTATATTAACAATACAACACTTCAAATTTGTAAATCTTGGCATTCTTATCTATGTATTTTTAATTTTCTCCACAGTTACAAGAACCTTCACACCCTGAATTAAATTAATTACAAACTAAAACACATTATATAACCGAATCTAAATAAAGTATCGGACTGATCAATAATCGATTCACGCAATCTATAGCCTTTGTGTATGCCAGTTGGAACATATCTTATTTAATGTTGAAGAAGTGAACAAATAAAGAACCTTTGTATAGTTGCAAAAGCCTGTCATTTGGAGTATTATTTAATGAGTTGGGAATAAAAAAGTAACTGACTAAGTATAGAATAATTGGTTAACGTAAACAGTGAATTAACCTCTAAGTTTCGTTGTCCCGGTACTACAGCGCTTATAGCGGAATTCTCCGACACCAAAGAGAAGAGCGTTAAAATAAAAAATTTTACATAATTCTCTTCAAGGTATAATAGGGTTGAACGAAATTATAGAATAACACATTAATTATTTCAGTTTCAAGTACACTAAAATTGATATTTTTCTTAGAGAGATAAGCTAATATTAGTTAATTAAATTACTATATTCCACAACTCCAAATATCTCAGATATTTAAATAATTGAAGTAAATTAAAACGACCGAAGAGAGGAAAGACCGGGGAGCATACCCGTTCATAGCAACGAATAGGTTTACATTGCGTGATACATTATAAGACGCAAGACGTCGTCTCATTACAAATTGACGCCGGCAACGTGGGGCAGAAAGAACGAGAATCCCGTAACCGTAAGAGTCGGCGTCACATTACAAATTGACGAACCCAACAGTGGGGCTTAACCCAGTAATACGTCGTCACATTACAAATTGGCGCTCACAACAGTGGAGCATTTTCAGGGATAATACCCGAATACATTACAATATATATATATATATATATATATATATATATATATATATATGTAAACAGCAACAGAGACGTTTTAAACAACGCACCGGTTCTCTATAATAAGACCACGAAATCTGTCAGTAAGCAACGGTACACCTGACACGACTAATGCTTCATTTAAAAGCGTAAAAGTGGGCGTACGTCGTCTTTTCCCGTTCCCTGCAAGATCACCTATATTAGCCGTTATGAAAATTGCCTGTCAAGGCTACATCGCTTAGTTACAGCGTTTCTACTAAGCAACAATTACACATTCTAGCCATAAATAAATCCGAAAAAATGCTGTACAGCAGTAAGTACTTAATGTAAAGAATATAACAATTAATCTTTTAAAATTAATTATTTTCTTTGTTGTTGTCAATGAGGCTTACATTAAAATTACAACAAAATTATATTTGTACTTTAAACTGTTGAAAATTCTAAGTCAGTGAAGAAAGAGGACTGAAAAGCCAATGACACATTTTGGAGAATCATAGATGCCTACAGAAGATATTTCATAGATAAAATTGAATGTTATTTAAAGTAAAAAACATTTTAAAACCAGATGACTATCGCACAGTGGTTCTGTTTTTGTAAGATATTGGTAAATTAAGAAATTTTCGCAGGATAACATCCGTTATACTGTTGTTTACGTAACAACTTAAAGTAAGAAAGACTCTAGTATATTATTAACAATTAATTTCCATAACCTATACAAAGAATTTAATGCGACGTGTCAATTATGGTTTGTTTGAACGAATTTTGTACTCGTACCGTGACTTACGTTCGCCCCGTTTACTTATTGAGGGAACACCGCACGACTCGTGATACTGTAAAATATTCTATTTTTGTTTCCTCCACTACTTGCTACTTGTTTAAACTAAGCTTTATAAACTGTAGATTTGAAAGGATAATAAACACATTTATTGTTAACCTGCACTTCATGATTAAGAAGTTAATTTATGAACAAACGTTACATACTGTAACCAGACTTTATAATAAATATCATTGGTTACAAAGAATATAACGAATATTGTAAAAATAAGGGCAGAAAAAGTAAATTTCATTACAGAATGGAAAGTCAAATAAATACATTTCTGGCGTCGTGTAAAGTCGTTCTGGCTGTGCGAAACAATAAACTTCCTACAGCTACTAGCAATAACAAGTAAATCCTGGTATATTACTGAAAATAACCGATGCTTTAAAATTTCTTAAGAAAGATCCAAGTCGTAAATCGTCCAAAACTACTTTGTGGTATTCGACTGTACCATCGTCAAAATAAGCTCTGCATATAGTTTATTGGATTTAATTTTAGACATGGTAAAATTTGTTAATCACCATTGCGATATTCTCTTTGTTAAACACATACGTTTTATAAAAGAAAATATTTTGCTTTTTTAACTCATATGTACTAAACACATAAGCGTCGAATTTAACTATTAGCATTAATAAACGGAACAGATAGGGTCTGAGATAATATAAGCATTTATAACTTGTTTTTGGGGTCTAAGATAATAGTTTTGTCTAGTTATGTCTATTTCAAAGTCTACTAGGCACCACGTCTTATATAAACATGTCAACGGTTACACAAAGACGAGATTAGTTATGAAACAAATGGTAGCAACGACAAACGGCTGTTCGAGTACCTTAAAGTAAATGGTTGTTAGCAACCCTAGTTTGCTAAGACAGCAGTATGAAAACTGAAAGACTTTTTGTCAGCCGAGGAGGTTTGTATCCACCTCCTTCAGGGACGTACTACTCTACTTGCCTGCTACGAATAATTACTAAGATTCATAGTTAGGTATCCAAATAATATAAAGGTTTTGAGGTTATGTTCCTTTGTAAAACCCTTCTCAAACATAAGGTATCTATTCTGTTTAGGTTTCTTCTTCGTTTAAGATAGCCTATATGATGGAGGGCATTATTCGGTGACTATGATAAGGGTACTCATATAAAGTAACTAAATGTATATTCCTGACAGAATATCTGTTCCAGGGGGAACGTTAATTTGCTGAGCGGTGAACCGGCACTTTTCTCCTCATACTGAAAGAAATCCACGTTGCTCCCAAGCGAGAATTATCATATATAACGTACCTCAATCTATTAGCATCGCCGCTTGATAAGAAAATTTTAAGTTATTTTCGTGTATTAAAACAATTGGAATACACAAACCTATTTTCAATAATACGAATATAGAGACTGAAGCCGTATGTCGCACTTATTACAATGAGACACATAACAGAGTTAGTAAGTAAAGTTCTGTATAATTTTAAAATATTTGTTTACACAAGTATTGTATTAAATTACTTTAAACGTTGAAATACTGAAACTGACATTCAATTATTTTTCTTAAATTAGTTTTCTTCCTTTCAAGTAGACATATAGTTAATTACATCGCCTCCACTGAGGGTAACTACGTTTCCTTCATGAAACTACTCTTACTTTCATGAAATCGTCTGCAGAAAACTGAAAGAAACGACAAAAATTTCTTCTTCTAAAGTCATCTAAGCGATTATGTAACTTTTGACTAACAGTGAACTTATATAAGCTTTCTAAAATTTTAAACATATAATGCTTTCTAGAAATTTTACTAATTTCACACTATGTCTGCTGCAGACGTATAAGTAATATCGACATTGAAACTACCTTATTTACTGAACGAAGCAAGAAATAACTTTGGTTATTTCTAATAATTTATAATTTCCCAAATTTAATATTTAGGTGCCAATCAGAATCACATTGCATTACAGGATTTATAACCATCAAACACTTTACTATTAGAACTCGTAAGTATAACAATAATTATAATGATATTTATAAATCTGTTTCATGAATAACTTTTGCGCAAGTTTATAAAAAGTTTTGCATTTCGTTTAAAGTTACTACACGGCAGTAACTTTACAAGAAAAAGTGAAATTGTAGTGTCCTGACCTACTTGCTAAAGGTGGTTTCCTGGACATAAAGTCATAAAATAAAGGGTAAGCTAATATACCACTCCGAGCAAAGAAAAGAGAATCTAAATTCTGTTTGATTCCACGTTGCCCCAAAGGTGTGCTTTGTGTGTCTGCAAGGTAGCAAGTTATCTATGTTATCGTTTTCTTAGTGAAACCATTATTCTATCAACCTTCCCTGAACTTTAAATGTTTATTATCTTCTTGGGAAAACTATTTTATTGTTTGTATTAGGTAGATTAATTGATTTTCATCATTTTGATACTGATTGCATCATTAAAATATATTGTCAACAAAACAATTGTGAATTTGGAGAAAACGGTTAAATTAAACATTACTGACATTAGAAAGGTGAATAATAATTTATATTACCTTGCAGACATTCGTTGTTTTGTTAATATAATAATCACTAACTCTACGGCTGACTGCACAGCCAGCTCTACAATCATAAGTTTTGGTAGCAGCTAGCCTCCTCCTGATCTGTTATGTCCAAGCGACCATTTGTATATTACGTTTGACATACGAGTAGTAAAGGAAAGTTGGCCATGTGGCAGGCAGTATATGTACGCATATGTTGAATGTGTATAACTACTGCTTGAAGGTCAGAGATTTTTTGTGCCAGATAGAGAATAACACGAATTGTACCCATGAGTAAAAGCAAGGAGTCCAACTGCCCGTCATTTTATCACCCCTTGTATATGCTGGACGCTGGTGGGAAACTTTTCAAAAGGTTGAAGAAGCCGCCGCTAAGTTCTGTAATTCAAAATACCGGAGAGCTTTCAGATTGGGAGTTTGGGTTCTGAAAAGGCAGATCGACTATTATTGCCATCACTCTGGAAGCTGATGCAGCAAGGTCAACAGAAGAAAAAAACGACTACTAAAACCTAATCTGATTTTTGTTATGCACAAAGTTAAGAATGCATTTAACTAGTTGAGTTGGAGTGATATGTTTGACGCAATTGGAAAGACTATCGAAGACCTAGAATATTTCAGCTGCATGTCACTACATTCTGAGCGACCACGTACAGTACTCTTGTAGGAGAGCAAGGCGAGTCCGAGGACTGGACACACTACTGGCTGGTGCCGCCCAAGGTTTGATATTGGGATCACACCTATGGAATTCATATGACACCATCTTGAAGGTGGATAAGCGTAATTTCCATTACTCAATGCTTGTGAAGTAGCTCCCGTCAACCTAGCAATAGTCGAGAGACAAGAACCTTGGCTCAGTGCAAGCTTAATAAGGTAATGAGGAAGCTGATCGCGTCGATGAAAGACTGTGGGTTGAGTTTAGTAACAAGTAAAACAGAAATGGTCGTGATAACTAACAATAAGATACACCGATTTGAGAGGTGAACTTCAGTAATAACAGTATAAAAGTTACAGAAGCTGTCAGATGTCTGTGGGTGTGTGTGTGTTGGTTGGCAAAAACTCCCATTTTGGGACTAAATTAAGAATGCAAGAGACAAGACCGCGGCAAAAACAGTTACTCTGAGTAGATTGGTAGCAAACATTGAAGGACCAGAATAACGCGAACGTCAGCTACTTAAGATGGGAGGCGGGCGCACGTCATAATACTCCATAGAGCTGAGATTTGGGTGGACGCGCATAGAATGAAAAGTATAGAAGGCGTCTGGTACCTCTACAGAAAAGAGTAGCCAACGCGTTTTGCACCGTATCACAATTTTTACTGATTTATTTGAACAAGAAAGAATAATTATTTTTTAGGAGAAAAGAGGCAACAAGAAATGCTCCAAGCTCAACGGAAAACTAAGCCGCAACCCTAGCTCAGCGAGAAGAAAGATAACAGAATTAAAAAAGAGGAATGTATGTAGACAGACTTATAACAAATTTGTCCAAATACTACAACAGAAGGCAGAGCGAAATAAATTAGTACCTTACACCGCTGCAAATCGGGGACAGTTATTCTAGGACGTACCCACAAAATACACAAAATTACTCAAATTAAGCAAGCAGCAACTATAGCTTAAGCACCTTATGAAGGAAACAACGACGATGCGTGGCATACATGTATAAAGTGGATGTAGAAAGATTAATGTTCGAAGGTATGGTAAGTGTTATTACATAAGGAAATGTCACGGACAAGAAGCTACAGCAGGAAGTGTAGCCTATTGGACAGAAATAGACGTATGCGGAAAGGATTCTAAGAAAAAAAAAACAATGTTAGTACGAAACCCTGATATAAAACAGCGGTAAATAGAAATCAGAAGAAGTATACAAAAACAACAAAATGCAAACAATCCTAAAGAGCAGGAAGATTGTTAGATTCTGAAATATTGTGAAATCTTAAAATCGCAATAGTCTAATGCCAGGAAAAAGTAGTTTTTTTAGTAGTTTGCTCTCCAGTAAACCTGATAGTATTAAACGTGCTTCACCGAGGTATCTGTTAGTAGAATTTCAATATCTTTCTTAAAAAAATAAGAGTATCGGGAGAGCATGTCTAGTTGCTCAGAGACATTATCGAAGCCTTATGGTAAAGAAGACTTAGAACGTCTTTAAAATAGAACAGCGTAGACGTGAGCCCACTGGGCTCAGGAAAATGCGCAGTTGTGTTGGGTGCTGTAGTCTGATAAAGGTTCCCAGGCTAGACCTTGTTCCACGGAAGAGTTGGTATAGTGGGCAGTCCACTTGAAATAGGAGTCCCAGACTTAGTGCAAAAATGCGTCTCCCCTCAGCCTTAAAAACCTGACTATCGGTAATAATATAAGGTTTTAACAAAAAATAATTTTAAACCACCAGCCTAGCCCACTTGCGTTGTGTAACTCGAAATGTGGGCTGAACTTCACGAATGGTAATAAGAATTGTATAGCCTATATATAATTATAGTGAATCTTTTCTAACAGCTTTATCACGTAAAAAGTATAACGGCAAACAAGATCGATAAAATTTAATAGTAGCAGAGCTCTAAGAACGTATTATGTTAAAGTCAGTTTCATTAAGGAATAATTGCCTTGTCAGTTGTATTACGGATTTGTTGTCATGGTAACAGGACATACTAATCCACAACCTAAAAGGTAATTTTTCGCCTTAATATTCATAATTTTGTAGCATGCACTGCATTTAGATACCATTTTAAAATCTGTGTACTGTATCTTGTTACATTTCGTCACGACACGTTAACGAAACCTTACGTAAAGCAGTAAGTATCAAAAGACTTGGCAATGTGGTTTCTATTTTTACTAAAATTGCTTCACTGGCAGCTAAGGATAAACAGATTGCAAAATTTTACCTACAATGAACCGTGTCTTGATTATATCTATAATAATACATTATTAATTTTGTCATGTTGAAGTATGGATTAATTGAAAATTACGACTTAAAAGTCATAAAGAAACATTAATTCTTTAATATATACCACATCGTTATTAAGAATCTATGAATGTTGTCATATCGAAATATACGTTATTCAAAAATTAGGGGTTTTAGGTTTAAAAATAAAAATTAATTCTTTAATGTACACTGTAAATTGTCCTTAGTTTCTTTTACACCACTTTTAAATATAGCTGCCATTCACCAAGAGTGCGATTCCCTCAGGGAAGCATTGAAACGAACATGCAAGGTATTACGAAGCATAACAAAATATAAATTGCTGAAAAACCTAAGTAAAATAAATATACATTGTAGATTAAAGAATAGTTTACTGAATTTGGCAAGTTATTCTTTTAGACAGGAAAATAGCTGCAAAGATTGATATATTTTAGTTCTGGAGTCACTTAGTAACCTCAATGATTACCATCCGGAAGTTGGATGAATGACCTTATTAAGTATACTGGTTTACTAAACGAATTTAAATATTTTACCATTTACCAATAGCATTAATTTGACTTCTTATGTGTCGGATTGGTACCAGCTTTGTCCTGTTTCACAATTCTTGAACCAGGTACGGCTCCGAAAAGGTAGCGAAAGCAGTCTGTGTAAAAAATGTAGCCTTGACGAGTCCAGATCTTCTAGGCCGGAGGTTCGGACAATAAGCCAGCACTCTATTTTTCTATAAACATATACTCTATAAATGTCTGCACATATGCATCTAAATTCAAATCATAAAATTAGAAAATTGATTTTCTTGGTTTGTAAACGTGGTTTGTATATAAAAAAATTGCACAAATATTAAAAAACACTTTAGAGGAATAGAAAAATTAAAGATAGATACTGAAGCAAATACTGCGGCTTTTACAGAAACAACAGGTATGGAACAGGAAATAGTAAAACGAAAATTAAATTTACATATTCAGTGGTGTTAGTTAGACGATAAAAGCACAAGTGTTTGTGTTGTAATTAGTAAGCGATCTGAAAACTGTATAAAGGGATGGAAATACATAAATGAAAATAATTAACTAATATGACGTGAGTAGGCTCCAAATGAAGATGCGAATGAAGTAACAAAGATTGAATTCTATGAGGAGTTTACAGATACACCAGATTAAATCAACAAAAAACGGAACTTATTTGATTGGATGACGCCAACCGTAGAACGCAGTCAGTAAAGAATGATGCGAGTGTTAGCCAGTTTTGAGAGAAAGTGACGAATGGAAATAGGAGAAACGTTAGAGCTTTGGACTCAACATGAATAGCTGCTACGAAATGAATATTATGAATATAAAATCGCTAATCGTTCTAAATTGACTATACGTCTTTTTGTTTACCAACAGACTGTATTATAATGAAGAAATTAAGTTGTTTAAAGTTGCTTGATACTAGAGTAAGTAATGGTCTAGAATGTGAATCGTATCACATTCTAGTCAAAACTGTAGTCATCCTTCATATCACATGTCTCAAACACTAACGATATTACTGACTGTCAAACCATGACACTACTTAGAAAAATTTAATTAATATTCAAAATGAATCCACCATACTCTTTTATAAACTTAGACTGGCTCCCTTATATGTCACTGATGGAAGTCAAAGTTGAGTGTATCAAAAGTTTAAAGAATAGATATGAAAACCGGAGTTTGAAGCAACAAGTAATGAAGTATTAACAGTAAAAGGCATTAAACAATGTGGTGGCGCAAAAACAGGTAAATTTATTAAACAAAAGTTTTGAGATAAGTAGTATCCAAGGGTAAAGATGAAAGAACTGCTTATGTTTGTTTTATAAGGGTAATACATAAGGGCGTAAAAAATGAAAAGAGTCTTGCATGGCAGCAAACACGTCTTGAGATAGATTCACAGATGTTGGCAACGTTGTCTAATAAAGCTTGGGTTCTTTCAAAGAAATTAACAACAAATACAGAAGCAACAAACAGGATCACACTAATTACTTTATAAGAATAGAAAGAGTATTATTGAAATAAGTATTATGAACCTGTCTTTTTTGATAAAAGACAGATTAGAATTGTGTAACAACACAACGAAAGTAGAACGCATAAAGCTAAACTGAAGAAGCTAAAAAGGTAACAGCTGAGAAAGTAGCACTAACATTGAAAATAATGGTGAACACCAATGCACTTACACCTATAATAATACCAACTGAACTAACAAAAATTCCCTAGCAGGTATTTTTGAAATACTTGTGTGAATTTTCACAAACTGCCTTAAGTGTGAGGACGTCTCGTAATCTAGCTATATGAAAATAGTGATCGGATATGGTGTACGAATTGTAGTAATGTCAGAATTTTAATACCGTGAAGAGACTTATCATGGGAAATCTATATGACTTTTATAAAAACCCAAACACCTCGTTATTGCAGGTGAATGAGCCTATGTGACAATGTGGTTAAACTGTATAAATTTTAGTGGTCTTTTAAATTACTTTGGAGCATCATAATAAAACGATGGTAAAAGTGATTAAGATTTAGGTCTAAAAATAAATTAATAAATAGTGGTGACAGGGCAGCTGAGTTTAGTACTTTCCAGTGGAAAATTAACCCACACAGCTAAAAAACGTTTACTCTGCAATTTTAAAAGGTATTGTTACCAACGGCTTTGGAATTTCAGAGAAACATTTATTGCATGGATTTGAGAGAACGGTTTTGTCGACAATACTTTATTGCATGGAAATTGTCCGTGGCGTGTCCGAGTATTAGTAACAAGGAGAAAGGATGCTTGTCTGACAAGGAAAAATAACATCGCTCAAAAAATACTTTTTGTTTAATATTTATCGTTGATTCAATAGCGTAGTTTGTAAAGTGCATTTAGTAATAAAGTGTAATGCTTGTTTTGTTCATTGTATCGTCATTGTGTGAACCTGCTTCCTGTCTGGATTGTGGAGAATTTATTGCATTAAAAAAAAAACAGTATATTTTGTAACTTCCAGGTAAACAAAATTCATGTAATCCTTTATGAGTGCTATTGACAGTAGTGTGTTTCCTGTTTTCATTTTTTTTTTAACAACAGATATTCTATAGAATACGTGTAAGTTGATTTTAGGCAGCAGTACTGCCCATTGTGTAAGGCAGCTTATTTAGAGGTATACAGCAAAGCAGATAGGCGCATTACTTCAGCTTAAGCGGCGGTAACAGAGAAATAAAGATGAATAAAATCGCGGGAAAATGTTTACGGCTTTCAGTATATAAATATACGGATAGCGTATTGATAAGATAACTCAATGAAAAGTAGAATAGTTTTAGGAATTAATTATTTTTTAATATTATTTGTTACTAAATCTCAATTTTAAGTTATTATCTGTAAATAAAGTAGCCATCATTTCTATAACCATTAAAACCGCTTAAGCATATTATTATTGTCTTTATGATTAAATAAAAATATATTAGTCCTATGATACATGCACGATACGTGTTACTAATTTGTGCGATTAATTTCCTTTTATTAAATGAGAGGCTATTAGAACGTGTCTTAAATCAGATTTTTGTCTTGGTTCACTGTTCTGAGAAAAGATAAAGACAGGTTTTTTTAAGGCGTACGCTTGTGCAGCCAACATGTGGCATGAGGCATGTGACTACTACATGCCATCGCCAAAACCCAAAATCCTGCCTCTTCAAAAATAAATTCTACACAAGGATAATCATCTTAATGCTGACCTCCTTGAAAACAAAAATTAATTTTTTGAAATAATGTAAAGTATTAAAAATTATTATTAATATTCATCAACTTCTTCTTCGTCTTGTTTTCCTTCATCATCTTATTATTATTATTATTAACTAATTATTAATTAACAAACATTTTAAATTTTCATCGATATTTAAAAAGTTATTATTGTTATAGGTATCATTTTATAAAATTAGCGCCGGCATAATTTAATGTCTGTATGTGTGTAGCACTTTTTAGTACAACATTATTGCTAATGTATTAGTATTTTTATATCAACTCAAATAAGAAGTGGGCTATGAGTCGATGGAAACCAGTTGAAATCAAAACTACTCACTGTGACTTAATAATACGGTTTTCTGAGGTTCGCTAATTCAATAAAAAACAATTTAAGTATATTTGTGTTGACGTTTAGAAATATATTGTCATTGCAACGACTCTGTATACAGGCAGAGCAGGAATAATAATGATTAAGCCTACATTTTATGTGAATGTGTGTAAAAAGGTGTTTGCTGCATCGTGTGTGTTGTATCGTGCTTTAATATCGTATTAGTAACCTACAATTTCAACATTTCATACATTTTAATGTTCGTTGTAAATGTGTATACCAAACACGTTAATTATACGTGTAATAGCCATTAACGGGACATTGTGATGATACACTTTGCTGAAGCTTCGACAAAGTGTTTTTGTATTGTGTCTTACTCAATTAGGGAATCTCTATGACCCTTTCATAATTTGAAGTTTCTGTTTCAAAATGCATTGTTTCAAGCGACTTGTGCCCCACTCTACATAAGGGTTATCAAAGTTAAAATATTGTTTATGATGCAAGTATCATGTATGACGCGTATAAGATATCACTAAAATGTAAAAATAGTAGGTTCCTGCTTCCTTTTAATGTGTGCAATGAAAAAGAAAATATATCTTACTTGTACTTAAATAAAAATTCCTGTGTTAACAGTTTGGTCACATTTGCTACCACGTGGTGTCTTTTACCCACGTCAATGCCGGCTTAATTAATGCTTCGGTTATTATTATTTTCGTAATAATTATGACACTTTCTATGCACCGTTTTCATTTAAACAACGATTCATGGTCTGATTGTAACTGTAATTTATCCCCGGTCTCCTCTTATTATTATCATATACCATAAAATGCTACATTAACTTCTACAATGTACACCTAACAAATAACAACAGGTTTTCTTCAACAACTAGTGATCTGATTCTCGGTAGAAATTCACCATATTAAAAAACAGGTTTGCTGAGAGCTATGAAAACAAAGTATGTAACATATTATATCAGCTTAGCCCCTGCAGCAAAGTAGTAAGAATTATTATGAGTTCGAAAAATGTGTATATTTCCTAGTATATAAAATAGTTATTAGGTCTATGGAAAGTAGCCTTAACATGAGAAGTTCATGTTACTTATGTTATGGTAACTTAACAACGGAAACTGAACATTTTTTAATTATCTTTTTCGCATAAGATTATTTTTTACTAAAGCTCATACTTGAGGTAATACCTGTAGCAAAAGTAGTGATGTGCTGCACATTTATCTGGAATCAAGATACCCATGTAATGTTTGCTTCCATTATTAAATACAGACGTAATTTTTTATAATTCTCTTAATGTAACAGCTACAGATGTTACAATATCGTCAAGAATTGTGGGTGGATTAAACGAGGAATTCTTGAGAAGTTTCTTGTTTTGGTATGTTGCCTTTCTACTCTGAGAAAAGATAAAAACAATACGTTTTAGACAGGCACGCGTGTGTACACGCAGGTAACAGCTCACAAAATGCAGACATTCTTTGTGTATCCCGTGAGATAAACCAATTTGCTTTATCTTTGAATAGAAAATTCTACACAAGTGTAAATATCTTAATTCTAGTCATCATAAAACAGGGATTATTGTTCGCTTAAAATGATAAGAAAAAAATCAGCTTTTATTATTCTTCCACCATGAGCTTAAATATAAATTTTAATAAGGGCTATGAGTCACTTGATAGTAGAACATATCCTTAACGTACTGTCCGTAAATAAATAAATAATGAAACGTTTTGTGAGGTTCAGTACCTAACTACAGAAAATTTGAAAAAAAAAATTGTGTCATCATTTGGCGAAATTTACAGTCATTTTCGGGAACTGTATATGGGCCAATGGACGCAGTTAGCAAGTCTGAAATGAATCGAGTGTGTTCGTACGAATGTGGGTTTACATATCATAGACAGAACAATCATACTAAGTGTGTGTGTGTAGCAGTTATCCTTATATTAATAATATACAAAGTCGATACACATGAATACTAATTGTAGGCCTACGTACACAACCTATTTCTACGTGCAATTCTGTGACACAAATTAACTGGATTCTAGTAAGTTAAATATATATGTTGCCGGAAGGCGCAAAACGCCTACTTCCCAAAATTTGCCTTCTTAGTATAATAAATTTATTATGTTTGAAAAACCCTAACAAACTGGGCTTTGTAGATTATGAAAATTAATGTAGATTATAACTAGATTTTTGTAATTCATTTAAGATGTAACAGTTAACGTTAAAAAAATATTTGCATTTAGGTAAATATTATAAAAATCTTACAAAACAAATAAGATAAACTAACGCCCTGTAACCTGCTTTCTTTATTATCATCAACATATTCAGCGACATGATTTGGGACTTCCCAACATTTTCAAAGTCTAAATAACCACAAACATTTTCTTATTTATTAGTAATCAGAATTTAAACTGTGTAGGGATATTATGAACTGTTATTCACTTTACACACACATGGTTTAATAAAAGATTTAAGGAAAGATTGGAGAAGCATAGTGATATGTATTGGGTATTGAGGAATACAAAATGTTGACAACTCACATAATAATATACTTAAATTTTTGTGTTAAAGTAACCAGTAGTCCGCAGTCATTACACTTGTCTTTTAGACGCTCTAAAAATGTTCGCACATGTTCTGTACTAAGACAAGCTGGAGTAAATATAAGATTTCTATACCTAATAATAATAAAACTACTGACTACAATTCTTAAATGAATTCCCTATTCGTTACGTAGATATAGTGAACAGTGTCTTTTATTATTTCTAAATGGACTGTAAGAATGAATGTAAATTGGTTTAGTTCAAAGGTTGGTCTTTCTCCGCTTACCCAGAATACCACTTTGTAACACAGTAAACCTCCGCGCAGTTTGCGTCTGTGAATATTTTAACACGCAGTTAACTTGTCCTTTGAACGCAGCGCAATTACGTGTAACCGCAATCTGACTCACAGTTTCTTTTTAATATTTAAATAACTTTAAGTGAAGGGTTACGATGAAAAAGTCTAACATGAAAGTTACTACCAACAGTAATTATTTGAAGGTTTTGTGTTGGATCCATATCGTCTCCCCCTCTAGTAACATTTGAACAGGCACAGCATGTCTGTCATGAATGGCATATAGCTTTCAGAGACTACAAGATAAAAATATCATTAACTAAGAACAATAAAACGAAAGAGTCCGTGTAACTGAAATGTTTCTAATAGCGAAATTTTTTACGTTATCTACTTGAATATAAAACACAATTAACAAGCTTAATTTTTGTCTGCATTTATAAACTTAACATTGGTTTTATATTGTCAATGGCATGTTATACGTAGTATAAGTGATGCTCGTATCATAAATTATGAATTAAAGTTTTATAACCGTTATTATTCAGACCAGGCTATCACCGCTACGCAAAGATTCATTCTTTTGAGAAATCCTAGTTACGAATTGGTTTGAGACACTTGGTAATTGAAAACACATGTGTTGCAAAAAATGTGTGTAATGTTTCAACAAAACAACCGTCACCATCAGAACACGTAAATAGGTAATACGTAAATATATGTGTATACAAATATACACAAATACGAATCTTAAAATTGAACCCGATGGCATTTCGTTATTGTATTTATTATTACATATTATAAGTCGGACATTAGCGGTCCTTTTGATAACAATTCTAGTCACTACGTTTTGACCTCTAAATATCTGAGGTCTTCCGTAGGTGCAAATAAATTTCTACATACATATCAATGCAAAAATCATATCGTCCCAAATTATCAACAAATAATTTTAAGTATTACATACAAAAAACATTTTACTTACCGAAAAGATCATATTAAGAGGATTTCACGTCTTGTCACAAAATAAAACTAACGACAAGCTAACTAGGACAAGCGCCTCCTCTTTTCCAATACATTACAGGTCACCCTGACATAAAGAAGGCCTGATCCCATTATTCAATTTTTTGCGTCTTTCCAAATATTCTCAAATATTCTGACACCAAAATGTTGGAACTTTTTTACATTCTTGACTAATACAATAATTTTCAACCTAGATAGAAAATGTGTTTACAATTTTTCTGTTTTGAACAAATTACTTTCCTTCCCAATGCTTTCTATATTGTCTCCTAATACCTTGTGGTGTTCGTCTCCCACATGTTCTCCTTATGTCAACGTTTTACACTTGGGTGGTCTCACATATTTTCTATGTTAGTCCTGGGAAACTTCGGGAGACGTTTAAGTTTCTCCAAGGTACCGCTTCCCACATTTTACATGGGTGACAGTATACACAAATTTTTTTTATATCTGTAATTTTCTACGCTATCATTCGAGAAAAAATTAGTAATGTTTTCTTGTGTTCTAACTAAGTTTGAATTATTTATTAAAAGTTGCTCATATTTAATGAGGATTTTTATATTCGGATAAAGCTGTTCCTTTGCTAATTAGATTATCTCGGATAAACATTATTTTCCAAAGACGAAATACATGTATAAAATTATGCTAACATTAAAATATCAGACATTGTTATATAAAATACTTCAAATATGTACGTTTTACTTCATTTAGGAACACAGGTTTTTACCCACATTCAACACCTCTAAGTTTATATTTCCGACTCTGTACAAATAAAAATTTGTTTGTGATTATTATGCAACGTTTTTGCAAAGGTATGAACTGAGTGACAAAGTATTTTGGTGACTTGATTATTATATGTGCAGTCCGCTGCGTGACGAGTTGTTGATGTCACTTATTGCATAAGCTTCTACCGATGCACAGCGTCACGGCAAAATAAGGAGAAGTGCAAACTGACAAGAACCTTCTCGTCTCTTGTTGATCATTAGCTTATTTCAATAAACTGATTCATTTAGAGGAAATTATTATTGTCTGTTCATATAGACCCGACGGTAGATTCTGAACAGTTGCCTATAGTCCCTTCGTAGATAAACTATGAACATCGGTTGCATCAAGGCTGGCTGGGAAATTATAATATTGCCATTGCACAGCGACCGTATGTAACAGAAAGAGATAATGCGTGAGTGAGACAAGAAACTATTATCGCGAAGTCTCCCCTCTCTCCTTTCTAGAGACCGTATCTAAACTTGTAAGTGAAGGTAATTCTTTCATGGCCTCAGCTCAGTCCGCCGCTCAAAAATGTATCTCAGATACATACTTACGGACTGGGTTTAAGCTTCGGAGATGAAACCAATTTTTTCAAATAACTGAACAGAATACAAAACAATCTTGAAGTATTAATAAATTGCTTGCTATCAAAGACTTTACTACTTTTTTTTTATATAAATAACTAAAAGCAGTCTGTTCTATATATTTTTGTCCCTTATTATTATTAACTTATTTGGTGTGTGTATATATATATATATATATTACATTTAATATTTATAAATAAATTTACTTCAAGATATACCTTTATTTTTCTTATTAGGAACATGTCTCGGGTACTATCTTGTACCCATCCTCAGCCTTCCGGTTTTTTTGTCTGGTGAAGTACATATGTGTTGTTGGTTGACTATTATTATTGTGGCTTCCTGTTGGCTTCTGGTATTTCAAATTGGTTTTATTGTGTGTGATTGTGGTGTATGTGTTAGTTTTTTGTGTATTTTCAATGTTGAGTGCTTTGAATATTGTGTCATGTTTTGTATTGATTTGTATTTGTTCAGGTATTAGTTTGTTTTCTGTTTTATGTTTGTATATTTGTAAACTTTCCCAAATGTTCATTATGGTGCCTTTGTGTGGTATATGTTTTATTAGTGTTACATTGGTTATGTCTGGGAATTCATGTCCTGTGTTTATTGCATGTGTGGATAAATTGGATTTATGTATTTCTGGTTTTTTGTATGCATTTAGGTGTTCAAAATAACGTTTTTTCAGCTGTTTTTTTATTTGTCCTATGTAACATTTATTGCAATCTTGGCATTCAATTTTGTATATGCCGTTAGTTGTTGTATTATCTTTGTTGTGTGAGCTATTTAGATTTTGTAATTACTTTTTATTAATTTTGTATGCTATTTTTATATCTGTGTTTTTAAATAGTTCCGTTAGTTTTGTCATTTTATTATTTATATATGGCCCATTTGGTCATGGTGAATGTGGCCCATTTTTTGTTGTTGTTATTATTTATGTGTTGTTCAGTTCGATTAATTCTTAATTGTTCAGTTTTTATTTTGTATTTGATTTTATTTTCTATTTTGATCATGGTATTTTTATTGTATCCATTTTCATAACCAATTTGGTATATTATATTTCTTTTTTTGTCAGTTTCTTGTTTGTTTAGGGGAAGTTTGTACATTCTGTTAAATAGCGAATAAAATGCTGCCATTTTATGTTGTGGTGGGTGGTCAGAATGGTTAGGTATAATGATGTTAGTGGAAGTTGGTTTTCTATATATTGCATATTGTATGTGGCTGTTGTATCTTGTGATGGTTATGTCTAAATAGTTGATTTTGTTATGTTTTTCTTTTTCTTCTGTGAATTGTATTTTGGGATGTATGTTATTGATTTGTTTCAGTATGTTCTCTGCATTTGTGTTTTTGTTATTTGATACATATAGCCCATCATCTACATATCTTATCCATATGCCATTTGGGTCATGTGATTTTATGATATTTTGTATTTTGCTGTCTATGTGTTGTAGGAATATTTCTGCTATTATGCTTGATAATGGTGATCCCATTGCTAAACCTTCTTTCTGTTGATAAATTTTGCTATTAAATTCAAAGTAATTTTGTTTTAGTATTAGTTGGAGTCTATTTTTTGTTTCGGTTATATATTGTTTGTTTTCATTTTGTTCTTTAAGTTTGTTTATTATTATGTCAATTGTTTCCTCTACTGGGATGTTGGTGTACATGTTTGTTATGCCATATGATGTGGAAAATGTATTTTCATTTATATTTATTATTTTTAGTTTGTCTATTAATTCGTATGTATTTTTTATGTTATGATGGTTATTTGTTAAATGGTTACTTTTTAGTTTTTGTGCTATTATTTTTGCTATTTTGTATGTAGGAGCTGTTTTGAAATTGATTAATGGACGTATTGGGTTGTTTAATTTGTGTATTTTTATTAGGCTATTCATTTTAGGTGGTTCTGGATTATTATTTATATATATGTCTGTGTTTTTATTGTTGAAAATGTTTTTAGTTGTTTTTATTAGTTTTATTGTTTGTTTAAGATAGTTTTCTGTTGGGTTTTTATCTAGTTGTACGCATTTATTATTGTTGATGAAGTCTTCGGTTTTTTTTATGTAGTCTGCTTTATCAATGATTACTCTTGCTTGACTTTTGTCTGCTTTAGTTATTATTAAATTATTGTTCTTTACTTTATTTTTAATTTCTTTTATTGTTTTATTGTTTTTCTTTTGTTTATCTTTGTTTTTCATTTCGCTAGTGATTATTTTTTAAATTATATGTGTTGCTTCTGTTCTTTTTTCTTCTTGTATATTGTCTTTTATTAGATTAATGGCAAATTCTGTTTCTACTAATAAATTTTCTAGATTTTTGTTTGCATTTTGAGTTATGTTAGTTTTTGACAGCAGAAATATTAGCAGAAATATTCCTACAACACATAGACAAGTATATAAATGTTACATAGGACAAACAAAAAAACAGCTGAAAAAACGTTATTTTGAACACCTAAATGCATACAAAAAACCAGAAATATATAAATCCAATTTAGCCACACATGCAATAAACACAGGACATGAATTCCCAGACATAACCAATGTAACACTAATAAAACATATACCACACAAAGGCACCATAATGAACATTTGGGAAAATTTACAAATATACAAACATAAAACACAAAAAAAACTAATACCTGAACAAATACAAATCAATACAAAACATGACACAATATTCAAAGCACTCAACATTGAAAATACACAAAAAACTGACACATACACCACAATCACACACAATAAAACCAATTTGAAATACCAGAAGCCAACAGGAAGCCACAATAATAATAGTCAACCAACAACACATATGTACTTCACCAGACAAAAAAACCGGAAGGCTGAGGATGGGTACAAGATAGTACCCGAAACATGTTCCTAATAAGAAAAAAAAGGTATATCTTGAAGTAAATTTATTTATAAATATTAAATATTATATACATCAAGAAACGGACTGTAGCAGAAAGTGACTGAATATATATAAATTAATTTTAATGCAAAAAATATTTTTAAATCATTGTTAAACTATATGCTATCTGATACGGCAAGGAATATTCGTTAATACGGGAAGTTTTTATCGGGTTGTTCGTTTTCTTGCAACCCTTGTTTTTAAAAGTATTTTAGCTCTCCGCAACATAGAGAGAACATTAAAAGGCGCGCCACATTATTTGCAAAAGTGACATCGTATAGATAAATTTTTACGTTAGCTAGGAATTACAAAAATGAATTGTATGTGTTCAATCTTAAATAACTTAAAAGACAACATATTTTTACGGTTGCTTGAGATTTAATTTTTGCGGCAAAGTATATTTTCAAATAAATTACGTTTCAAAATGACAAAACAGTGCCCAGCCGTGGGGATTCATACAAGGTTTGTATCTGCTGAGAGTATTGTCGTGGGCATACAAACACAAACTAGAAAGAGCGCCGGTAAAGAACGTAAACTATACTAAAGGAAGGAAATGACATTTGCTTCATCCTTTATCAAAAGTGGTTTCATTTCACGATAACATTAATGACTCGCGTGTTGTCGAGTTATTCAAAAAATATTTTACGCTTCAAGTCTTTTTTTTTTATTATTCTTGTTGTATTTTAGTATTATTTCATCTACTATCAGTGTTTTTAGTAAACTTGTATTTTTCTGTAAAATATCTAATTGAATATTTGTGAGAACGTAATAAAAGCTACAGAGTTCTGTATGTTCTACATTCAAACCAGTCATATTTAAGTGTTGTCATACAACACACGAGATGTGAAAAATTTCCATTGTAATTGACAATCCACTAATGTAAAAAACAGATAAAATTTATTAGTTTTAGAAATGCGAATGACTCTTGAATAGCTGTTTTCTGAAGGCTTATCATTCTATATTCGACACCACAGTATATTATCCAAAACTATTACACTAACAAATGAAACCGTTTAACGAGGTCACAAAAGTATAGTAGCAACAATTTTGTATTTGTGATTATATAAAGTATATAGCCCTATATCCGTACACATTTCACTACTGCTAGCTTCTGTTAAATGTAAGTCTTACAGTGTCCAATTATCTTATGTACTTAAATAAAGTCTTACAAGTGAGTTTTTAATTGATTATTTTTCAGTTGAAAATTGTAAATGTACAAATATAAGTTACAATATGAACTCTAATTCTTTATATTGTTGAAAATTCGTGTTTTTGTCAACTAATATATTAACGTTTAATGACATGAAAACTGACAAATATTTCTGCTTCTCTAAAGCACTGTAGCTTCAAAAAACCTAAAATGTTTCCCAAAATACTTATAGCAGCAATTCCAAAATATGTCGCTCTAACCCCTCTCACGCACACCATGACACACACACAGACACACACACAGACACACACGTTGTAGGTCATTTTCATGTTTTATGGAAGTTTTCCACAAAGAGATCCTACATTGTCTGTAACAAGGAAACGTAGATTATTGCCTTTGAGTATCATATCAGTTTAAGTCAGAAATGCCACCAAAAGAACAGGAAACATGCACAAAACTGAAAACAAGTTCCAAAAACGTGCGACTAAAATACACTTTGAATATCCGCAATGTTAATTTACACATGAAAGGCAAAAAGCGTTAAGAATTTAAAAACACCCAATAGAAATATAGATATTTCTAGTTTTGTTCTATGAAGAATATAATTCCATCACGAATTGTACCATCAATTTTAAGAAATTGCGTGTATCAGAGCTTAAACTACAAAGGTTCAGAAGGGTTGTTCATATAGGATAAAAAAACACAGAAACAAGAAGGCGGCAATGCAGTGTAAGTGAAGGGAGAAAATCCAATAGGCTAACAGAGGAAAACATGGTAGCAGACAAAGGATGTACAAAAACTAGAATAAAAGAATTAAAAAAGAGCGGTGGGTAGAGATGAGTGTAAGAGAATTTAAAGAATGTCAAGGTCTGCATTTCGGCTGTAGCGTCATAGTAGCACTATTTTCTGATTAACAAAATATTCCGTCTGAATGAGAAACTCCCTATTTTGCAGTAAACGTATTCAGCCACGCACACAATTTATACTGCAAACCATAGGTTTACGTCACCATCATCATCATCGCAATCAAGGATTAAGCAAAAATATTTTGTTTCGATCAGATAGAGTTGAACTAGTCACTCCAACCCTTCTTCAGACGGCCTACACCTCACCGTCCTTACGGCTTATAATTTAAAGGTCGTTTTGGGATGCGGAAGTCATACATTCGGTTAAAATGTTTTAGCTATTATCGAGTATGCACATAACATTCAGCTCCTGCAACACATCGACATATCTTTTGTGATCTCAAAGATCATATACTACCACGTGCCTAAGAAATATCATTTCGCTGCCTTGAATACGACTGGTCTGGAATTTCGGTAATGTCTAATTGTCATACCCATTAGAGAAGTGTAGAGAGGGCTATCACTTCAAGTGTAGACTTTCAGGTGTGTTTCGTTCACTTTAGAGTTCTCCTGATGGTAGTTTACGTAAGTTTAATAATAAGAATAGATAGTAATGACGATGAAATGCTTTCTTAACCCTTTATTTATATGTTTTACAGTACCCCTTTATTTTATGTGTTTTGTAAGACTCCTACTTCATTTTCTCGATCATCTTTTCCTCAACTTCAGGAATTAGGCAATTAGCGTGTTCCACCCTCCTAAACACAGCCACTTTAACGGTATATTCCTCGTTTCTTTAGATTTAAAATCATTAGCAACTTTTGGTAACCTTATTTTCTGCATCCGAGCTGTCTCCTATTCATTTTGTATTTATTTATCTATCCTGTCAATGAAACCTTATTGTCCTTGAAATCTTATTTCATTTGTCTACATTCTTTATTTCTCCTAATAAGCTAGCATAATAATATATTTTCTCCTTCTTTATGCTATTACATTTTAATCAGGATATAATAATTATTTATCCTTTATTCGATTTTTTCTAAAATAATAATGTTCATATAGATCGTTGTAGTGGTCATCGCCGTACCGGGTGGCAGGTATAACTTCAAGTTTGAGTTGAAACAAAAGGCACTCGCATCCCACGTGTATGTTATAGTACAACAAAAATATTTCCAAAAATCTTCAGCAGGATTTAATTTTTGTAAGCTAAGTGTATAGAAGGTAATAATAATTCTTCGTATTGTTTAAATTAGCAGCCATCCTTACTATTTCTATTATGAATTTGCTAACTGCTATAATTTTTATTGTTCGACTAAGCTTTTCGTCATCACTGACATCTTCAGGTCTTAAACGACCATTGTTTAATAATAATAATTCTGTAACAAATTATTTGCTTTACAACAATATTCGATGATAACACAAGTAGACAAGGAAGGTTAATTTTACTAATAGGTTAATTGTCAGAGTAGATTGTATTCATAACAAAGTTCGTTTCGTTAGGCAATAAATGCGTGCTCACTTACATTGCGTCTGTTGTCATGGATACACTAAACCGTAAACATTTATGTTTTTAGCATGTTTTAGGGCAGAGTTCCGTAAACAAGCTTTGAGTGAAACGCCCTTACTATATAGCTGTTAGTAACTAGCGAGGTCAGTCACCCGTGTCGGTATTTTTACATTCATTTCTAGTACATTCTGTATGTATGTGTGTGGCATGTGTGTGTGTGTGTGTGTGTGTGTGTGTGTGTGTGTGTGTGTGTGCATTCTTTTCTATACCTAACGTTTTAAAACCTCTCTCGTTCCTTACTTTTACTTTTGCGTCCTAAATTTCTGATAAAATGTAACATAAAAAATAATGTAAAACTGATTGAAAAACAAGACAAAAAGATAGACAGAATAAGTTGTTACGAATTTCCCACGAATCTTTGACGTCGTAAAACTGTTGTGAAAATAAGAATATTACGGTCGAGAATACGTGCAATGACCAGCTGTTTTACGTCCGAATTATGATTATGGAACTGACTGTGCAGCCTAAATCATAGACGTAATGACTACAAAACAAATAAAAAGGAAATTGATGTATATAATCTTCTAAGCAAGAGTCTGCACGACACTATATACTAATATTCAGCTTAGATGGATCTAACTTAATTTACCAAAGAGTTTTTTTAATTGTCAATTTTTATAGGTAGTTTATTTAAACGGAGCAAACAAATAGCAAAAGCCTTTTGACTAAAGTCATTTTAATTACTACAATACCAAAATTTAATTTTTTTTTTCAACATGTAAATACAAATTAAAATTCTCGAAAGCTTGACAAATCAATGTTTTCACTAAGCCATTGATAACACAGGGAACTTGCTACCTTGCAAACGAGAAAACACAGCTTTGGGACAAAATCAAAACAAATGCAATTCACGTTATTTTTGTTTGCTACGAATCCTGTATCAGTTCATTCTTTACTTTTTGGCTTTATGTCCAGGCTACCAACTTCAGCAAATGCACGCAAGAATTCAATTCTCACAAGAGCGTACCGCAATTGCAATTTTGATTCTAAATTATTGCTGCTACAACGTTATAACTTCAAGAGGTATGAGATACAAAACCACAAAATTCTAATACATGATCAAAACTGCAATATTTTGTTTGTGACATAGATTTACATCTCAAAAATTGAATTTAATATTTTTTGTTTGTTTACATTACTTAAGAATAATTGATTGTTTTAGAAATACGTCCATGTAAATAATCATTTTATCCTTTGGCGCTTTGGTGTTGAATTTACTTACTAATTGAAACAAAATAAAATTAATTTAATGTAAAAATTCGTAATATTTACGTTTAGTTATATACTTTTAATAATAAGGCTACTAGTAATATATTACAGTAATATAGGCCTATCTTCCTCTCAAATTATCCTCATGAAGGTTTCTGAAAATCTGTTTGCTTATTCTATCTTATTTTAATGCAGTTTGATTCTGTTTGTTATGTTTAAAACGGTGTATATAAAATAATAAATTATTCAATTATCCAGTGGTATTTCTTGCTTTGTTCAGCGAATAAAATTGGTTGAAAGTTCATATTATTTTATACGTCTGCGGCAGGCATGCAATGTGGTAGATATGA
Organism: Magicicada septendecula; assembly: GCA_034769895.1. NCBI lineage: Eukaryota > Metazoa > Arthropoda > Insecta > Hemiptera > Cicadidae > Magicicada > Magicicada septendecula. The sequence continues at coordinate 363,858,649 of CM068371.1, read as the reverse complement.
TTTTTAAGTTGAATTTTTATGTTTTAAATATTTTGATGCTGAACGTTATTAAAACATCAAAAATGCTTAAACGACTTCACGAAATGTTTTTATTATTCCCTTTTACTATTAACTATTTTAAACACATAAGACCTTGGGTACGCAAGCGACTTCATTGACAATAATTGAAACGAATAAGATTAATTGTAGAAACAAAAAATAATTGTCAGTTTTATTATTTTAACGTTTCCCTTAAATGTTTTAAACAAACACAGTAATCAGCTATTTTAACAGGCTAATAAAGGCTGATAAGCGTTTGTATTATTGAAAGTCCGTTTTATAACGAACTGGTCTTATAAAATGCGCCTTATAAAACGACTGGTTTAAGCTACGTCGATAACAAAGAAACTATGTGTGTATAAAAATCATTAGCTTTAAATTAATAAAGCAATAAAGTATAAAAAGTTACAGTATCCCTTTTGTGCTGAACGTAACGCCATATATTAAATTTCATCATCCAATTGTAACAAGAACTGCCCATTCATTACTTAAAGGACAAGATGGTTTTGTGTCACAATCACTGTTCACATTTACCGGTAAAAATAAATTACCCGTTTTACTTAGAAATTGTTTATAGTCCATTTCCTTATGCAACAAACCACAGTGTTGTGAATGATCATAATCGGGAAATGCGTTTTGATTTGTTGACTTTATCTGCTTCAACACAAAGCAGCGTAATCACCTTTATCTGCTTCAAAAATCCAGTTTAGTTGGGTTTTATCGGTGGTGTAACGTCCGTTATAATGGAGGTTTACTCTACTGGAATCATCTCAGCCGTTAATGAATTTTGCTGAATTCAACTTAGTAATTCATCTGCGTGTCTAATTATAATGAATGCAATCTATAGAACCATTTCCTATACTCATATTTTTGAAAGTAGCTTTGCCTGTTACATCTTTTATGCGCAGTAAAAATTGAAAACTTCTTACCAGGAGGGGGAATGCTAATATTTTGAGGACACTTACGCATAAATTTATGGACACACAGAACAATGAGGGTGTATTTGCTGCTCATAACATTAATGCTCTTCCTGCCAGAGATGTACCGATAGAAACATACATATCTTCTCCTCTTTATTGGTAACCCCTACAGTAGTTGCACAGTAGGGCCCAGTACTATATGTCGTAAACGAAGTAGAGACATAGGCCTATACAGAATACGGACGTTATATTCAAAATGGCCTTTTTGATGAGGTCCTCTTTACGAACAAACGTACCCATAGACTTTACGTTTGGTCCTAACTATTAACTGTACAGACTTGCAGAAAATAAAGGAGGAAATATTCCGCTGAATATTACGCAAACGGCGTAGCATGGTAAAAAGTCTTTATATAGCCAGACTATATTTTTACAAATATAACTACTCAAAAAATTTAGTTTAACGTACTCAAACTGGAAACCACCGTTGTAATGACCCCTTTAAACGGTGTTTGGTTTACCTTTAATATGTTTCTATGACAGGCGGTACCCAGTACGCTTTTGATATAGATACAAATCAACCAAAATACGTATGAACTTCAACAAACGCAATTATAATAATTTATTTGGTCATTAAAGTTACTTCTATAGGTGTTTATGGACATGTGTGTGAATGTAACAAGCCATACTCTGCTTTGCAAAATACGTATACCTCCAATACAGGGGCTGTAGCAACTGTAACTTAGAAGTTCATGTATCCTCAAATTATATGTAATAAACGTTGTGCAGAGCTTACTGTAAGTCCTTGGCATAGTCGCACAGCACGAAGTCTTTTCACACTTTACGACTCATCGTTATTTACGAATTTATGGTTACGGTTTTGTACAGTAATATAGACAGATTTTCTTGTTATTGCTAATGCTCTGAACGTTTACTGTTTCGCAGACCCAGAACAAGTCTACATGGCGCCAGTAATGCATTTGTTTGACTTTCTGTTTTACGGTGAACCTAATTTGTTGCTCTTAAAATTTTGCAAGTTACATAATTTTCTACCTACCCAAAATGATAAATATCACAATGTTTTCTTTTCAGTATATCTTTCTAATCATAAAGTTACTTTCTAAACATGAAATACAGTTTAATGTAATTTATAGGTTATTAAGTGTAGGTAATAAAAACAGCTTCACCCATAATATTATTCGCCAGTAAATATTTGTAGCAGTTAAAATGTACTTTGCCATTTCGCACCAGTACAAACAACGTGCAAGCAATCATGAGTAACTTTACGTATTGCATTAGCTATTAGTAAAACTGTGGATGACATAGCAAACAACATGAACGATGCGATCAGTAAATAAACAAAATGATATCTATTTCTCTGATATATCGATATTATCAAAAAATGAAAAAAGAAAAATCACTTCTTTTAAATATTGATGTACAAGAAGGAAGTAACACGTTGGTATAAAAGAGACAAGATGATGACTTTGCTGTTGACGAAAGCAATTGAGACACAATCGTGCCAGTCTAAATTGTTGTGTACACATAGAAACGAAGTTTTCAAATAAACTGCTTAGTTCAATGTGTACGTATATTTATTCTAAACATTCCCGTGTTTACGCTGAGTCAAACGTTAATGACGTTTTGATTTTCCTGCAGGTATTTGTCTGTAAATACTTCCATGATTTAATCCAACAAATTTAAATAACGAACGCAGTAGAAAATTACCCAAATTGAGAAAATTATATGATGGTTATGTAACTTACGAGTTATACAATGATATCGTTTGTAAGTTAGTCCTCTAAATATTATCCTAGGGCGTATAGACTTTCTTTATTATTCACAAGGTGCGGTTGTTAGTGTAATGGACTTGCAATGTGTCCAAACGGGAAAACATTCGACTAACTATGCGAACTTTTGCAAGTGCATTTGCTGTTGACATTCTACATCGACACATAATGAAGGGTCAGTTTTTAAATAAAGGAACACACTTGTGGAATGTTAGCCACGTCTTGTTTTTAACGTAATGAATCTCAGCTTTACAACTGAGGACACCAGAGCATGAATTAGTAACACGATTGGTAGAATAGTAGTAGTAGTAAGTAGGTAGTTAGAATAGGGTATGAATAACACAGAATAGGAATAGTAGGTAGAATTAATAAAACACAATTGCGAACCGTAATTTCCATCGCGATATTTCAACTTCAAACCACATCAGACTACAACAATGAGGACAAAAGCAATATTTTCCTATTAAAAGTCGTATTAGATAAAAATTTTGTAAATTCTACAAAAAAATCTATTTTTTAAGTACTACCGAAATTGTATTATCTACAAGTCTAACCACTGAAATAAAAATGTCTTCGTTCACACTGTATGCACAGTTTATCAAAAATATTTTTTTAAAGCGGTTGCAAAAGTACGATTACATTTAATCTTTATTAGACTTTTGAAAGCCTTAGGAAATCTTAGATTCAAGAACAATTTTAACGTAATCATTAAGAACGTGACGATACAAACAGTTATTCCTTTGGCCCAAATTCACAAAATCATACCTGTTCGGCTACTTCTGCAAAGGTTTGAGTAGTCTGTGATTCCACACCGCATAAGGTTACACTAATATATTGGCAACAAATACATGACACATTTGTAGCACGGTATTCACACTGTCTTGTATTCTGTATGTAATAAAAGCAAGAAAGATTCGGTCGCACAATTAACTGTTTTCCTTTGTAAACTGGCGGAGAGAGTGTGATTATGCAAATCTAAGATTCTAGGAAAATATGATTTATAGATAAAAATATTTTCGAACAATATGTTTTAGCACGTTCGAGTTTCTAACGAATAGAAGAGTTAAAATAATACAAGGGGTAATCCACACTGCCAGTATCTTATTATATTTTGTACAATTTTCTTTTCTTTAGACGCGGCAACAAATTTGTAACTAAACGTACTATTACGACGGTCTCTCTGATTGTACGATAATCGAAATTGAATCGTAAAATTCATGAAACAGAAATGACACTGTTGCACATCACTATAGAAACATTTTTCCAATTAGCGCTTTCAAGCTTGACAGTTCATCATCAGATCGTAAATATACAATAATGGAACTACTTTATACTCTCATTGCCCTACAGCGCGTACACATTTTTGTGAAGAAGCCTTAAGTTAAACGCCCTTACATTATAGCTATTAGTGACTAGCGAGTTCAGTCACCCGTGTCGTTATTTTTACATTTCTTTCTAGTACATTTTCTCTGTGTGCGTGTGTGTTTGTATGCATGTGTACATTCTTTTCTATACCTGACGTTTTAATACCTCTCTCATTCAATTCTTTTAACCGTTAAGTTTTATTCTTCATAGTTTTGGTATGCAATATATTTTAAAAACCTGCCCTCTTTCTTTCAATAGGTCTACGTCGATTTAATCTGATCAGCTTTGTTTCTTTATTTTTACAATTTTTTGGGTATCCTTTGAACAGGTTTATAAAATCCTAACTTTGCCTAGATTCTTGATCTGCGCAGTTAAGTTGTACAAATTTCCGCTAACGATTCATTATAATGTTTATGTAACTAATGTTTATTCTTTATTGTTCTTATTCTTCTATCCGTATTTTTCTTCGTGTTACTATTATTACTATATTCTTATATTGAGGCTTAGTAAAAGATACGTCAAACCATATTTGACGACGTTGATGTGTCGTACCTACAGGTATATTACGTAAAGACAACCGAAAGGGATACGAGAAAAATTATATCTATGATATAATTCTTAGTAATATTTTTTATTCTCCCCGAAATTTTATTTACTTTTCTATTTTCGTTTTAGTTATTATTTTTTTTATTATTTTTATTAATATTATCATTATCATCATCCTTTTACCTTAAGTGAGTATCCACTTACTAGTGAATATTTACCAGGCAGACATTCAAAATATAAAATAAAAATAAGTAAACATTATTTTGATAATAAAATTCTAATGAATTTTCTTTTAAAAACAAAGTGTAATGTAAGAAGAACAAAGTTGTTACAAATTAAATAATATGAGAGTTTTCATAATAGTTATATTAAACTATGTTTCATTAACTAATAATTTCCTATTAATCTGCTGTATGGATTAGTGGCCATGGACCACGACACACTAAGCCATATTTAAAAAACATAATTTTCCCAAATTAAAATTTCTATTCTTGTAGATATTTCAATGATTGTTTATTAATTATGTCTAGTTTAAGTATACAATAATTTTAAAAATTACCTTTGGTTTCAGAGAAAATCTTTTCTTTAATGTCTACCGTCTATTGTACGCACTTCCTTTGACATACCGTAACCTAATAGTACAGCTGACTGTCTATATATTTGCGCAGTATACAAAATAGCTTGGAAAGGTCCCTACTACATATAACGAAACGAGGCAGAAAATAAATGCCTAAGAAAGCTAAGTAAAATCACAAAGTTTTGAATACTTTATTGAATGGCGAGATTATTTTACAAGAGAATAATGAACTTATAATGATTGATAAGTTGATTCTATGTCTGCATTTTGTAAGTTAGGGGAATGACCTTTTAAAGTAATGTGGTTTAATGATATAATTTAAATATTTTGTCATATACCAAAATTTCAATATTTTATGTAATCGTTTATAAATTTATTTGTTGGATTTAAGTTTTTATAATAAGTTTTGAATCGTATTATTTGTATTTATTAAAATTATACTTTTCTTCAACATTAGTAGGTTCTGTATCCTATTAATAATGACGTTTCTTATTACTCATATATAAAGAATGTTTTCTTTCTTCAAGCGGTTTCGTATGTGACTCAATTATTCGTGGCATACGTCTGTTGCACAATATTACTACACTTGAAATAATTCCATGTATATATATTTTACTACTAAACAATGTAAAAAATAATAATTTGATAGTACGTCCCTTGAAGAAAAAGGTTTCACATGTAAGGCGGGCGAAAAATTATGTAATTATTAGCTCTGTAGGGGGGAGGGGAAGTTATGCGCCATTCCTAGTATGCATTCCTCTGAAATGATCACTAAACCGCAAGAGCTATTATGTCAACTACCTGATTAAGTTTCCAGCCATTTTTCCCTAACTTGTCAACTACTTTGCTGTATTTGGTACCCACATGATCGGAAATCCACTGCAATGTGCAGTTGTAATCTAAATGTTTCAATCGGTTTAAGAGCTCATATACTTCCTATATGAGCTTGATGTTGCCATGTTTGGTTATTTGCCATGTCTGATCTTGGGTCACTATAGAATATTACTTCCTACAATTAATCAGAAAACGTTACATTAAGTAGGCCCTAAATTGCTTGTTTATTTTGTGAAGTTCTCCTGTAAATTTAGAACTATTTTTTCCAAATGTATCCCAAATGTTTATTAGCATACACGACGCTTACAGAGATTTTAGTACCATTAGAGAGGAGAAAGAAAGCACAAGCGCTTTTATTATTCCTGCTGGTGTCTGACCAGCTATCAGTATAGCAACTTATATGCTTAGAGTACGAATATAAATTTTTAGTTTTCAAAGAAGATATTTTGATTATTTCTTTTGATTCTGTTAGTGCAGTGTTCTGTACGTTTTAGGTTTATATACGTTTATAAGAATTCAAAATTTGGAAATAGAAGTCATTTGTTTACCTGACTATTTATGTTATCTATATTAACATTAATTTAACTTCTCCTTTCTGATAGTACTGTCAGAGTGTAGAATTAGAATCTGCAACCCTGGACTTTCGATTCCAACTTATTTAAGATTTAGGTAAATTTAGTTCATCTTCATGGTTTATTACATGGGTATCTTTACCTGAATATCCATATAAATCTTTCCCTATATTTTTAGCCACTGAATCTGTTCTATAATATCTAATTTGAATCTTGTCAAGCATGTCGTCTCTCTCATATACGTTAATACCTGTTTTATTCCTCCTTTAGTTTCTTCATTCTGGCAATAAATCTTTTGCTTCTCATGAACACTCATTTTATTTTGAAAATATATTGCAGCCTTGTCACGTGCCTCCACACTTTTTCAATTGTTATCATACACTTTAAAAAGCTACATTTATTTCTACTGTGTACACGTAACAGAAACATCAGATTTTGCATTGATTTTACCGAAAATATCCATTTTATTTCTGATGGTTGATACTTATATTTTGATTCTCAACAGCAATTCTTCGAATTGTTTAAGAGGGTTTATTCAAATGTACAACAGCAAAGCATATAGTCCTCTTACGTCAGATTAAGCCTCAGCAGCACACATATAAGATTATTAATATTCAGAGAAAAGAGTTGTAATTTTTACATTGTATAAAATGGTTAGTAGGCGTAGCAAAGTAGCAAAAGATGAAAGTTTTGTGTGCTTTGCCCTTTAATATTATTTTTCACAAATGGCATACTTGAATTAATACTGATAAACAAATTAGTCATCATTTTTTGTAGATCTAAATGCAAACCCAATTTAATAGTAAGTTTTTCTTCATTATTGATTACCAATATGTTTTTAATTAGCACTCTCATAAAGTTCCAGCCATCAGTACTCCGAATAGTTTTTTAGAAATTGTGGATTAATTGCGGATCACCAAAAACGCATCCTAGAATCTTACTGGAATCTTGTATTATTTCTCTGACAAATAGTAATAAAAATTACTTCCGGCTGGGAATATGTGTGATGCAGGCCACAGTCCACAGTATGTAGGTGATATCCTCATTCCATATGGCGCCTAAAGCAAGTATTTCTTAACCGACCATTATGAGTCCTACACCTGTAAGAATAATTCTGGTCCTCATTAAACAAGGGTTACTATGTATTGAAGTGGCCTGAAAAACGAGAACTTTATACTTAAATCTCGATGTAAGGTAAGGAATAACAAAATTATTAAGTTCATATGAACACGTATGCGCGCGCGCGCGCGCGCACACACACACACACACACACACACACACACATGCTGTTGATTGTGTGTGTGTGTGTGTGTGTGTGTGTGTGTGTGTGTGTGTGTGTGTGTGTGTGTGTGTGTGTGTGTGTGTGTGTGTGTGTGTGTGTGTGTGTGTGTGTGTGTGGGTGTGTGTGTGTGTGTGTGTGTGTGTGTGTGTGTGTGTGTGTGTGTGTGTGTGTGTGTGTGTGTGTGTGTGTGTGTGTGTGTGTGTGTGTGTGTGTGTGTGTGTGTGTGTGTGTGTGTGTGTGTGTACATGTGTTTGTGTACATATTAAAAAATAATAATTGACATCGGTAAAGCTCTTATCGATATCCTGACGTATGTAAGAGCAGTAAAGAAATAATGAGCAAACCTTTCAAAACCTTTTAATAATTGAAGTTACTAAAAATGCGATGTATGATCCACTACGTGCAATAACTATCATTCAATGGTAATATATTCTGTATGATAGAATCATCAATTATGAATTCTGTAAAATGTCATAAAAAATGGAAATATTTTTTAAAGCAAAAACAGTCATTGGAAAGGTTGGTGTTTTCCTTTCATGTGAGCAAACAAAACATAAAGTAACTAGTTTTTTGGACTGTATCTCCAACTTGAAAACACAAGGAACACCGTCTTTAAGGAAGCTTTTTTTTGTAGATAAATTGGTTTCATTTTCCTTCGTTGATGATATTTTTATCTCTTAGTCACTAAAACCACTTTCCATTCAGGACAGAAAAGCGTAATTACCTAAACAAAATATTCTAGGAGCGCAATAATAATCCCACACAAACCTTTCAAATAACTACTGTCGAGAAAAGCACTCTACGTTAGATCAAATACACAGACTAACAAACGGTATCAATAAACCGTTGGAATCGAAGATGTTTTGCTCAGGTGTGTTTCTGGACGTTTCCCAGGCTAGCATCTTGGACTCTTATACAAAATAGAGAAAAATCTGCCACATAATTGTTACCGTATTCTACATTCATAATTAGTGGGGAGAGTGTTTCAAGTCAAGTTCTCAGACGCTACTTCTCCTCTACTACCAGTGGGGTCAAGTGTTCCGCAGGGTAGTGTCCTGGATCCTCTGCTGTAACTCCTGTTTACCTCGGACATACCGTCAGGAAGTGAAACCACTGTTGCTACCTACGCCGATGACACAGCAATCCTAGCGACACACTCCGATCTCTCAATAACATCTCTTATCCTACAAGAATCATTAAACAGCGTTCACTTAAGGCTTGATAAATGGCGCATAAAAATCAATTCGTCCAAGTCAGTACACGTTACCTTCATCACAAGTAAGGCTAACTGCCTTCCAGTAACAATTAACGGTCACCCAATACCCCAAGTTGAAAGTGCTAAGTACTTTGGGATACATCTGGACAGGAGACTAACCTCGAAAAAACATATAACCTCTAAGAAAATAGAACTTATCACAAGGTTCGAAATATCTACTGGCTGATAGGCAGAAAGTCACGGTTAAGTCTCGTCAACACACTGTTAATTTATAAAGCAGTTCTTAAACCGGTATGGACTTATGGTATTCAACTTTGGGGTACTGCTAGTACGAGCAATATTGAGATTATTCAGAGCTTTCTGTCCAAAACTTTAAGATCAATAGTCGACGCTCCATGGTTTCTCTCCAATAACTCTATACACCGCGACCTCAAAGTTCCAACCGTGAGAGAAGAAATCATGCGCCTCTGAAGACTCAGATCTCTAAATTAGGAAAACTCTAAACCACCTGGCAATTAATTTGTTAGATAACAGTGAAGATATTTATAGACTAAAAAGGCAAAAACTGTTAGACTTACCATTCAGGTTTAACTAATTATATATTCTCTGTATTATCTGTATTGTAGTGTCTGTGATACCTGTTTTGTAATTCTTTATGTTTTGTATTCGTGTCAATATTAAGTGTTAATGTCAACCAGTATATGTGCCTTATGTGCTCAGTGTTTAACATTTTGAAGTTATTGTATCATGCCAGCAGCAAGTGGAAATGATCTTTGTTAATTTGTTTACATTTTTTTGACATTTAGTTTTGTAAGTTGGGTATCTTTTTAATCTATTAACAAAAACAAGAAGAGCTGTGAATGGTCACCTCTTCATAAGCCTTTGTGTGTTGTCAGTCAATTTGTTCAATGTTCGGTTAGTCGAAGAGATCACAAATCTGCAATAAATAGAAAAAAAAAAATTGATACTGGGCAATTGTATCGAGTATGATGATAATATTTAGTTCCTGCACTTAATTGATATTTGTTTTGCGATCTTGAAGGTTATGCTGTTATCAATTACAAAACGTTCTCGAACAATGGAGTGTGTAGTTCTACCTTGTTCTACGTGTTTCTCGACTAGCCCAGCAGATGCCTGTTTCTGCCAAGGCGGCACCACTGAAGTATCCTCTAGAGTTACTTGTTAAGGAATCCTGGAGGCTATAAACAGACAACAGGTGCCGTTTAGTTTCTTTGTAATTACTTTAAAAGTTATACGACTTAGACCATTTAACATCTAGATTTCGTTACTGGTATGATATGGAATCGTCTCATGTGACCCTCTGTGGGGCAATTGGCTAGCGCGTTCGGCTGTTAACCGATAGGTTGGTGGTTCGAGCCCACCCGGGGGCGATGAACAGCTTTTTTTATACACATAAATTTCCTTGTGGGAAAATGAAAGTTAATTATTTTCAGCACGTATAGTTTTTGCATGTGACGTAAGAACTATTTTACAGCTGCGTACGGTTAATAATAAAGTGGAATCTTTTTATCTATTTAAAGATAAAAATTCGATTTTATAAAACTACAAGGAGCAGTGTCTTCTAGAATACGTACATTGACGGTGCTGCCACCTACTTTCGTTCTGCTAACTTTGCCATTGGGGACAGTTTTCTTCCCCGCGGCTTACATACTTATCTACTTGTAACATCTGGCAAGAACAACTGAAAAGAATGCTCTAATGTATTAGATTTTATAAGTTTAAGACTTTAAGAAATATATTTGTTGTTATTTATTCTCAAACAAACGCGCGCACACACCTAATTATATTTTTAATATATGACAATGTAGAGAAACACATGTCAAAGCTACAATACACATGTATTATTGAGTCATCACGTAGTGATGTGTAAACAAGTAGACACAATTTTCTCTCTTGTCTTACTAAACTCGAAAACGGGGCCGCGCGTTTTCCTGAACACTTTGATTAACATAGAAATATTTACCTGTTTCTAGTCTTTATCACTGTCCTCAGTCTTAATAGCTTTGATTTTCAAGATTACAAGGAAGACATTTACATTGCAATTTATAGCAGTAGGGTATTAGTTATACAATTTTTTGCAGGATATTCGTGACAATATCATTATTACCTAACCAGTCAAAATAACAGTAACGCTGACGTTTGTTTATTATATACGTTAACAATTTCTTTCTTTTTTAAATAATTTTTTTTTGTTCTTGGGTTGCTTTGCATAAAATAACTACAACATAAAATAATAAAGTTAGCACGTTTATTTTGTAAACTTCCTAGTTGTATAAATCTCCGCTTGTCTTTTTTAACACTGCTAGTCGTTAGAAACTCTTCCATGCTAAAAACATTTGGTCATACTGTCTGAAAATATAATTATCACATTTTACGAGATTCTTTGATTTACATATTCACACTCCGCCCAATTTAAATGGAAAACAATTAACTATGCGACCGTATACTTCTCTCCTCTATTATACCCAGAATATGAGGAAGTGTTTGGTGAATATCGTGGCGCAAATGTGTCATGTAATTGTTGCCAATATATTAGTGTAACCTTATGCGGTGTGGAATTACAGACTACTCAAAACCTTCGCAGAAATAGCCGAACAGATATGATTGTGTGAATTTGGAACAGATCAGTAACTTTTTGTATCGTCACGTTCTTAATGGTTAGGTTAAAGTTCTTCATTAATCTAAAATTTACTAACGCCTTGCAAAGTAAAATATCACATAAATTTAATCGCACACTTGGAAGCTCTTTAACAACGGTGCATAAGCTTTTTGATAAGCGGCGGATACGCTGTGGACAAAGAAATGTTTACTTCAGTGCTTAGACTTGTAGACAGTACAATTCTATTATTACGTAAAACGTAGATTTTTTTATGGAATGTACAACATTATAAAGTAATACAACTTTTAATTAAAAAAATTGCTTTTGTCTCCATAGGCTTGTGTGATCTGAAGTTGTAACATCGCCCTGGGCGTTACGGTTGGTAATCATGTTTTATTTTCTTCCTACGACTTACTATTCCTATTCTACGTACCTGCTACTACTACTACTACTACTACTACTACTACTAACACTACTACTAGAATTTTTCTCAGTTTGCTCAAATAGTAAATCCATTACATACGTACACTAACAACCGCACATTGTGAATAATAATGTGCAAGTCCCAAGATAATATTTAGAGGACTAATTTGCGATGGTACAATTGTTTAACTCTATTATCTAATTTCATAATTTTCTTAACTTGCGTAATTTTCTAATGCGTTGATTATTTAAATATGTAGGATCAAATCATGGAATTATTTACCTGCAGGAAAATAAACACCTCATTACCGTTTAAACCAGCATAAACACGGAAAGATTTAGAATAAATATACGCATATATAGAGCCTAGCAGATACTTTGAAACCTTCTACCCAACAATTTGGACTAGCACGATTGTGTCTCAATTTCGGTCGTCAACAGCTGTGTCAACTTCTTGTCTCTATTTTATACCACCGTGTTACTTGCTTCTTTTACAGTAATATTTTTAAAGGAAGTAAATTTTCTTCTTTATTTTTTAAAGTATACGGATATATCACGCAAATATATATCATTTTGTTCATTGACTGATTGTATCGTTCATGTTGTTTGTTATGTCTTCCATAGGTTTACTTATATAATGCAGTACGTACTATTGTAATCAGTTTCGTATGATTGCTTGCACGTTGTTCGTGATGATCTGCGAACGACAAAGTACATTTAACTGCTACAAATATTTATTGACAAACTACATATTCGTGAAGCACTTTTTGTTACCTATACTTAACAAGCTATAGATAACATGAAACTGTGATTCATATTAAGAAGTTGCTCTATAAGTATAAAGATATACTGAAAATTAAATATTGTGACATTTACATTTGCGTAGGAAGAAAATTACGTAACTTAAAAAAGTCAGGGCAAAATATTAGCTTCACAGCAAAACTGAAAGTCAAACAAATGCATTACTGGCGCCATGTAAACTTGTTCTGCGTCTGCGAAACAATAAACTTTTAAAGCATTAGCAATAACAAGGAAATCCGTCTATATTACACTAGAAAACCGTAACATTAAAATTCGTAAGAGAACGATATGAGTCGTAAAGCGTGGAAAACACTTCGTGCTGTGTGACTATGCCATCGACTTACAGTAAGCTCTGCGCAACTTTTATTACATTTAATTTGAGGCATAAAGAAACTTCTTGCGGCTCAGTAGACTAGTTGGTATGGCACCTGGCTACTAATCTAGAGGTCCCGGGTTCGATTCCCGGGCCCGCACCATAAAATCACGGTGCGTTTTTCAGCCCCCAGTTAATACATAAAACTCTACCAAACGTAAAGGCTTTAAGAATACGTCTGTTTATAAAAAAGACTTAATCAAAAAGGCTATTTGGAATATACAATCTTTAATCTGTATAAGTTTCTACTTAATTTAGGACACTTTGTGCTAGGCCTTATTGTACTACTACTGTAGGGCTTCCCAGAAAGAGAACAATGTTACCATATATGTTTCTATGGGAACATATCTGGCCGGAGCAACATTAATTTTCTGAGCAGCAAACGAACTTTCATAGTTTTGTGCGTATAGAAAAAAACTCCACGCTACTTCCTAAAAATACTCACTCATTATAATTTTGCTCAAAATATTAGCGTTCCCTCTACCCCCTTGATATGAAGTTTTTCGTTATTTGCAGGGGATTAAGAAAATGAAGGAAAGTAAATATAAGAAGCTACTTAAAAAAATAAGAGTATAAAAATGGTGCTGTAGGCAGTGTTTATTAGAATTATCCTTTCAGAAGTATTACTAAGCTAAATTCTGCAAAATTCATTAACGTCTGTGATGATTCCAGTACAACAAACCTCCACTATAACGGACCCAATTATACTGGATGCTTTAAGCAGATGAAGATAAACACGGTACCGCATCATGACCAAATACATTATTGATAGTGTAGCAGGGGAGGGAGAATATTCTAAGGATGGAGGAGCTCGAAAATAACAATTCTCATCCAACATTTAAGGTTAGCGAAGTGAAAGACCACATGAATTTTCGTTATTCGGCATGTTGGAAAATTAACAAATCAAAACGATTATGATTTTCCGATTATAATTGTTCCCGACACCGTTGTTTACTGCTTAAAACATTATCTCTAAACAATCTTTATGTAACACAAGTAATTTGGTTTTACCGGTAAATGTTGCAAACTGATTCTGACTGAAATCCATCTTCTCCTTGAAGAAGTCAACGGACATAGTTCTTATTTTCATTGCATGCTGAAATTTAGTGTATGGTTTCAAGTTCAGTGCAACACATAATATTGTAATTTTTAGATATTTTATTTCTGTACTGTTAATTATTTCATATATACATAGTTTTATTTTTGTCCGCGTAGATTTAATTGGTTATACTCATTTTATAAAGGCAGTTCCCTGTGAATTGGACACTTCTCAGAATGTATTAGGACAATAATCAATGTTTTGTATTTGTTTAAAGCTTTTAAGGCGATATATATTTGTAGGCGTTAAAATAATGGAACTCACATATATTTTTTAGTTTCTACAATTAATTTGATTTTTCTCAATTATAATTAATTAAATTGCCTACGTAGAAGACAACACAACATCTTATGCGTATAAAACGGTTTGTACTAGAATAAGAGAAGTGACAAAAACATTATTCTGTAAAATCTTCAAAGTATTTACACATGTTTTGATGACTGGACAGCTCCTCTCTACTATAAACTTTTTTTAAATATAAGAATTCAAACTACAAAAAACAACTTCATTGCATATCTGCTGCAGATGTATGAAATAATATAGAATTTGACACTTTTATTCGCAGAACAAAGTGAGAAATAATACCACTGGATATTTTAAATAATTTATAATTTTAAATACAATGTTTCACAGGTGATAAACAGAATCACACTTTTTTAAATAATATAGGCTGCAATACGCAAACATATATCCAATAACACCTATTTCGATAATTAGAAAAGAAGATATTGTTGTATTATTATATTAGATTAACTTTTTCATTAAAAATAAATAAATAAATGTAAATAGTACTAATTTTTAAATTAAATTAATTTTATTTTGTCTTAGCTAAAATAATTCGAGCACCTAAAGCCAAAGAACCAAATCATAAATTACGTATGTATATAATAATACATTTTTCTTATTTTATGCAAAAGTAAATATTAATAAGATTAATTTTGGAGATGTTAATTTAAGTCGTAAAATAAAGTGTTACAGTTTTGATAAAGTATGTAAATGCCTTATTGGGGGAGGTTTAAATTTTATATCTCTTGCAGTTACAAACACTATTTTCGAATGTTTCTAGAATTTGTCCAAAAACCTCTATTTATAAGTTGTCCAAAATTTAATTTTTTGGTTGAGGTGTAATTCAAACGAATTTAGTTATTCATTTTTGCTATTTGTTTGTACCATTTAAATAAACAGCCAACAAAAATATTTTGAAGTGCTGAAGTAAGAAAATTCTTAGTTAAATTATGGGCCATTAGTTAAATTAAGTTAGATGAATTACAACTAAGAAGAATAATAATGTAAATTTTCTTGCAGCTTAGACTGCACAGGCAGTGCCATAACAACAGTTCAGACGTTACAACAGCTGGTCATTGTAAACCGTCATATTCTTATTTTAACCACATTTTTACATCTTCAGAGATTCGTAGGTATTTCATGACAAATTATTCTGTCCACCCGTTCCCTTTCTGCTTTTACTCATTGTTCTACTGCATTTAATGTGCTTTCTATCTGACACTTATCAAACAGCAACACTTCTTATAAAATCTCTCAACAATAGTCTATATTATTTGAATAAATAAGTAACCGTTTTGTTTCATTAGGTTGACATTAACATTAACCATATGCATTCGTGCAGCAATATCGGCATAGCTATTTTTTGGAAAAATTTGATAGTAGTTTCCTACTTTGTCTCGCTCGACGAGTAACTTGTATTTTTTACGAATGTCTTCAAACTGTATGCCTTTCTTTACTTAATGTTTACTAAATCGTAATTGACAGCTTTGATAATTACAGTAGCTAAGGTAATATAATACTTTGTTGGTCACTACAATTTTGTTGCGTAACTAAATCGTAACTAAAGTATTACGGATGTAACCCAATATAGATTAAGCAGCTTTTACACGAGCACTTTTTTCTAAATTATGCCAACTCACTGTCTTTGAAGACTTGTTTGTTCGTTTTCAGTTTGTTTCCTACTTTGTAATTTTGATTTGTCGCGTTGAAGCATCTATCAAAGCAAACTTCAACGACTAACATACTTAGTAAATTGCTTTTTCCGTTATCTTTATCAGGCATCTCATGTTTTCGATTACATTATTTAAAAATGATATTTTATTAATAGTTAGTGCTGGCAAATGTTATTTTCCTTACTTATATTGTAGTTAATAATATGATATTAATAAGGGTGTGATTCTTGTTTGTTACAAAATATTTTTAAACCTTTAGGATTATAATCTTACTATATTAGAACCTACACTATCGAGATTGCCTAATATACATGTTCAACCTTCATTCTATCTTTCATATTTTTCTTGAATTTCTTCTCTAGTAATTTGTGCATTCATATTGTTTGCGGACATGCACATGGCGTCATTAGGGTTACAACTGCTTAATATCACAACGGGGGAAGAGACTATTTTCTCTAGGGCAGAATGAGTCAATCAGAAGACGTACAGAAAGTAGTAGCAGCCCTACCGCTAGAAGTACCTAAATTACAAGACCTAACACCTTGAGGTTTTACTGAATATAAAAGTTAATAGTAAAATGCTTAAAGTACTACCGGATAGTAATAGTGTAAGGAATGAAATAATTTTTATGCTCCTGGCAAAGTAATATATATGTCCTAAACATAATTAAATTTAATTTTTTTACAAGAAATTTATTTGAACAAGTAAGCTATTATTTGTCGCCCCGGGTAGGCTCGAACCACCAACCTTTCGGTTAACAGCCGAGCGCGCTAGCCAATTACGCCACATAGGCTCACACTAAACAATTCCATACAAAAAAATATTCAATTTCTACTCGTTTCTATTTATAAACTACCTAAGGGAAATGTAAATTTGCAGATCCTTAAGATCATCATATGCGAGGATTAAACCAAGGATGGTTTGTTCCGGTCTCAAAACAGGGGAAGTCTACAGCTGCTCACGCCAGCGCTTCCTCGGACGTCTCACACATCTCCGTCCCTTCGGCGTGTAGTTCGTAGCTGTTTGGGGATGCGGCCGTTATCCCCATTCGGCAAAGATATTCCCAAAATATTAGCCGATACTGGGCAATTTAGACGAGTTTATCCATGATATTCATAATGATAATAACGAGTACGAGTGTACATAATATCTTAAAATTGTTACAATGCAATTTTAATTTGGTGATGTAAAATCATATACATATAAAAGCAATACGTATATTTGCATATTTAGCCAGGGCAGTATTTTGTAAATAATTAGTGTAAAAAGAGTAGGATAAATAGTTTTAATATTTTTGTGCGTGTAAGTAAGTCATGGACACGACGCGACGTTGCCTGTTCAAAGCGTACACACGCACGCACGCACGCACATACACACGCAACGGTAAGTTCAACGATACGCAGGTGACAAATGAACAATTATATGTTTGTGTTTAACAAAAAATTCATAAACAAAAGAATATGACACAATAAAGTAGTATGAAGATGTAAATGTAAATTGTGTAAATATTCAGAGCAAAAGACGTAATTGTAAGTTGGTGTTAAAAATAATAATTTGATTCTGTTTAAGTTTAGAATTTGGGAGTGTCATTACAAATCATACACATTCTTAAAGTAAATATTATTTTATTTTTATTAGCATAGTAGTAGCAACCTTTGAATTTTTATTTGGTAAAGTTAATATTATTTTTATAGATTATTTGCTATCAGTTAAAATTTTGTATTAATGACTCAAAGTCAGATACTCATGCAATATAAAAAAATTTTATTGTTTGTTCATGATATATGTTTAGATGTTTAAGATTATATGTTATTACTGTGTTCTGAATAGCAAAGATATGTTATGTTTTCAGAGTGAAACCTTATAAAAGAGAATATTTTGAATTTCTAGCTTCAAACTTTAATTATCAATTAATTTTCTTTGCGATATTTAATAAACGGTTGAATGATTCTTTTACTATGTTTTAATCAATTATTTCATGTCATCAACGTCTCACTCCTCCATTTAAAAATACTTTTATTGTGCTACTACATCTACTTAAAGCAACGAACACACAAAAATTCTACGATCTAGAATGTTTAACATTAGGCCTATATAGTTTCGCTGGGTACATGGGTATATATTGTAACGTCACAGAACGTTCCATAAAGGAATTTAATTGCAAAGTAAATTATCATAAGAGGAATGGGAGGTGAACAGTATCGAACCCAAGTAATCCAAAAAAATTTTGTAATATTGTCCGATAATAAATATCATTAACATGAAAAAACGACCAAGACTATGACCAAGACTCAAACCCCATATATTGTTTAAGTGAAGAACAGTGTAAAACTGATAAGGTACTATAAGAGAAACAGACAATCTCAGAAATGACCAAAATGAGGTCATGACATATTAAGAAATGTAACTCTGAATAGGGTATAAAAAACTATTTGTTGTGAATTAATGGACAAGATCTATTATTATACTTTATAATATAAATAAAATAAATGTATTAAATGATTTGAACACATCATTAAAAAGGATGTAAGTTAAAATAAAAATATATAAATGTTATGACAAAAAACCAAGGTTTTGGAGTTGAGACCAATCACTCAGATTTTATGTGAAAATTAATTATTATAGAATTAATATAAAAACTATATGCAAATGGCAATTAGACAAAGACAAACAAATTATTTTAAATAGAGAAAGCTGTAAATTGATTAGAAGTCAATTAAAATAATCAAAACAATGTTAAACTGAAAACATGTGATGAACATATAAAATTGTAGTATTTATGAGTTTAATGTTATCAAAATGCAACAAAATTGTATTTTAAAGTTGAAACACAATATGAAGTAACTATACTTACATATAAGACCACCTAAAACACTTTAACAGTCCAGTTGTGAAACTATTTACCTATACCATACCAGGCGGAAACCAAAAAAACCATCACAAAAATAGTCATATTTGACAGAATAATTGTAGAATATTAGAAAAAATAAAGGAAAAAGGTACAATCCTATTATGAAAAATGGAAGCATTCTTGCTCAATTGAAGACAAACTTAATTCTTAGAGAATTTTTAAATATAAAAGTGAAAATTGTCACATCAAGAAAATAACTCATCTGTGCAAATCCAGTGAGATGCTAAGTAATATTACTATAAAAATAAAATGTATAAGGATAAACCAGGTATTCCCGAAGATAAACAATATAACAAACTCTAAGTGAATACCCAAAAAATCTCATATATAATACCAAAAAAGGCAAATTATTATAAAAAACCAGTGACAAAAAACCTAAGCCATATATAATGCCTACACAAAAATGAACTGATTTATATGTTATATGTTTTAATATTTGTTTATTTTGTTATGAAAAGATAATTATGTTATGTATTAATGTTATAGCAAGAACCAAGCAACTTCATAACATTTTAATAATAAGAAAATTAGAATTTTGTGCAAACACTACAAGGTAAGAATTATATTTTATGTTAATTTATTAGATTTAATTTGTTCAAAACCAATCGTGAATGGTATCATTTTATTCAGTTGAAAGCAGAGAATCCAAAAATAATAATGGCATGCAGATTGTTAGTAGTTCTGTAAAATTGTTTGACAAATACCAGAATAATTTCAGTAACATCCTTTAGTATGAAGAATAAGAAATTTTTGTTCTAAAGCTTCTACGGAAGTCGAATTTGTTCTATGATGTTCTATTTGCATATTCTCGAACGTTCCAGAAGAAAATTT
Source organism: Magicicada septendecula (assembly GCA_034769895.1). NCBI lineage: Eukaryota > Metazoa > Arthropoda > Insecta > Hemiptera > Cicadidae > Magicicada > Magicicada septendecula. Next base: position 363,838,495 of record CM068371.1, on the reverse strand, counting down.
TACTCAAAAATACCGGACGTCCATGTTTAAAAATTAAAACCATGACCCTTACAGAGTATAAAAGGAAGACGAAATTTGACACAAAGAACACTTTATGCTTTGAATCCACAAGAGACACATCACCTACGAATCCGATCATCTCGTCCAAGGCGACGTCGAAGAACAAGGATTCAACCCGAGAACACAGAAAGGCTTTTTCCCGTACATGACAAAAGACTGACTTAACCTATATAAAAAGTATATCGCTAAGCGCTAACGTGTTGTTGAATAGAGCAGCAACACACCATATTTAATAGAAACGCACACAGGCAGGTATCCAGCGGCCCTAAAAAGGACCGATTTTAATAGAGAAAATCAATTTTGCTGGTATTTGCTAAGATAAACCGACTTTGACAAAATTCCCAAAACATATTACTGACGAGCCTTCTAAATTGAGTTTGGAACTAGCGCTGAGACGGCAGAATAGAGAAACCACGCAGTCAGCTGTTCGCCGCCGCCAGATTTCAAATCATAGAAACAATACGAATTTTATTTCAATTGTGCGGAGTTTTAAAACCGTAATTTGACTTATAAATAGTTACCAGTGCGTGAGAAACGTAAACACGAAAAGGCGCAAGATTGGAATCGTCCCCAAGAACAGTGTTCAGTGAATGAAATACTTATGTGAGTTGTTCAAAAGTTAAAATCATTTTTACCTGATGTCCTTGTCACACAGTTGTACTACACATGTCAAACACCTTCAAATCACACAATTTTTGTAAAGCATACCACTGATTTGTCTTGATAGTTCAAAGGAGTCACGTCCTGAGTATAAAGTTTTTTCATACATTAAATTCATGCTATTCAATTTAGCAATAAAATTTTTAGCAGCCGATGATTAATAAAAAACTTGTCAATAACTTTTTTGTAACTCTGCAATTTTGTTTAATTTGAGTGTTAGTTCTTCAGACGATTTTTATGAAAAGAAAGATCATTAAACATACGTTATTTGCAATTCAAACTATCTTGTTCACATTTTTTTATATAACTAATTTAACAAATAAAAAATTAATTTTTTAATAATAATAATTTCTTGGAACAAATATCCAATTGGCGCCGACATACACATATTAGCATAAGTTGTGTTTGCAGGACAACATCGTCGCAGAGAAACCGGCAATCAGTAAGTATTAAAAGGGCGCGGAGTGTAACACCCGACATCACAACACGAAACAACACACAATTCCTCTTTGTTATAATATATATATATATATATATATATATATTGCAACAATACATATATTTGCATATTTGCCCAGGGCGTTAAATTTTGTATTGTAATTAGTGTTAAGACATTGTACATTGTACTTGCTTACGCGCAATCTGCCTAGCGCACTTACGTCACCGTGGCGGTATTCCACGTGGTCACCCCGCTGCGACTAATCAGTCTACACTCAATCTTTGAACAGTGCGTTTGCACCCTTGTTTTCTAGCCAAGCCGCGGCAACCTAAATTTGCTATGTTCTTCTTATTTCTGATCTAGCTTCAATGCTACACATTACGTAGCCTTACATTCATCTTATATTTGGCTATGAGCTAAGACGTAATTGCGTAGGCCTGCGCTTCTAAATGCTTTCAATAAACGTTACTTAATCATAATTTACAGTCCACTAATTAATGTAATACACTTTCTGACTTCCTACCAGCTTCCTTAAGCTAGCAAAACTAACTCAAGATGATTTCGAGAGTGTTAAGCACGCAACATATGGTCCTCCGTAACCGGATATTATTCTAGCCTTACAGGCAACATTCTCGTCTAGCGACAGCATTCTCGTCCAGCGACAGCATTCTCGTCCAACGACAGCATTTTCGCCCAGCGACAGCATTCTCGTCCAGCGGCATCATATGGTCCTTCGTACCCGGATTTGTATTTCACGGACGTGACTAAAACCATGGACAATTCGTCTTATGGTTTAGTGCATTAAGCAGGCCCATCAACATTTCCTTTCTTCAATTTAAATTCAACAACTCGTCAATTAACACCCATTTCTGGGAATCCTATCACACGACTTTGGGTATGTCATATTTCGCCAACCAAACATTGGAATCATCATTGCAGCATATCCAGCACGTGGCATTCAGCATTGGGAAAATCCAGAGCAGCCTATCTAAACAGGATTCCACCGCATTGGACATCACCGGACAGACAACGACCATGTCTACATTATCCATGCTTGAGTACCTGACACGACTACGAGGGTTCCGACAGGCTTTCGATACCTTCTAGAACATGCTGATAAGTACCATTTCAACTGAATGAACTCATGTTGTGCATTAGTTTCAACTTGCATAATTCGCATATTTTTTCTCAATATTATTAAATTAAACAAAGCAGTATAGAAATAATAATATGATTTAATACTCTAAAACAATTTAAATATTTTTCAATAATTTGAATATGAGCTTATAATTTTTTGTGAACTCAATTAATATTCTCTTTATTTCTAAGTCATATCTTTTCAAACAGCACTCTTGTCATTGATGATTACTGCTATATTGTTTGTAACGCCTAATTCAGGATTTTATTGTCACATAAATTTAGTTAAGATATGTTAGTAAGTATTACCGTGTCATTGCGTGACTTTATGATTTGGACTTCCTGCCTGGTCTGGCTCATCTCGTTGCATTAACTTGGCCTTTGTAGCATCATTTAAATTCTTGTTCCTTTTATTTGTTCATACCCAATCATGGCGGATATGAAGGCGCTGATCAAGAAACGTGGCACGATCAAGGCCTCTATATCGCGCATAAATACTTATGCCGACAATTTCGATCATGATACGCATGATAATCATGCATTAAAAATAAAGATTCGCCATCTTATGGAACTATCGGCTAAATATGATGAGATCCAAACACAAATCGAGTCCGAGGACTCCGATTTTGCTTCTGCTAGCGATAGTGTTCAAACAGAAGACGACTTATGCAGCATAGAATGCAAGCTGCAAAATTTAATAGACCATGCCGAGGAAATGACCAGGAAGGCAGCAAGTCCATCTGAGGTAGTTACATTCAGCACGCCTCCCATTCAATTGCAACCTATTAAGCTACCCTGCTTCTCAGGTGACATAATCGAGTGGCAACACTTTTACCACATGTTTTTGGAGCTAGTTCGTGTCCGAACGGACCTGACTGGCATCCAGAAGCTTCATTATTTGCACTTATCATTAAAAGACGAGGCGCTGAATGTCATAAAACCGCTACCTATCACGCACGAAACTTACACGGTGGCCATTGAGTTGTTAAGAGCGCGCTATGACAATAAATTTATTGTAACCACTTATCACGCAGCAAACGTACTGGGCATGAGACACATTCAACGTGAGTCCGTGCTCAGCATTTCTAAATTCATAGATGAGCTCACCGCCAACATAAATGTGCTGAACTCATTAAAACTTTCTGTAAATACGTTCGAGCTTATTTTTGTGCATTTTCTATCCCAAAAACTTGACGAGCATACGTGCAGGTTGTGGAAGGAAACCTTAGGCGAAAAACAACTTCCTATTTATGATAATTTTATTAAGTTTTTAAATTCAAGACGTCAGCTGTTACAAAACATAAATGCACCGACCGGTTCGCCTGGCTTTAGACAGGTTAGCGATAATGCTTCTTATCGCAAATCAACTAAGCGCGCGGAGTTCACTGGGTCACTAGTGCACACTCCACCAAACATTAAATCTTTCAGCTGTGTCGTGGTAGTCACAAACTGATTGAATGCCCGCAATTTATCGCTCTACCGCCTACACAACGTAAAGAAGTGTTGATACATAATAAACTATGCCTGAATTGTACTCGCTCGGGCCATAACAGCTCGTGTTTTCCTTCCAAATTTTCATACAAGGCATGCGCGAAAAGGCACCACACTATGCTCCATGCTTCGATAAATCAGTCTGGCAACAGGAAAAATAAGCAATGTTCCCTGAAGCTACAGACGAATAAGTAAATTTTATTATCCACCACCGTATGCACTACTATCGATCATCACGGTAAAAGACGCCCAGTGAGAATCCTGTTGGATTCAGGGTCCCAAGCTAATTTTTGTACAATGGGTTTCGCCCGCCGCATGGGCCTAAGGCTAAACAAATCCGAGCTGCCTATCGCAGGTATAAATAACTTATCATGTCAGGCCAATTTTAGCACGCGCGTGCACTTAAACTCACGTTATAGGGACTTCACCTTGAATGTCCACTGCGCTGTTCTACCCCGAATCACAAACAATCTTCCAACCGAATCCTTTGACATCGCTTCCTTGAAAATTCCTAGAGGGATATTTTTAGCTGACCCGCAATTTAATAATTCGTCCCAAATTGACATATTACTTGGGGCACAATACTTTTTGCAATTAATTGAGCCGACCAAATTCGTTCGAAGTCTACATTTTCCAACAATCCAAGAAACCAAACTACGGTTTATACTCGCTGGGAATCTACCCTTCAACATGGATATGACCAAACCCGTCTCTTCATTCATTGCCCTCGACGATAATAATGCTGTCTCATCGCAACTCAAGGCCTTCTGGCTGGTTTCGCACCATACTCCTTTAGATGCGGAATCGGAGTGTGAAAATCACTTCATCGCAAACACCTATCGTAATGATAGTGGTAGGTTCGTTGTGTCGCTACCCCGCACTACAGAATGCCTCGGAGATTCCCTCACCGGAGCGGTTCGTAGGTTTCAAACCCTTGAACTCAAGTTTAGGCAAAACCAGTCTTTACACAAGGATTATGTTGACTTTATGCAAGAATATTTAAATCTCGGCCATATGTCTCCGCTTGATTCATGTGACTTGTCAGTTGACAAATAAAATATTTTTTATCTACCTCACCATGCCGTCTTTAAGACTACGAGCACCACCACTAAACTTCGCGTTGGTTTTGATGGTTCGGCCAAGGCGTCCAACGATTTGTCGTTAAACGACACCCTTATGGTCGGCCCCACGATCCAGCAGGATCTTTTAGCCATTATGACCAGATTTAGAACTCATCGTTACGCTTTCATCGCGGACATTCTATCCCGCGGTTGTTTACCCCGTTTGTTACACAACCACCAGCAATGGTGGCATGGTCCTTATTGGCTATTAAAGAAGCCTTCGGACTGGCCTACTCGTCCCTTCGATCCCAATTCCGCTTACGCTCATCCGGAGTTGGACAGGGAAGTACGTAAACAGGCCCTGCTCGCGTTGGCTTCCGCTTCACACTTTTCAAACTATGTTGAAAATTACTCTTCTCTCACTAGCCTTCTACGCGTTTTTGCTTACTGCCTGCGTTTTATTCATAACGCTAAGTCTCCGCTTCCAGTAGAAGCACCTCCTTTTTATCTGCGCATGAGTTAAACAGCGCGCTCTTGGTTTATATTCGCCAAGCCCAGTTTTCGCATTTCAATGTTGAAATTAAGCAATTACAGGCACATCGCCCTATACCTACTGATAGTAAAACATTCTCACTTAATCCTTTTCTTGATAACGCTGGTATATTGCGTGTTGGCGGTCGCCTTCAGCAGTCTCAGCTAAATTACAGTAACAAGCATCAAATCATACTACATCCGCAGGCTCATCTTACTCGATTAATTATTGAATATGAACACATTCGATTAAACATTCAAGTAATATGAACACATTCAAGTAAATTATAGAACAGTCTATTAAAAATGTACACCCGAGTTAAGGTAATTAACCTCTTAACGGGCCGCCGACTAACTCTCAATTAAAGCACAATATTCATTAATCAAAGTTTTTACAACCAGCTTAAAGAGTCTAAAAATCAGCCATGGAATAAGTAAATTTGAATCAGGAACAGACCTTATTACATTGTGGCTTAATATAAAGTGAACTGTACTCAGTCAACATGCTTCGACAAAAATTTGCAGGTTAAACCGGCCACGTGGAGAGCAGTAATCATTATTTGACCAAAAAATTTAACAGCAAGTCACTCACAGCATTGAGAATGTTTTACATTCAATTAAATTTCATACATAGAAGCTCTCACACTTCATTCTCTACTTGTGAAGTTAATTAACAAACTCTGCGACAGTTTACTACATGCACAGACACCGTTCATGACCTGACTGCGCACCAAGTTTTTAGTCATTAATTTTTAATGTAGTACACTTTTACTATGACAATGACTCTTGAAAAACGTCTCGCACTATTACAGAAAATAATAAAAAGCAGGGGCTATATACAGGGCGTTACGTACAACAGTAAAGAATGAGTTTCTCTTAACATAACTTTGTCGGGTCGCACACACACACATCATTACGTATTTTATGCAGTTGCATATAGTTATTAATTATCCATACATGTATAATTATTTATAAAGACAAATAAATACAAAGACAAACTTACCGGGAGTCAAATTTACGCCTAGCCAAGCATGTAGAAACAGCAACTTCGTCGTACAATACGGAGAGCGGAGACGGGGACAATTCTCTGAGCGAGGCGGAGCGTAGACTGCACACACCGGCACAGAACAGTCACCGCACATAGCCGAGTTGCGCGCGCAACCGCACACACTGCCGCTCCCCTCATACCGCCGACCAAAGTTCGCCCCCGCTGCCTCGGCTCACGTTATGTTACAATTAAACGAAACCTTCTCTAGAATTTTTTTTTTCTATTTTTTTTTTTTTTTTTTAACGGCCGTCGACTATAAATCCGTATGCGTTCATAACGTCCACACCAAGAATTGCTTCATCCACAAGGTCTGCAACAAGTATTTGATGATTAAACTCAAGTCGACCCAGGCATACGTGTATCTCCACTTTTCCATACACTTTTACAGGCCGTCCAGTAGCTGTTCGCAAGCTGCAAAAGCACCAGATTGGCTTGAGACCTTTCACCACGCAGGGGCGCACAATAGAAACTGTTGCGCCTGTGTCTACTGTAATCGAGGTTGGCCTTTCTTGAACAAATCCGGTAACTACCAAGCCCCCGCTGTTTTTCTGAAGTGTAGAAATTGCGTATTGTCTAGGGGCTTCGTTTCTCCAGTTAGTAAGCACAAGCCCCGTTGTACCGACTACTGCTCGTTTCCCTGCTGCTGAACTCTAACCCGACAATCCCGTTGTAGATGTCCAGGTTTTCCACATCGATAACACTTCGGTCTTCCATCCTTTCTTACTTTAATCTGTGGCTCCGACCTTCAAGTTTCTGTTCTTTGTTCTTCCTCCTCATCGTCTGTGCCGTCGCGATCTTTTAGCGCGCGCATTTTATGACTTGTCCAACCAGACGCTGATTTGGCGGCCTCAAATTACAAAGCATGTACAAGTCCGTCTGGTGTCTTGCCAATCGTAACACTTGCTGTAGTTCGTTATCTCGGACACCGGCAGTCTGCATCTCAAAACTCGTTCAAAAATCTTCTGGCGCTTCAGAATAGGCCAGTCTAATTAGTCTGTAAATACTTGCTTCAAACTCTTGAAGCCTCTCCCCGGCATGCTGTCGCCTTGCTCTTAACTGGGTGCAGTACACATTTCGCAAATGTTTATCACCATACCGTAATTCCAGAGCTTTTGTCAATTCGGCATAGGTGTTTTGGCTGTCACGTGGCACTTTCTGTAGTAATTCTGCCGCAGGTCCTTTCAATGCAAGAACGAGTGAAACAGCCTTGTCTTTCTCTGTCCTATTATTTGCGCATGCCGCAGCTTCGAATTGGCGGAGGTACGTTGCCCAGTGACTGCTTCCGTCAAAGTTTGGAGCTTTGAAATTAACTGTCCCTACTGCAGGCAAAGTTACTTTCTCTGTTGACTTATTTTCTGTATCTTTTTTTATCTTTATCATTGGTAGAGCCTGTACAGAAATTTGTTTGGATGTGTCTCTATGAAGTGCTCAATTTCACTTTCAATTGTTCTCTTATATTTGCAATTGAGTTTTCTATTTCAGCTATTTTATTTGACATGGATTCTTCTACGTCAGATATTCTGGTAATCTGATTATTAAGCTCACCTCGTAATTCACCTACTTCACTACGTAGGAGACCCAATTCTGCGGTAGTATGTTCTTGCATCTGATTTTACTCATTAATTAACGCTTTATGTTACCTGCTTCACGGGTACGTTCCTCTGCTTCCTGCTTACGTCGTTCCTCTCTTTCTTCCCTTTGTTGCCTGCGTTTCTCATCCTGTCGTTTCTCAGTCCGTAACAGCAGCGACTGTAAAGTTTCCATCATCTGACTGGCATCCATTTTTTCAGATTAATTACGAATTACACTCATCTTGTACAAAGTGTCCACTGTTTCCACTGTTAACCGTTCTATCCCAGTTCTGACACCTCTGTTACGACGGTATACTCCATCGTCTTAGGTACAGTGGAAAACAAAATACAATACACCAATTAAGTCACTAATTACAAGCTTTAATTTTCACAGTTAAACAGTTCGTAATTAACAACACAGTCTCTACAACAAATCAAATAAAAATTGTTCACATTCAAATAAATGTCAACTAATATTAAAACACCATTATATTACAATATACCGCCTGATTATAAAACACAACACTTCACTAATAACCACTTGAACGCACACAGTAATATCGCTTGTTATCGCGCGACAATGACTGAAAACTATGCAGCAGTTATGGGCTATTTATAGTCTACTGTGTTCCATAACATGCGTCCTTAACAAGCCATCGAAAATTCTAGAGGACACTTCAGCGCGACCTTCGCAGAAACACGCACCGCTGGGCTAATTGAGATGGTTCCAGAACGCACGAGACGTGCCGAATTACCTAATACTGCCTCACATGTCAAGTGTCACGTAGGCCACCGCATTACATTTCGGATCCCTCTAAAACCTTCGATAAACACGTAGATTTTTCTGTGATATCGTAACAATATATAACAAAAATGCCTTCGTGTTTTATACCAGTATATAGGAATGGATATTTTAAGAATTCGTACAAAAGAAATCACTTCTTTAGACATCCCAGAGACGAAGATCAGTTTACAAAGTGGGTGAGGGCAATTTCCAGAATGAATAAATGCCTTAAACATAAGTATTACAGCTGTCAATTACATTTTTCTGATAATTTGATTTTGAAGGTAGATTAATTTTTTGTAAATAATAAAAAGGTCGAAATTCCAAGACTGAGATGGAACTTAAAGCCTGGCGCGGTACCTCTGTCTTTCCACATTTGCCTACATATTTGACAAAGCCTAGAAAACTCCGAAAGTCACCCGCAAGAAGGCAAATACAGCAAGTACAAACAGGCCAAAGAAAAAGCATTTCGGCAAACTGTTCTGTGACAGAAACAGTGAGTTCAGACCACCCCCGGACTAGAACACACGAAGACGATCAACTGGATGAACAAAACCAAATCATGTTGCTGAAATAGAAAATACAAAATCTAGCTTGTAGTTTCATACGAATCTAAGAGTAAACTAAGTTGTGAGAAAGCAAAAGTTGTTTCACTAGAAAGGAAACTTTCCAGTAAGGAATGTGACTTATATAAAAGAGAGATGAAGAATTTAAGTAAAAAACAGAACATGATTGTAGATGCTACGATTAACAAGTCTAATTTGTCAAAGAACGAAGAAATGAGGTACTGGAATGAGCTAAAACTGGAACTTTTTCTGCTTAAAATCAAATCCGCAAAGGAATAGAGACACATCCGTATAGTGGCAAGGGATTTATTGCCACTTCCGTCAGTAAGCCACAAGAAAAGACTGTGTAAAGGTTTTAAATGCCCATACGGGGTAAACACTGACTCTGTAAATGCCGTATCATAACATCTGCGAGAAGAAACTGATGAAAATAGAATCTCGGAGTAGTAATATTTGACGAAGTGAAGCTAAGGGATGAAATTCAGTTTAAGCAAGTAGCAGTGTACGCAAGCAGAAATGCAACCACAGGTAATGTTTGGCAAAAATTCTGATACAGGTTATCTCGCAGTTAGAGCAGCGAAGTGCAAAAAAAATTGAATTACAACAGGTGGTAGTTGATCTAATAAAAAGGCATGGGCGAACTTAGGAATGTGTGTGAAAAGAGGTAAGTTTAAATGTAGTATTCCAAATCTGGCGGACGAAGACAGACACATTTGGGCATTCTCAGATCCTGCCCATATAATAAAATGTGTGAGAAACTTTTTCCATGACAAAATGTCAATATTGTACAACAGTAACTTTGTCAGCTTCGAATTCTTTAAAAACTAGTTTAAAAACTGAACACTTATGTAGAAAACACAGCACTTACAACATGCCCGGGACTGACAGCAGCCCATCTCGATCCTACGTAATTACTAAGTATGAAAACAAGATTGGCATTCCAGTTATTTAGTTACAGCTTAGAAAAAACAATTAAATTTTATCGTGACACGAACACGATAGTGAGAAGGTAGTGTGAAAACAGAAAACTTCAGCAGAGACATGAATGAAATTGTCGATCCATTAAATCAATCAATTGCTGCAAAGAAACTTTACAATGGATCAGCGTCTCGTCATATATTACTGAAAGTTCTCATCAGCCGTGGCTCTAAAAACATGGTACGTTTTGGCCTGCTCCAAGAGTCGATTCCATTCCTCCTGATTGCTGGCTTTCCAGTTCCTTATATTCAGGTTTCCGAGGTTCTCGTGTATCTGGTGTTTAGATCTACTTCGGGGTCTTTCCCTTTTTCTGTTACCCATTGGTTTCTGGTAGAAAATATGATTCGTAGGCTATCGAAAGTTCTACAAATTCTTAATTCAGAAAGCAAAACTTTCGCCTCAAAGAAAACTCTAGAATCGCTCAGGGTTACTCTAAAAAGTACTCCGGAGATATAAAAATATTTGTGAAGAATAAAATTTAAATACGTACTTAAAGCAAAATTCAATCAGGATTATTTAGAACGCCATTTCGTAATTCGCCGCTCTTTGTCATGGGTTGACCATCCATCTACAGTTGACATTCTACGTCTTCATATGATGCAGTCTGTATCTGTTCCACTTAAACTGACACTAAAAAAAGGAGCAAACTGTGAAACGAAATGTGAATTTCTACACACTTCTTTTGTAAACCAAATCCGTAAAATATATAAGGAGTTAGAACATGAAAACAAAACCTTCAAGAAATCAATGGAGTTGCTCATCAGGGAAAAGGTAGTCTTAAAACACTCAGAATGCTGGGATTAGGCAGAGGAGCTACCTGAGCTTATAACTGATGCTCCAAAAGAATTTTTCATGTATCAATTGGCAGGGTACATAGTGAGAAAACTATTTAGTATAACTGACCGTGGTGACTGTGCTTTTACACTTAAGAACGATCTTCCCCTAATCTACCTGCTGCTGTGCTGCTGTGAGGATAAAATATTACAGGAATATCGAAGAAACATCTAACTTAAGACACCCTTCAAAACGTGTTTATTATATACAGTTGCAAGCAGAAACCACTGTTATAATACAATTTTGGGGGGGGATATGTTTTATGCACGTTTGGATAAAATCAAAGAAAATTGTGTGCCCGCAACGGACAGCATAGAATGTTTACTAAACATTGCAGGGAGGCTAATTTTCAAATATATCCAACGCCGGTTCTTTGCTGTACGAAATAAATACGTAGAGAAATGACCAGTACAATATTGGCTAAATCCTCTCGAAATTTTTCAAAGGTTTCGAACTGCTGACATCCCAGGTTGAGTACATTGTTAACAAGATCTTATACCGTAAATATCATTTTATGTGTTACAACATGTAAAAACATTTCACGACAGTTTCAAATAAGTAGAATTGTGTAGAAGTAATATCTGGGTGTTTCACGCTCGGGTACACAACAACTGGCGATGCTAGCGACACGCTGCGGCAAACCACAGTAACCAGCTAAGCGATCACACTTTCTCTTCTACACGCTATGGTAATAATAATAATCCTTGTAAAAAAATTAATTGTTCGTGTTTTGGCCATATACAGATTCTTATGACACTAACGATTGGTACAATTACTTTGCAGTTGATCGTTTTCTATGAGGGAACCTCAAAAACCCTTTTACTAATTGAAGTTACTAAAATGCAATATATGATCCACTACTTGTAATAACTCTCAATCAATGTTAATACATCTTTTATGATAAAAGTATTGATTATTAAGTGTGTAAGATGTCATTAAAAATGAAATTAAAATCCTTTTCAAAGAAAAACATTATCTTATTATCTTTGAAAATGTTTCTATTTCCTTCATGTGAGGAAACTAAAAAATAAACGTAACTTGTTTTTTGTACTATATCTCTAACTTGAAAACACAAGAAAACACTGATATTAGGTAAGTTTTTGTTTTGTAGTACAATTGGTTTCATTGTCCTTCGTTAATGATATTTTTATCCTGCAGTCAGTAAAAACCACTTGCCATTCATGACGGAAAAGCGCAATTACCTGAATAAAATGTTCCAGAAGCGCGATATGAATCCACTACAAACCTTTCAAATAATGACTATTGACTGTAACTTTCATGTCAGTCTTTTTTATCAAAACCCAAAGTTAGGGGCATTTAATTTTTAAAAAGAAGCGGTACGTTCTACTGCGGTTACACTTACTGTGCTGCGCTCAAAGGTCAAATTTTTGAAATATTAATAGCAAAGTTTCACTACTGCTTTAACGAGCTGGTATTATGGATAAGCGTAACAAGAACAGCCCACAAAATGAAACTACTTAATCCGTTTTTTACGGTATATTCAGAAATATGTTCAGAAATATGTGTGACTAATCTATTTACTGTATCTAATATTAGTTAAGGCATTAGAAACACTATAGTTGCCACACAATAATGTCATTATCTATATTTAGAATATGGAATTTTTATTTATTCCAGTTCCTCTTATCGAATAATCACCATTAGAGAAAAAAAGAAAATCAACCTACTTTAACACAGTCTACTGTGTATTCAGTGTATGTCGTGTGCTCAGTAAACATTTGTAACATTACCACAAATTACTTTTATAAAATACTTGAGTGTTTCCATGACAGGTTGATATTTCTTTATGATGAAATCATAAGCAAATTCACATTGGACATTCAGTGCGAACATTCTGACATTATGAGAATGTATCCGAGATCCGAGATAAGTGTAATCACGCCTGATTATGGGAATATATGACGATAATTCATGTGAACTAGAATGTCAATTGATAGCACATTCTTCCTTTCCTAAACTCCTAAATTTCCATTATATATCAGGCATCTCAAACTTTTCACAATTTTATTAGAGTCTCTCTCTCACTCTCTCTCTCTCTCTCTTTCGCTTTCTACACACAGACACACGCGCGCGCATCTGTGTTTATAAGATGGATAACACATCGGATAATATAAATTATGTCTCTTGACATCACTCTTTAGTTCTTGCTCAGAACTTGACATGTTTTTTGGCGTTTTCAAGAATCTGAAAAAATTAAATACTTTCAAATAATTTTATGAGTAGATTGCAGTAACTGACAAAGAGAAGGTTCATAAGAAATTGGATGTTATGTTCTTGAAGTCTAGTCTTTTTCCGGTATGGACCACGTCAAAAATGTCTTGTGTGACAACAAAGTTTCACTAATATTACAGTGAGTATCCTGAGGTCTATGTGACGCGGTTCATACCGGAAGAAGACTTCAAAAACATAATGGACACCGGCCGCTGAAACCTAAGTGAGAAAGTAGAGACTGAAAGTCCTTTGTTTTGATTTAAGAACATGAAGCCACATGCAACTGTTTTTTTTTTTGTTAATTATTATATCTGACTGCAGTGGCGGCCCGTGCTTAGGTTGCACGGTTGCACAACCCCCATTAAATCCTGTAATTACATTGTATTTTTAATCCTGTAAATCCCCCATAAACTGTGTTTTTAAATTATAGAATTATAAAGAAACCAATAACTAATAATAGTGTTTTCAAGCTAAATCATCGTGATGAAGCATTTGTCGATTGAAAAGCGCAGAGCACTTACTAAAAAGCATACACGCTCTTGCCGCGGTATTTGCACCAGCTATGACGCGCTTGTTATACGGGAAAACACAATCTAGTTGTGCCTTGGTTGGCTAGACTCGGGTGTTCCTATTAAAACGCTATAGCTTCGCTTGGTGTGATCAGGAACTACAAACGCCGCTTCCAAGTCACGGCGCCACCAGTTTGTTGGTAAATAACACGTGGTGCGCCAGTTTGGAATTTGGTATTTGTTAGTCCAGTTTATTAGTGTAGGTCGAAGGTTATTTTTTGTAAAGTTTATTGTTAGCGCCAGTTAAATGTCAGTACAATTCATTGCTAAATGTAAATAATAGTGTATATTAAAGGATTAAGGCGTCATATTGTAATATATTTGTTATATTTAACCGGTAGGAGACAATGAATTCTATCGAAAACTTAACGAAAACGCCGTTTAGTTTAGGTCCTATTGAAGAAAACAATTGAAATTAAGGGAGTAGGTAGACCTACACCAGGTATTTCAAGTTTTAATCAAATTGTAAAGTCAGGTAATAGAATATTAATAGTAAATTTAATAAAGATTTATACAATAAAAATTCGTTTTTATGTGGGTGTGACACTAAAATTGCATTATTTTGCTTCCCTTGTATATTGTTTGGAGAGAAGGAGACTTGGACTAAGACTGGATTTAAAGACTTAAACCATTTTAATGACAGAACTAAAAAACATGAGGCTTCAGGTAGCTACATAAAAAATAGTTTGCAGTTAGCATTGTTAGGAACAACTAACATAGCAGAACAACTAGATACAACTTATACGAGAAATATTGTAGCTTACAATAAACAAGTTATGCAGAATAGATATGTGCTAAGTATTCTTATCCACCGTATTAGTTCCTGTGGTGTGTTTAAGAGGCCACGATGAGTCTAAAGAATCAAAAAATTCAGGAATTTTAGAAGATCAACAGATTTTAGTGCAAAACTAGATACAGTTTTTACAAACCATTTTGAAACTTCAGCAGTATTTAGGGGTACTTATAAAACCATTTAAATGAATTACTACAAATAGTGCTATAAGTCTCTCACGAAAGAATTTCAGATTAAATTAAACGAGCAAATTTTTTTGCTGTTATTGCTGGTGAAACCAGTGATGTGTCTAATTTATACCAAGTAGCTGTTATCTATAAAATCATAATAAAAATCAGACCTGTAAAAAGATTTTGGACTTTCCTTAGCCCGTGGACGTGGCCTTAGTATAATGTATTCTTGATGTGTTGCTAAAATTGCCAAAAAATAAATGAAACTCCCAAAAAGCTCATTGTACAGACATATGATGGAGCGTCTGTAATGGCTGGAACTTCTAGTGGTGTACAAAATTGTTATGCCGATGCCCAATATGTTCATTGTCATGCGCATCAGCTGAATTTATTTGTGATGAGAGGTGTGTCAATAAATAGGGAAGTTCAAGTTTTCTTTGCCAATGTTCAAGGTCTTTGCGCTTTTTCCTCAGTTAGTCCGCAAACAACATCAATACTAGATGCAGTAGTAAAACAGCGGTTACCCAGATCTGTATCTACCACACAGAACTTTCAATCAAGAGGTGTCACAACAATTTATGACCACAGGTAGGACCTAATCAGTGGATCAAAACAATATTAGATTCTGATTTCACAAAAAATGACAGTACTATTTCACAGGCTTTTATTCATTTAAAAATTTTAGTAAGTTTAAACTTTATTTTTGGCTCTAATTTTTTCGAAAATTATGCCACTTACTGACATACACTTTAATCAGCTCCACAAAGTAAACATTGATCTCACAGTTATAAAACGGTCTTTTACAAGTTTTGAAGAAAATGTGTTGAAAATCAGAAATAATATTGACACAGACACTGGAGAGCCACAACAGTCATCACAAAGTTCACCT
This sequence comes from Magicicada septendecula, assembly GCA_034769895.1. Classification (NCBI taxonomy): domain Eukaryota; kingdom Metazoa; phylum Arthropoda; class Insecta; order Hemiptera; family Cicadidae; genus Magicicada; species Magicicada septendecula. The sequence goes on along the minus strand of CM068371.1, from coordinate 363,822,682 downwards.
CCAAAGTAAAGGAAGTTTGACAGAACTGAGTAGAAAAGACAGGCGAAGGAATTATATGGTGTGATTATATACCAAATAAAGGAGCGGTTTAGATTCAGGATTCATCTCGTAGAAGCACCTTTGTTCATATCAGAAAAGTTTCCAGATCTTCATTCTAAATTTCTAGAACACACTGTAAAAATTGTATGCAATACTTGCAGTTTTCTCAATTTTAAAAAGCTTTGTAAGGTACTTAAAACAATTTATAGTGCAACGGATTTTAGAAGACTGTCAGGGACTGTTATTTTGTATTCTTTTTTCAAAGATAATAAGTTAGAAGAAATTTTTAGTGAAGCTGTAAAACTCTTAGAAATTTGATTACAATACCAATGACCTCTTCTGAAGCAGAAAGATGTTTTTCGACGCTTAAAAGAATAAAGATATTTCTAAGGAACACCATGTCTCAAGACAGGTTGTCTGCATTAGCCATGCTCTCTACAGAAAGAGATCCACTCATGGAAATTCCTGATTTTAATCGGAAAGTGACTGAGAAATTTGCCCGTCTGAATGAATAGCGGATGGATTTTCTTTTCAAATCAAAGTAAGTAACAAAATCATTCCTAAGTATAACTATACTTTTTAATATTAATTCAATATTTCAATATTTTTCAATATAATTATGTATAGACAGTAAAGTAGTTTATTTAAAGTGAATTAATACTAAAATACATAGGCCTGTTATTATGTTAACTAATTTCAGAATAATTTCAATATATCTTTTGTATAGTGTTACACAGAAAATGTTGTATTACTATATAAGTCATTATTTTGAATTACGTAAAACAATAATAACTTTATCATTCAGTCATATAAACTTAGTGATATTTTACCTTTTCCTATTCAAAGAATAACACAATTTAATACCATACAACCCAACTGTAACCCCCAAAATTTTCAACCACCAGCCGCCACTGTTTGACTATAATAATATCAAGCTTCTAACAGATAGGACTTATATTTGTAGGTGATAAGGGGTACGTATAATATTTTTCTAAATCCTATTTTCGTTCATATTACCTGCACGCAACAATTTGAGTATAAATATGTTATCTTCGATAATAGAAACTTTAATTTACAATAATGCGGTCACTTTGTCAAATATGAAGTTAAAAAGTCATACTAATGTACTCCACCTTCCTGGGGAAATATGACTACATGGGAACTGAAAGCAAACTTTTCATCTTTTCTTAACTATCAAATCCCTCGTTAGTACAATCTTATTAATACTGATTTTTACTTGGTGAAGAGATTTAAGTCATAAAGGCAGAAAAATTAATTTCAAAAATTTCCTATTTTTGAATAGAATAGGAAAGCAGAATGCACAACAATTTAATTGGATTATCAAATTGCCTGCTGTATAAGAAAATTATCATTTACTCTATAAAAATATATAATGCAAAAATTTCATAAAAGTATATATTACTTAATAATAGAATAAATAATGTAAATATATTTTAAAAATTACTAAAAGTCTATGCGGTATAAAGTAAGAATAATATTCATTCGATTATAATTCCTATTGTCAAAGTTATGTCAGCTTTCCCCAACATAAAGGCCCATCATCAAATTCATATAAATTTTTTGTTATGTGAAACGTAAATTTACACGTTTAATTAATTCTGAATTAGAAAAAACTAGTTTACATGTCACGAAAGTTAATTATTTTGTAAGATAACTTTTTAATTTCGTGATTAGTAGCCTATTTCTACTGTCTGAAAAAATTATCTCCCATTTGAAGTACGTTGCTATTGAGACTTTGATTTACGGTATCTCTTTACGTCTACCCCACAGTAAAGCTCAAGGGAGCATGCGCATGTTTGTTGAGAGTGGCATCCTGGGCACACAATCACAGAGCGGAAGGTGCACTGATATAGAACACAAAGTATACAAAAGAGGAAGGAAATTTCATTTGTTTCAACCTTGCTCAAAGGTGGTTTTGTCTCACGGTGGCAAAAATGACTCGCTTATCGTCGACTTATTGAAAACAATATTTTGCGCTTCAACGCGCTGTTTCTCTTTTTGTAACATTGTTGTGTTTTAGTTCCAGTCAATGTTGTAAATAAATTTTTATATTTTCGTTATCATATCTATTTGATTTTGTCACTAATTATACTGTAATAACATATTCATATTAAATACAATTTTAAAACAAGTTGCTGGTTCAGTAAGACAAAATTGTCAGTAAATTTCTAGTACTGTGAATACCAATTTTTGCACAGGCTTAAACGGTATTGTGTTTCAGCCTAAAAATAAATCCAAGTCGCAAAAGTAAGAGCTGTTGATGGACAACTAATAAGCCGAAATATAATTGTTTATTATCTTTGCTATTATTAACACGAAACCTAATTTCTTATTAATGGTACAACAACATAATAGCAAACCTTTATATATTCCATAATTTTAAATTTACTTACTGCAATTTTGTATACATTCCAACGCTGCTAATTTGTAGTACGAAATTTCCGTGTCACACTGTCCATTGTCAATGTGATAATTTATGCTAAGAAATAGGGATATTTGAAATACCTAACGTTGAAAAGACTGATTATACAAGGTCTGAATATAGGGTCTCCTGAGACAGTAAGAAGGGTCTGAAGAGAAGTAAGAAAAAATAAAGGAAAAGTTTGGAACAAACGTATAAGTTACATAGATGCACAGGGTAGGTAGCACTAGGCTCACCAAATGTTACGGTACTCAAATCAGCCAAGAAGTGATACCATGAATATCAACAATATCGCAAAGAAGGAACCACTAAGAAATACATACATAAATGAATGTGTAGATCGAGTAGGAATGGATGAACTCTTAGCTGCACCACAATGCTGTAAAAATAGAAAAACGGCGTTCATCGATGATCTGAATGTCGGTCTTTTAAAGTATGCGCCAGCCTTGTTGCCCGATAGTATATTGCAATTTATTGATCAATGCTGAATCACTAGCCATAATCCCGAAGATTGCCTGAGGTTAGGGTTTGTCTGACAATCATATGCAACCGGTCAAAATGAGATTTATCAGACGTGTGGCAGGGTATACACTTCAATATCGCAAACGAAATGTCAATGCACGACAGGAACTGAAGATTGTATGAGTATAATAGTTGAGCAATCTCAATAATGGGTAAAATGTTTAGAACAGCATAACCGAATGGATGACTGCTTCATCCTTAAAAATTATGGAATTAGGCCTATAAGCTAATGGAGCATAGATTTGTGGGGCGTCCCAAGATGCGATGCAGTTCCCAGATCAAGTCTCTCTGTTTGGAACCGGAACGAAGAACTTGTTGGTCAACCTTTGCTGAATTTGGTGATGGCAATGTTCAGTAAGGTGTAACTATATAAGGCTTACGAATTGTATGTTTCTTCCACTAAACCGCGCCTATTATTGTGTAACTCTAGAATAGTTAGTAAAATACTGTAACTTACAATATGAAATGTAAGGTTGCATAGTACAAAAAATACCATGACGTTAGAAAGTAACTATAACTTTTATACATGTGACGTATGTTTCATCTGTTTAAATACTCATGAAAAATCGAAATCATTTTTTTGGTAGAATTTATGTCGCTGCTCTCTCTCTCTCTCTCTCTCTCTCTCTCTCTCTCTCTCTCTCTCTCTCTCTCTCTCTCTCTCTCTTTCTCTCTCTCTCTCCTCTCTCTCTCTCTCTCACACACACACACACACACACACACCACCAATGAATTTTAAACGCATTTTGACAGGATTGGAAATTTTTATTGTAGCAGTCATTTTATTATTTATGTATGTGAATGGGGCCCATTTTTTATTGTCCTTTTTGTTTTGTTCATTTTGATTAATTCTTAATTGTTCAGTTTTTATTTTATATTTGATTTTATTTTCTATTTTGTTCACAGAACTTTTATTATATCCATTTTCACAAGCAATTTGATCAATTCACATTGGATAAGATATGTAGATGATGGACTATATATATCAGGTAAAAAAAATACAAATGCAGGTAACATATTAAAACAAATCAATAACTTACATCCAAAAATACAATTTACAGAAGAAAAATAAAATTACAACAAAATCAACTATTTAGACATAACCATCACACGATACAATAACCACCTACAATATGCAATATACAGAAAACCGACTTCCACTAACATCATTATATCTAACCATTCTGACCACCCACCACAACATAAAATGGGAGCATTCTATTCTCTATATAACAGAATATACAAATACCCCTAAACAAACAAGAAAGAGACAAAGAAAGAAACACAGTATACCAAATTTCTTGTGAAAATGGATATAATAAAAACACTGTAAGCAAAATAGAAAATAAAATCAAATATAAAATAAAAACTGAACCATTAACAATTAATCAAAATGTTATTAAGAATTAATTAAGCATTTTAAAATTATGTTACGTCAAAATTTTCATAATTTTATTCTCTTTTATGTCATGTGAAATATTTGTGTTTAAGTTCGCGGGTGAGTGTGTGATTTACATTTTATTTAATAACTTCGAGGAAAATTAACATTTTGTTCTGAAACGTGGACAGAATACTCTCATGGTTATAAGCTACATTTTCCATATACTCAATTCTCCACACCTATAATTTTTATATGGTTTTTTTAATGAAATCCATCTTGTTTTATTCTCGTTACCTTCAAGAAATTAAAAAAATTTGTAGATTTGATCAGGACAGGCATTAGCAGAATCGGACAGATTTTAAGCCTGATTTCAGTCCATCTGTGTTCTCATCTGAGACGTTGCTAAAGTTTCAACCAATCAGAGGGTTTAAAAGTTATTCATATTTGTCATATGTCGAGAGCACTTTAGTCAGTTTCTTCCAAAAACTCATTATTGAAAGACATACTCACTGCCACGAGTTTTTCGTGACCAGACAGGTCGTTTTCCTTAAGACTTAGAGTTGGTTCACGGTTCGAGGTCTTCGAAACAATTACCACTTACAGAACTCAATTCAAATAGATCATTATACTCTAGTGCTTTTCGTGTATAGTATAAGATATCCTCTAGGGACAGAATATCTACCGAGACATTTTGATACTTACGCGAGAACACTTCAAGAAGCCGTATTTGTGTAAGCTCAATACACGATCTATTTTACATAGTTTTAAAACCCCGAGATAATTTTATAAACAATAACAGTTCGTATCGCAGTGTACGTGGGTGCAACGACGTGAAATGTCTGCAGTAGTGATCTTCGATAGTCTACGGGTAGAGTTACAGCAATCCAGTCGAACTACGTGCGCAGAGCCTAGGTGGCTACGCAAACACTGGATTTCAACACATCAAGTAACATAATTGCAAAGCAAGCCAATAGACTCAATTTTGAAAGACAAATTTTTAAATAAACATTTTTATAGTATAAATTAATAAGACAATAGTGAATAGAATGTTATAAATTAATACATTTTCCTACCTCCAGATATAGACTTTGTTGTAATAATTTCTATAATACGTATCTATGCAGTTTTAAAAAAGTATCGTTGCAATATATATATACAGGGTTGCTGTATATATATATATATATATATATATATATACAGGGTGTCCCGGGAGGAGAGGGAAATAATTTGAGAAATGGTTCTATAGTTTAAAAGAAGAAAAACACTTCATATAAACATATGTCTGGAAACGCTTTGTAAGCGAGTTACGGCTAGCGAAAAATTTCGCCCGGGTTTCGGTTCCCCCGGGTAAATGAAGACTTTCTGAAATTCTGGGAAGGTAAATTAAGGGGCGAATTCTGTTGTTTTTTATGGTTTTTGACCTGAAAAATCGAATAAAACAGGTCGCAGAACTATATCTTCCATAACTTTCATGATATCCGACGTACAACAAAAAAATCTTTGCCTAAATACGTATTGTATTGTTTTCAACCAAAATTGGAATTTTTTGTTGATTTTTATTGACTTTATTTACACCATTTTTCTCAGAATTAAATTCTTTACGAGTTTTATTTTTAACGTGTTTTTAGGTTATAAGTACAATAACTTTGTTAAATGATTAATAAATGCATAAAAGTTAAAAAAAAACTTGTATAGAATTTAATTCTGAGAAAAACTGAGTAAATAAAGTCAATAAAAATTTATGTTCCAAAACGTTTTGGCATCGTCGTCTGTGTTCTTGTCATGCTGATATTACTCCTTTTTTTGCTGATGTTAAATTAACGATTTTCTGAAATAAATGCAGGAAAATCTACAGCTTAACATGTGTCAAAATTATTAAATCTATAATACAATTTTCTTTCATTTTTAAATATCTATTTTATTTATTTATTATTTTTTTGTAAAGACACGTAGTCTTTCAATCAAACGTGTTCTTATGATCGAGATAACGGTTCTAATTTGATAGCGGTGTAGAAACTGGTTTTAACTAAAATGTCTAAGTATATACACATATATAAAATTGCGTTTTGCTTTCCAGTTTCGTCCGTCTTTTGTAATATTATGGTGGTTTGGAAAGTATTTCCGTTGTACATTTTGGCATTGCTTGTACCACTGTGAGAGTGGCTTACTGTGTATAAATAGAATTGGAGTACATTTTAATCCATCTCAGTTACCATAGGACGTAAGCTTATCACATATAGATATAAAAGGATTATAAACTAGTAGTATAAATTTTACAATAATTACATATTTCTGAATCGGAATTTTGGAAGAATATAAACTTACTGTTGGATCGTGACTGTGTAAGATGACAAATATTAATTTCGTAATGTTTGTAAACTCATTCTCATAGTACCTATGCTTTTTTATAGAAATTGTGAACTTTTTATTTGCTGCACGTCATACGTTCATACTAGTCATAGACGGCCGTTGTTCTTCGGAGGCAATTTTTCGTCTGGTATTAGCTGTTCTTTTACGACAGGATTGTAGAGTACTATAAAACACGGTTATATTGAAAGCAGAGACGCAGACTCTAATATCACTGGCTGAAGCCTGTATCATTGTACCTATACGCCTTACACAATAGGAGATAAGAATGAAACATAAAAAAGGGGAAGTCTGGCTTGACGTTAGGGTGGTGTTATTTATTACGTTCAGCCCTCAGAGATAGTTTGCTTCACATACCACCCCAAGGTAACGTGAATTTGAAAAAAAGACTATGAAGACTTCACATTTTAATTTACATTTACAAATTTACTCTTTTTGTAGAAATACGTTTGAATTTATTATTAGGTACAATTAGGTGCAATACGTGATAGTGACTTCCCCCTTTCTTTATGACGATTGGACTATCCTAGGTAACAAAAATGGATTTTTTTGTAATGTTTAACAATAGTTGATTAAAAACGCAAATCTACGCTGAGCGCCTGTGAGTCGGTGGCTATGCACAGCGCTTTCACCGAAGGTTAACTTCATGACGTGCCAAAAGACACAATAGAATGGTCTCCACACGTAAACGGAAGAGTTTTAAACCCAATAATCTGTTATAACTGAAATATTTAAGGGTAACGTTAACACTAATTTTGCTTACAATTTTTCCCTTCTTCTTTCCCAACAAGGATTAGACCGTGGTGACTGTTCCCGCTTCATAGGATTTACTCCAATCTTTCCTTTGGTCACCCTTTCCTTCTTCTTCCAGCTGGTCTGTATCTACTTGCCGTTTTTTGTAGTCTTTGATCATCCATACGTTCCAAACAATTCTTCCAGTTTCTTCTATGCAACTGTATTTTCTCATTTAAGTTGTATATTTCCAACTCTTCTCTAATCTTTTCATTTCTAAACCGATCTTGTTTAGAACAACGTTAGACCAATCTTAGAAATTTCATCTCCGCTGCTTGTACGCATCATAAAGCAGCGTTGGAACAGCCAGTACCTTGTAAAACGTGAGCTTAGTATCTTTCCGCGTCTTGATTTATGGCGTTCTTCTTATGGTGCAGCACATCATTTTAAACGTGTGTAGTTTATAATTGTGTTTTTATTATAATTACTACTGTTTCATGTAATATTTAAATAGATGCAAACTATATAATGGACATATTGACATTCTTGTACACATGGCGCATTCAAAAACTGGTAATGTTTAGAAATATTTTACAAAAAGACGCTTAATTACTATTTCATGAAATATTACTGTAAGTTAGTAATTTTTTGGTGCACAGTGTGACAAGACTGTAGTAGTGAGGCTATGAAGGTGACATTATTTTACTCGGTGCCAGTTATCTTCGCATTGATTGGATGAAAATTACTATTGTTTAAGATGACTATTTTAGACAGTATTACCGTTAGTGGTAACGTAGACCTAATATAACATGAAGTGAATAAACTAAGAAAATGGCAATTGAAACGAGCGTTAAATAATCTTATAACACCTAACTAAGTGAGCTGAATGTTGCAATAGCTTGAAACTGCCAATAACGCGTTAAGAACTATAATACAAACTCTGCTTAATTCATGGTCTGGACAAAAATAAAAACAACAATAATATTGGTAATAATAATTATCAAATACTGTTAGTAACAGTAGTAATGAGAAGGGAAGCAAGAAAAAGTAAAACGAGAATATTTCAATTAACTGTTTTCTTTTTAATCGCTTACTTTGTCGCAAAAGAATGTATACACTCATAAGCGTTTATGTTTATACGTTAATTTATAAACATTTCTGTTCAGTCATACGTAGAGAAATGTAGGCATCTAACACATTATCTTTGTTTTTACACATACAGTTTTCCGTTTATGTATCACTGCATATCACTTTTGTTTGAAAAGTGTAATTTCTCTGCAGGTTCCACACTTTTAAGGACAGATAATATATAAAAATGAGTACCATGAACGAAAAACGAGGTCAGTCAAAACAGCAAAAAGAAAAACGACAGATATCTCCTTGAAGGCCAAGCCTACTCAGCAGTAGTAGTAGTGACATTCACCCGTGACAGCGTGACGCGATCCACAAGACTTGCCATTTCAACAGCATGGTATGTGAACTATTTCTGTTTCATAACAGTGACTTAATGTCGTGCATTCCAGTAAACTAATCAGTACGAATTTTAAATACGTGAATGATGCTGATAGAGCAACGTTATGAACAAGCCTCACAATCTAAGAGGAATCTCATTTTGCCTTAATTGTTTATTTCCTTAATCACACTCATAAGAAAACGTTTTTATCATTCCTGTGTAACACGCAAGATTACCCACTTATGTATCTTTTCGTTTACATCGTCAGTGAAGATGATGATGGTGACGAAGAAGAAGAGAAGGTTGTGGAAGTGAAGGTAAAGTATACGAATGTGATGAAGTAGGAATATAAGAAGGTAAATGTGTGATGCAGAAAGAGGGGGTTAGAATAACGATGTTTCTTATGATAGTGCTGGAGGTGGTGCTAGTGGTGTTGCTGCTGCTGCTCCTGATAATGATGTTAGTAATGATGGTGCACAGGAGGAATATGATGAGCGGTGGTGGTGACGTAATGGTGAATGATAATAATTTTGGTGATGATGGTGGTGGGAGCGTTTTGGTGTTGGCGTTGGTGGTGGTAGTGCTGCTGATGATGATGAAAATGATGATGTCGTTGAACAAATTTTATAAATATTATTCACTCCAATATTAGCAAATAAACTGTTTTCATGTTAGAAATATTTTATGGAAGAGGTCTAAATTATAGGAAGCAAATTCATGTAGACAACCGTTGTTGAGAATATATCGATATAGCCTACGCAGCAGAAACACCGACAGTGAATAAAATAATTAAGTCTAGTTAGATACAGATGTTTTAACCAAAATATATTTGTACATAGTTAATGTTTAACGGGTATATTTAATTTGAATGGGTTTTAATTTAGTAGAAACAAACATATTTAAATAAGAGAGTAATTCGTCTTTCTTGGAGACAAATTATTTAACATCGTCGAATACTCAAAAAATTAATTTTGGGCTGGATGCGTGTAATCCATTTGTTTAAATTGTCTCAATACAATTTTAAAATGTTTAAATAGAAACCTTGTTTACAAAAGGAAAAATCTTAAAAAAAGGATTAAAATGATTCAAAAACATTAAGTTTCCATAGTCTTGCAAACACTATTAAAACTTCTAATATGTAAAACTATATATTGACACGAACAAAATGTACTAAATTACAATCAAATTGATCAGTTCTATTAAATATTTGGTACTTTTAAAGTAAATTTAATCTAGCTTGAACCAGATTGTTACATAGAGACTTGCCTGTACTTGTTGTGAAAGGCGACTGTATCCTATACGTAGGGAATGGTTATTATTAATGATCAATATGACAAACATTCAAAAGCGCATTATGTTTATTGTCAAAGTTACACTTCACTGATTATATTGTAAATCACATGCTACCCCTAAACCCTCATCCCTTCATTCGACCACACTGTATATACGCTTAACGAGTTGGAACACTTTTGTCATCTCCTAGTATTGCTTTTTAATAAGCATTTTCTCCACGGCGGTGTTTGCAAATAAAAATAATATCGTTTCACGTACACATATGGCTTATAAATTAAGAATGTAGAAGTTACTATACATTGACAAAGTATACTGCAGTAAATGTAAAGGAAACTTTCTTATTTTTCGTGTAGATTGTTTATTGCAGATGTCTTTTAATTTCTAAAAAGTTATTAATTTACACAGTCTTCCAATTTTATGTAAGCAGAATGTACAGTAAGTATTACGAACATAAAGTCGGCAAAATATGTTTTAGCTACTATATTAGTTAATTAAAGATAATGATAGCTGCAGTACATACGCGCATATGACAATCCTACCTTTGAAGCGGTTGTCTAAATCTCGTCTTTAAGATGTCAGTTTACTAAAGCATATAATAATGTCTTCATATATAGATGGACGACAAATCAATAATTGTTTCTTGAAACATGAAGTGTATAGAGTATGAGGCGACAGAATTTAATGGGATATAATTTTACAACATGGATTTTTGCGTCTCCTGTTTCAAAGTGTCACTTGAGGTAAAGCAGCAAATTCTGATTGTGAGAATCCATAAAGGGTACAGTGATACCACTGTACCCTAGTGAAATTTTATTGTTGTAATATTATATGTTACAGTTTCTTATAAATAAAGATATTTGGATTTGGATTTATCTCACAGTAATATGCTTTTCAACTTACATTTTTAAACCTATCGTCTAATTTACGCAACCACGCGCCCGCGTAACCCCCCCCCCCACACACACACACGCGCGCGCGCGCGCGCACGCACGCACACATATCCCGTAGGCATACAGATATACAAAAGCGTTTAGATGTTTATGCTTATGATGCGATGTTTATAAACTAAGGTCTGATAAGTGCATTAACTATTTACGTCGCCTGTAAAGCACAGTATTGTTTATTAATTGTGACTTATTGACAAAGTAGTTACATGAATTAATCACTGCTTTACACAATACATTTTAAGAGTTTTGGAATAATCAATATTTATAATCATAAACACAGTTTTTAAAAAATATTGCTATTTAAATTGTAAAATAATAAATTGAAAAGTCTGCTTTATTTTTAAATCGCAACACAAACATAATGAGCAAAGTATAAAATTAGGTGTTAGAGCCTCTTAGACTACTAAGGTTTCCTTCCTGCATAAAATCTTTACATGTTCATTTAAAAATTTGGACTATTAAATATGACTTATAAAGAGTTTTATGACTTAAAATGTGACGACTCAAGGGTTTTAGATAAGTACATTATTTAGCCTTGGTTTTACCTAAATAACAATACTCTTTTTATTTTAATAACTCATGTGTGAAAGTTGAAGCCTATGTAAAGATTATTTAGAAAATAGAATCCTCTATATATAATGAAATTTTTAGACGTTACGACTCAATATTTTGCGATTTATCGAATGAAATTAGAAACATAATATTTTGGTGCGAAAATTCAAAGCATATAAATATGTGTCTACTGAAAGTTGCATCAGAGCTGAGCGTGATTGCAAAGCGGAACTTGCACTGATGCGTAGTGCGAAACAAGCAAAAGGAAAGCGAAATTCCATTTGTGTTGATATCGCTCTGATACCTCGATTTGTTTAAACCGCATTAGCTTACACCGTTTTACCATTTTAGATAATACCGAATTGGCTAACTTAACAATATTTAGTAAATCTTTAGCATATTTTCGCTCTAAATATAATTTGTTTGATTTGATATTAAGGACCACAACTGTACTTTCTTTATCGTAATCCGTGTTTATTGAATTAGAAACTTTGACTCTTACAGTTGCCATTTCTTCAATGGTCTTGTACGTTTTCCCAATCTTCTGTTGTATAATAATTATTAAGTTGCTACTATCGATTATAGTGCCCCCTTGGATCATTTAATACAGTTAAATTCAGTTTTTTTTTGTTTAGATTAATAATATATAATTTTTGTCCTTGATATATTTGTAAGAATTTGACTTTATCTTTAACTCTTATAGAAACTATCTTCATCAGGATTTTCAAAGATAGCTCGATGATAAGCGACAGTGTCTCTATGTTAGTACGGAATTTAAGATTAGTTAAGACTAGATTTTAGCTGCATGTCAAAGTGGTAAACCACCTAAATCGTGGCTGATACCCCTTCCAGAGCCTCTTTGATTCTACAACTGCTTCTAAGAAACTTCGTCTCTCGTGCATGGTTCCTTTCATCCTTGCAAACTTTTGTTTTAACCTAAGCATACAGGTATCGCTTCCGTAAGTGAATGGGATACTTCCAGTGTCCCGTAGATTTTGAAAATTTCTGTCTTCCTCTGCTTTCAGTTTTAAATATCCCAGCACAATGCTAGAGTTATTACTAAACATCTCATTTTATTTACAACATTATTTAGTTACGATCATTGCAACAAATAAAGGAAATATTAAATAAATATTTAATGTATATATTATTGTCCAACGTTATGTCTGTAAAGACAACTCCAGAAGTGTATTCTTTGTAAAAAAAAAACGTAATCTACCGTTACAAAATTACGATTTACAACATTAACATATATCATAGAAACATTTACCAGTATTAGATACTCGACGTTAATAGGTTATATTTTCTAAATAATAACACTCTTCGAATTTTCTGCTATACAGATGTATCATTTGAAGTCATTAAAATTTTATTTGTGCACGGATACATAATACAACGATGTATTTGTACCACTCAAACACATTTTTTGAAATTCATAATTTTTTCTGTTTGTTACTTTTGTTTATGGTTAACGTCAAAGGTTACTCCATGACGACAAATGATTTTTATTATTATTTTTTTAATGAATGTAGGTTTTGTTGTGATTTTAAAGGATTTGTAGGATGCATAGTGCAAACGATACTATTCAAAACAGCACAAAGCTAACAGTACGGTAATGTAACAGGCAAAGATAACATAAGGCCTATAAAAAAATTTAGAGACAAGTTTCTTTTATGATATGATGATGTAAATTGATCGTCAAGGTCGTCTAAATGGTACAATTAAATGACTTTCTTTCAAGGATATGTGAAATGTAAGATAAACATCAACAGTCCAGATCTTATTAATCTGAAAATATCTATGTGTAAAAATAGTCACTGTGATCTTTCAAACAAAATTATATTTTCAATTAATTTCGTAAAAAATATAGTAGCTTTTATCAGAAAAACTTTAATTTTGTCGTTTGACATAATTGAGAAAAATCAATAAACCGTTTATTTGTACAATAAAAATTAAATTAGAATTCCATGCATAACTGATACGCTGCCACGACTGTGACAGTTTACCTTGCAGAGTAAGGCAAGAAAACATAAGAAATACGAAAACGACCTTGCAATTACCGTAATCTGACCAGTAGTAGAGAATGCCAACCTCACTTAGTAAAACAACAAAAACTTTTAAATTTAAAATACTCCAGGAATTTTTAAATAATATATAGTAAATATGTTTCACGGTTATGTTCTATAGTGGAAGAGTGACGGGACATAATTTACATGCCTAGTTTACGTGAAGCGGCACATACCTATTGTGTCATCAAGTTGACACATAGTTTGTTTAACGTTTCACGAAGACTCGTTGCAGCATTCAAATTCTTGAAGCTTCCCAACTGGGTATCATGTTACAGCATGTGGGATACGTTGACTGGGAAATAAAAATATTGTTGGCTAGCAGTTGAGAGAGCAGTACATAGAATCAGTTATTGATGCGGAACGTACTTATTGTTCGTTCTCATAATCTCTGTGAATTAGGAAAATGTTAATCCGTAATTGGTATATCTATGCTTGCTGTTTTATTAAAAATTACTTTTATGATTTCTTCTGGTATTATGTATTTAATAACACCATAACGAAAAGACGATTTCTAAGATGTAGGTATTTTTTCATAAAAGTTTTAACAACATTTATAAATATTAAGCCCTTATTTATACAATAACAAATTTTTGCCGCTAATAAATGAAGACATTCATTAAAAATCACGAGCCATGCAAACCTTTTAACAATATCATGATAATGGAGGATAAATAATAACCAATACACTTTCCTCCATTATTAATTTTTATTTTTAACCGCTACACAAAGCTAGACCTAAATACAAATTTGAAGAGTCTTTCGTCATTACTTTCGACGAGGATTTGTAACGTCTTACGAAACAGAAAAGTTCACTTTTTTTTTAATTATTCTAAATAAATTGCATAATTTAGAGGAAAATTGTTTTCATTGTTTTCCAAATAAGTAGGGCCTATATTGTTTTGTTTTTCAACGTTATAGATTTTTGTAAAAGTTATAGATATTTATTACTATTTATTTATTATATTTTACTAGTTATTGTTGAGATGGACTTTCAAGAGTTCGTTCCAAACCTGTCTTTAACCTTTAAGTTGTTTTTAACAATTCGTATTTTAGTTTCTACTTGTGTAAGGAACTTCCCTAAACTGTTACTTAAAAATTATTGCGCTCGACCATGAGCCAAATCTCATTTAAATGAACTAGCAATTTAAATGAATCGACTTAAAACAAGTTAGCAAGGAAAATAAGATTTGATGATAGGCCTACAATAAGAAAATTTTCAGAGGCAAAAGCGTGAAAACTGGCATTTTAGAAAATTCACCGTATTTACATTAAAACTGCTAACTGACTAGGAAAAAGTTACCAAGTATTGTCTGCAGCAATATGAGTTTGTAGTATATACGTTTATTGTATATTATAAATTATTGTAATACATTTGATGTAGCATACAGATAATACTACTTCTAACAATGCTTTAAATTTTGTATTTTCAATATGAAAGTGAATGTTTATTTCAAACATAACTACAGCCTCTTGTAAAGTTGCCTAACTAGATGTGTTAATACAGTAATTAGAAGATAAATATATAACAGTAAAGTGTCTTTGCTACGTATGACTTAAAGATAAATTGGTTTATAAACGCCCGTCTTAGGGAGGGACCCTGAGAAAGAAAACCGCCACGACCCACCAGTGGCCTGGGTACGCCACTGTTGTTAAATATGATGCATCGCCAGACTCTGTCTACGTGCACAATTCAGTTGCACCGTTTAAGATAGGATTACCATTTCGAGACCACGTTGATGATGTGTTAACTTCAATAATATCGACGGGTAACTTCACTACGACAAAACGGTCGTGGTCATTCTGCTGTCTATGTAGCCTTTGTATCCGATATACGCAGATACATGACAAATAACGTAAATACATTAATGAATGTTAAAAATTACGATTGGCAACAACTGCTTTCATTACCGATGGTAACGGTTTAAATAAAATTTGTATACGAAACTCAATTGTTTTAAGAGTAATGCATTTCACCTTTACCCAAATAAAAATTCGATTTTAAAAATGAAATTATTTTTATACATAATACACATGCATTTTGAATACATGTTGTTTTCCTGAATTGCTAATTTGCAATTATTATTAAATTGTGTAATTCGTCTTCAGTTACATAATAAAAGTTAATGCGAACTTAATATTACAATGAATTATGAACTTGCTGTAGTATAAATTTTAGCTTACAGAAAACAAAGAATTAAATATTACGTCAGCGTGTCATAAAAACATATAGCTTAATAAAGGAAAATCTGAAATTGCAAACGTGGTGCGAGATAAAAGCTATTGAGGTAAAGGCTGGAAAGAGCTTTTAAGAATTTATAGAGGACGGTTTGTAACGTTGAATTGCACGGTGCTTCCCCTGATGTGACCCCACTGATTAGCTTCTGTTGAGACAAACATTAAAGCGGTCCTACCTTCCTCTCTGTTTCACTGAAAATGCATTCCCTCTTTCCACTTAGGATAACACGTTTTTTTCTTTCACCTACAGATTCTTTAACGCTTTGTCTGTATGAAATATGGCGCAGAAATTCTCTCTGTAACTTTATGAACACAATTTATTATTAATGGGCGTTATTTTCTCCACAACGACGCCTTCCGCTAACCATTGTGCACAATATGTACTTGTGAAGAATTACATAAAATAATTTATGTGTTATTCATTTCTTTTTTCTTTTCTGCGTCATGAGTAAATAGTTGATGCTCAGGCATAAACAAACATCTAAATGATTTACACACACACGCACACACACACACACACACACACACACACACACACACACACACACACACACACACACACACACACACACACACACACACACACACAGAGTCAAATCGTGACGGTCCTTATTTTTCGGATATTTGTACATTTTGCACATTTCTACATTCATAGCTCTTAATATGTGTTCTCTCCAGTATTTCCCCCACCTACCGCGCTTCTGATAATAGGGAGAAACACACTGCATTAGCTTTTAAGGGTTTATCTTACACCCTATTTTCTGCACTTGGGCGTACCAAATCAACTGCTTACTTTCAATATCCTGAAACAATGTTCTGTCTATCCTCATCTATATTCTAATCTTTTAATTTAAAATTTTGTTCCGTCTAGAAATTCGTAGGGTTATCTGGAGCATATCTATGTTCAACGCGTGTAAGTTTATTTTGTTTTGTTCTTTGACGCGCCAAGTTTCTATTTAAAAAGTAAACTACTCTTAACCAATGCATCATAAATATATTTTTTTTACTAGATGTCCTTACTGTATCAGTTCCTATTGTGATATCTAATCGTTTTTTCTGGCCTAAGGTGTCCTTTTTTTCATCTCCCTATTGTCATTACCTGTCACATAAAAGTTAGACATAAATATATTCATTGTCCATGCGTATACCATAGATGTCTGTAGTTATTCATTGTCCAAGCTCACATATATGTCACCTCTAATAACAAAACTTTGTGTTTGTTTTTATGTTATATGAAGGTCTAGTGCTTCGTATTAATATTCCTATTAAAATATTAATATATAATAATTCTGCACGATACGTTGCTTCGGACACACTGGTTATACGCTTTCCAGTGTACAACAAAAATCATGTTAGCTTTATAAGATGCTTTTGATATCTGATTTACGTAAGGACTGTGTATTACAGCTTGTAGGACTAATCTTACTTATACTAGATTCTTATACTTACACTCGCATTTACTGTAAGTAGACCTGCATATATTTAAGTAAATAAAAATCCTGTGCTCAGTATATTGAACTTCGACTTTTGTACAAACTTAATTTTCTACAAGTTTCTAGGAGCATATAATGTAAGAAAGTTGAGACCCACTTGTAACTGTACTTGTACAAAATGTATACTAAATCATAGAGGCACTTAGAAGCTACAATAATATTGCAGAGTGAGATTATGTTATTGTTAACATAGCATCCGATATGATTAGATACTTCAATTACGCTTACAACAGACATTTATACGGATATCCGGATAAAGTTAAAATGTCACACACATATTTGGTTACTATGTCCTTACAAAGGCGACTTCTTCAACAATGTACTGTTCATTATTGTTCTGTGTACGGGTAGGGATAGTAAAGTTAAGTTTCAGATAGGAAATTACATTATTAATGTGTATGGTATGCATTTCATACGGTCTTGTTGGATGACAATGAGAGCAGCCCTGTACACACCCACAGTCTTTTATATTGGAGTTATAGATTATGTATAGGTTTTAAATTTTACATATTTGTAGAAAACCTGAACTCTCCATACACCGAACAACTGAATGATAAACAATAAATCACACGCATATCATTGAATTAAATGATAGTATTTAAAAATATATTACCTTCTATTGTTCAAACAAAAACATCACTCTGTTTATTTTTCTGAGTCGCCAAGAGACAGTGAAATATAATTAATAATTTTTTGTTTTTACGTAATTGATTATAAATTTTATTTCGTGGTTTACAAACTAAAATTCACTTATTTTCGGACATGATGTTAGTAATTCATTAAAAATAATTGCTACTACCCTAA
The DNA here is from genome assembly GCA_034769895.1 of Magicicada septendecula. Classification (NCBI taxonomy): domain Eukaryota; kingdom Metazoa; phylum Arthropoda; class Insecta; order Hemiptera; family Cicadidae; genus Magicicada; species Magicicada septendecula. The sequence goes on along the minus strand of CM068371.1, from coordinate 363,804,352 downwards.
AATCAATTCACTTTTATAAAGCCCAATAATTCTTATACAACAGCAATGTCTCTGAGGACGTACGCTTTTGCTCAGATTACGCATTTGTTGAAATACGTAACGGAGAAGCTAAAACTAAGAAACAAGATTTTCACGTCTAGAGAAGTCGAACAGCTAATGAAAGTCCATTTGTTTAGAAAGAACAAAACACAGTAATAGAAACACTGTGTTTCTAGTCACAATAGTTCCACATAAAAGGCGTTTGTTCACTTAACGTACTTTCAAGTACATAAAAGGTGATTCTGTTATTGTCAAGAAATAACTTCAATAATTATGTCTTGAAAACTTGAGCGACTTAATTGTTTTTAAATATTTAACATATTTTACATCACAATTCTAGTACACTATATTGAATACCCCTTTAGTGTCTTCTCATGCTGCAAAGTTGTTATATTTATCCCATAACCTGTAATTCAAAGTTTGAACTAGAACTAATCGCAGTATGTAGATATTTGTGTCTTTATTTAGTTTCTTTTTAAAACAACATCCTGTGGTACGAAACGCAAAATAATTCTATTTATTAATCTATTATTCTATTTAAAATTTTATTACGATTCTGTTTAGATTGTATTATAACAGGTAATTGCTTTGATAATTTAAATAAATAATAATATTTTGTTTAAATATATTTTAGTAATGTTTATCAACTTCGTCTAGTATAATATAAAGAAAAAAGTATTATTATTCATGGAAACATTTTTGTTTAACCTATTATTCTTAATTCTTTGATAAAATTTTAGAAATAGAATTAGATTTTTCTCTTAATTTTTATATTTAACAAGTCGTTTTCCTTGTGTGTACGATGAAAGGCAGACAGATATATCACATATCAGTGCCGCCAGACGAAACTTGCATTCCTGCAGAGACAACATTATACTGCGCTGTAACAATGTACAGTAGGTGTCTGTTGTACTGGACTACTCATACGGCGTGGCACAGTGTTGCACAGTATGTGATCGACTATTTACCTATAGGCTATGTTTACTGTACTGTCACACATCTACGAGATGCATAAATGTGACTTTGAAGGTGAACAATATTTACGGTTTCTCGGTTTGTACAATTACAAAACATTATTGTAAGCGTTACAGGCGTCCAATAACCTGGCGTCCAATAACCTGCCTATTTAAATACAACAGAAGACAATTGCCAAACAGTACTGTTCTCAATACGCCTAAAATGGCTTCGTGCGCTAACAGTAGGCTAAGTCGAGCTGCCTTGAAATAATAGCGTGATGTACCTCGGACGTAACCTATACTCGAGACTCACCTGGCGAAACCACGCTCGAAAAAGTCGTCAATGCGCTTCTCCGTAGCACCATAAGGTATGGCTTGTACTTTTCATCAAGCTATAGCTGCAGAGTTTTGTAAGCTCATCGTCATTATACATGTGTTACCTGTAATTGCCTAAACCTGCCCCCTTTGGGATACCTGGCCGCACGTCATAGAAAGTTGCTCGAGAGCGTGCTCGACCTGCGGAGTGAAGCTTGCTCTAAATTCCCTGCATATTCTCTTTACGTGCAAGTATAAGAAGACTGGGCGTAGGCGTCCGTTCACTTGATGAGAACCTGAGGCTTTTGGGGTGCAAAATCTGTTTGTTCGGGCGGCTCGACTTATTCACAGTTCCTTTATCGTTGGACTTTAAAAAACATAATGCAACATCAGTTAGATCTTAGAAGCGACCAGGTTTGTTAACCCCGGTGAAGGGCTATTAATCTACCCCACCACGACTTAGTTGAAACTTACATAAACAGAGACAAACTGACTAGGTGACTGGCTGAAGACTGCTAGTTGAGAAAACACCGTCAGACTCGTCCTCGGACAAACCTCAGCCAGCATAAAAAAAAAGTATCCAGAATCAGGAGTTCAAATTAAGACTCGGAACATTCACTTTTTGAATCTGCCGCGAGGCGCGCTGTATCAGTCGGAGGACTGCCGACGAATTATCCATAAAAATGCAAACTTAGGTGTCCATCGGAAGTCATATCAACACGATGGTAATAGATAGTCATAGTACAGGTTCATGATCTAGACGTGCTTGATCCAAATAAATAAGATGTTACTTCGGAGGCAAGTATTGTTTATTTGTTAATAATTAGGTCAAATTTTATCAAGAAAATTAACTAGAAACAACAAACGCGCAAGCTCGCATGTTCCGTATTATTAAAATAGAGTTAAAATACAAATCTTTAAAAATATAAAATGTAATGATTATATATCCTACTCTAAAAATTAACTTCAGAAACATTCCTATTTAATACACTGTAATTCTTATTTAATATAAATAGTATGTATTCAACTCGATACTCTATCTTGGATAATATGATGATATTTAGGTTAACAATTTTGCAACTGATTGGAGAAAATAAACTCTACGAATTTAGAAACGTATTTAAAAGTTTAGAAACAAATAAATAGAAACGTACAGTTGCAACGCATCCCTATCTTGTCACGAAAGCTTGGTACTGCATGTCTTTTAAATATTTTATTGTAGAATTTCATTAACGTGTAATATTATTAAAACAATTCACGACTTTAAACTACAATTAAAATGTATGCACAATGGAAGAATAATGTAACTACATGTGTAATTGAAGACGGAAAGTTAATAGGATTGAAGGAGAGAAACAGAATTACCGTATTACCGTTTTGTTTAATAAAAATTATAAAATATAATTTTCCTTGAAACGAACGAGGCTTTCATATACGTAGTCCATTCTAACAACGTTCTTTTCTATGTTATAAAAATTAATTTATATTTAGAGATAGCTGTTCAAAACAATTCTAGGTTATCTCAAAAAATAACTGTCAATCAAGGTGTTAGACAAGTTTGCAGTATATCACCTACTCTTTATAACATTAACATTGACGACATAGAAAAGAAAGGAAGCATCTAGTAATCCTTGGTATTATGTCATCACGAGACAGATATTTGAATGTGCTGTTGTTAGCTGAAGATTTATATGTACTTCAAAATACAGAATCGGATTTGCTTAAATCTGTTTTTTAGCTTCATTAGATTTTTAAACAATACAATATAAATAGCTCCACTAGATAAAAAAAGGAATTCTTGCATTTCGTGGCAGTAAGAACAAAAGTAATAAATAATTCTTGCATTCCACAAGAGATGAACAATTTTAGTTACTTGGGAAATGGTGTTGGCTATGATAGACTATAATAATTATGATACTGATGTTAAGTTAAGTAAGTTAAATAACGTCCAAACGATGTGTGGGACAATCATAGCCCACAGTACAGTGTTTTTAGAAACAAGGTACGTCGGGATACAAAATTAACCTTCTACAAGTTACTACAGTATCTGTACTGTAACCATCATCATCATCATCATCTATCTGTCCAGGATTAGTCAGGTTGCCTGTTCCGGCTTCACCATCTCCGTCTCTGTCTGCAAACATTTCTTCTTCCGGTTGGATTATAATTAAGGATTTTTCTTACAATTCTTTCTGGAGACATGCGCGTAACATACTCTTTCCATCTTTTTTATAGTTTTTCGCTAGTTCCGTTACTGGTTGTACTTTAATTCCCGTCTTATATCTTCGTCCTTTGTGTGATCTAATCTTATACAACCTTTCACAGACCTAAGATATTTTATTCAGACGTTTCCATCTGTCTATAATCTTTCTTTCTTGGTGCCCATGAATTGGACCCGTATAAATAGCATGGGGACTGCCATCAACTTATAGAATTTTATTTGTGTTTCTTTCGTGGTCCTTCCTTTGAGTGTTCTCCGTAATGTCCCACATATTCTTTGAAAGTTGTTTGTTTCATTAAGAATCTGTACTGTAATATTGGTATGAATTATAGACAACAACTTTGAGACAAGACAGTAAAATACAGGCCTTAAAAATGGCGTTCTTAAGAGGAATTAATAAGTGTTCTAATCTTGACAATATAAAGAGTGAAGAATAAGAGAAGAGTTACAAGTCTTTAACTTAAATTAAAAATAAAAAGTTACAAACAACGGTGGAAAGAATACTTAGAAATAATGTCAGATTACAGACTGGAAAACAAGTCTGGAAATACAAACTTATAGGACACAGGTGTGTGGGTAGACCCAGTCTGGAGGATCTTAGAATGCGAAACAGGCAGCACGTTGTCTATGGCGTGTTGTAAAAATGATGGTTATGAAGAAGTCAATAAACGACTCACGCATTGTTGGACTATAAATCATTTGCGAAGTCCAAATACTTTTTAAATAAAATTGACCAAACTTTTACAGTAGCAATCCAGATAAATTTTTGTTCACTGTAAATTTGGCAATAATTAAAAGGGTTGGCTATACAAAATACTTGACAATTTACTAAATTTGCAATATAGTTATCTCAGTGCTTTTTCAATATAATAACTATATTATAATCCAATAATAATTTAATTTATGTTTCCGAAATATAATTATGTATAAATGTTTTATGATATTGCAAAGTATTTTTTTAATTTTGATAAACGTTACATGTTTAAGAAAAAGTTAATAATCAAAGAACAGAAATTTAAGACAGTAACAATATGTAACGAATTATAAAAGTATTAAATCAATATTTGTCTACAGGATTAAGAACATAAGTTCTGCATTAAAAACCTAAATAAATTCTTACTTCAAAAAGTTGTATACAAAAATCTTTTCAATTGATTAAAAGAGGGAAAGGATCGCCCCAAGAAAAAACCAAATCAATTAATTGTAGCATTATAAAAACAAAATTTAGAATATGCATATATTTATGACAAAATGAAGTAACACCGTGTATTCTGTAAACGGGAAAGATGAAATAAGAGAAAGGATAAGTAACTAGAAAATTTTGAATCTTATGGATATACACAATGAGCAATGTACTTAGTAAATGTATTTAATTAAATCTCATCAGGTAAAATCAACATTTTTGCAATATAATTTTAAAATTACCCATTTTGTACTACATCTAGATGTCACACTCTTTGTAAACCGTTTTAACTTAAACCGGTTGTCACGGCGTTCACCCAAGCATATACACTAATGTGTATTTTATCTTATCGACTACGAGTCGTATAGTTTCAATACAAATTTTGCTGACCTATGTACCGTATGTAAACCTAATATGTATCATGAGTTATACTGACTTTGATCTTATCAATGGTTAAACTTAATGTCACTGTTTTGCTCCATCAAAACAACGAAACTACAGCGTTTAAGTAGATTCAGTTTGACGTACGAACAGAACAACTTAATCAACGTAACGAATAAACTTTACTGAAGAATAGAAGTCTCCTTTCAGAATGAGTGATTGATTATCCCCTTTATGTGGGTCGGTTGGGAAGGCTTAAGATGGAACGTTTGGTAATAAATTACTGGTGACACTCGGTGGTATTAACAATGTAACGACAACAGTTCCGTTCTCATGATACTTATACTGGATCACAGAGCAACATGAGTATACCCGTTAACATGGAACTAACTGTACGTACAGAGATAAATATGTAACCGTATCTCCTATGTAACTGTTTCATAATATTATATTAGTATACGCTAGAAATGATTATGGCATTAACATTTCTTCTTAACAAAGTAATCGTATAGTAAATTAAGTTATTAATATATAGTAGTTATTACGTTTACAAATATATAAACAGTTAAAAATTATACGAAAATATAAGTTATTAGTATATAGTATCTGTTAGTATATTAATTTACTTAACGTCTCTTAGTGTTAGTGTTAGTGGACAGCCTTTTCAAGAAAGTTCTTGCATCGTAGGTACCGTTGATGAGCGCGGTATAAATTTGCAATAAATTTTTGTCACGTAAATTTTTATATTACTGATTTTTGCATTGCCTTTTTATAACTTTAAATTTCATTTTCATTCCATAATAATACGTAAGTATGTCTATCCAACCGTCAGTATTCTATGGTGATTGGCTTTTTCAACTTAGCCTTTCAAAATTCGGGGACAAATTGTTCAAATTTATATACGTATGAGAGAGGTGAAGAGATTGTATGTAGAACTGAGAAGAAGGTTGTTCAAGAGTTTTGATTGTAATATCTACATCTACTGCTGCTTCGTCTTATATCATTTACAATTTATTAAATATGCTACTACGAACGAATGATACCAATATTTAATTCCCAACTCTATGAGAATTGAAAACTATTACTAGCTGCATCATTTATAATCAAAACTATTTAGAGTTATTAAACTTTGAATAAGAAGGTATGAATAAAAGTTTTATGTTAAATTATAGATATATTTTTATACACTTCCATCCAGTACGGCATATTACGTTACTTTATGCATAGGAAATTTTTAGTTATTAACTGCTTTCAATGCGTTATTAGAATAATCCATTTCAAGTATTTAACGAAATGTTCCTATTTCCACTAACGCGTAGTGTACTAGAAATGTACGTTATTTAGTGCGCTGTTTAATATAGCTGTCGTGTTCTACTAACTACTTAAACTCTGTTTAGTACAGTAAAATATGTACAGTGAATTTGAAATTGCTTATGGTTTCTGTTTATGAAATTGGAAAGGTCAAGGATTGCAAGCCTTAAAAGTTCAATCAGCTATGACACGAAGTGTATAGAAAAGAAAACAAGAGGAAATTCTTTTATGTACTACAAACTCTGAGAGCAACCTTTTTCCTTCCATACAATGACAACGCAACAACCATTCTTCTTCTTCTGCCAAAAAGTACCACTGTACTTCGTTGTACTTTAATACAAAAGTAAGTATAATATTTTCAAATGCTCATAAGTGCTATCAAACAACAAGCAATTGGCAAACGTCCAATTTATAATGACTTATTATTTAATAATATGGTTTTATAAATTTATTTTATTTAGTTTCGTGCAATTTGTTTTGAAAATAAAAAACGTATAATTGAATGGGATGTCTTGGATTGTGAATATAACAAAGTCGACAAGTATATGTACATGGTACACGTTTATGTATCAAATAGCTAGATAGGAAACAAAAAATATATATACTATCACTGAGCTGCGAAAACGCTTCTCTGCCAAAAGACATTGTAGGTCGAATAAATTATGAACACAACTACGTGCAAAGAATTAGATAAAAAATTTTCGATGAAAACTAACATGAAAAAGAATTTGTAAAAGCGTTTTTATATGTTATAATTTTTTTTGTTATCCTTTGCTACACAATTTGTGACATATTCATGTTTCTCGGTCGGTCGTTTGTAAATCATTTTCAAGATCCCAAATTCTTCTCATAGTTGTTTGTCTGTACCTTCTCCTAACTTTTTCGCTACATGCATTTTTTTCTCGTAGGTCCCCGATCAAAATTACAATTTATCGTTTAGTATTTGATGAACATTTTCATATTAAGTTGAGATTACACTTTTATATCATCTGTAATTACAAGCATACCTTTCAGGCTTAAATTTTTCCGTATCTTTCCTTTTTTTTATTCTTCTGTTTGGAAAATTGCAGCTACTCGTACTTTAAATTCTATGACGCTTACTCATAAATATGTCTCTAAATATGCTTTAATATAAGTACCTTGAGATTATAGAATACTTTACGCTTTTCACTAATGTTGCAAATTAATTTTAAATTTTATTCTCTTTATGTTATTGCCGTATACTAATATCGAGACTGCCTTTATGATTTCAGTGTTCCGTGTTGTCTCGTAAAAATCTTTCAGCTTTCGCACATACATAACATAGTGTATGTATATAGCTTTCACGGCTACATAGTGTTACATAACTTCAGACAATATTAATTTTTTCATAAATTTGTACTGTCAGGAGACTTATCGTCAGCGCTGTATTTACGTACGTAACAGCTCATTAGGTATGTAACAATTAATTACATTATAGGGCATCGTAAAAGTAGAAGAAATACAATTACCTGAGATTATAAAGGGCATTAATGTAGCTAATGTAATAAAGAATGTAAATCCTTCTCCAATTTAAGTGATTCGTTGGGTAAGTGCAGTTTTTATTGTCCATGAGTACAGTTAAAACTGTCTCTAACGTTTACAGATTTTTATCGGTAAAATGTAAATTTATAATATAAAAACGATAAAAAAGCAATCACCGTAAATTCAGTTGTACGTAGAATGAGCTAGTTAAATTTCCTAAATTATTGTAACGTATCTTTTCACATATTTTAAGGGTAACATCGCAACTGTATTTTATGTTAAAATAGTATTCGAATTCATATATTAATTAATGCCAGGATCATATAATATCCAAAACGCTGATTTAAAAGGATGATATATGACAGATAAACATAATGTTAATAATTTAATATATATATTAGAGTTACAAGTTCAGACAAAACTAGAAAGCCAATTTTTTGTTGATTTTTCTGTTATATAGCTTGGAAAACACATTTACAAAATTTGTAAAACTAAGTGTAAAATATTCGAATGTGCAAACAAAGGGCAAAACAACTCGAATGTGCAAAGTTGAAATTTCAAATGAATTTCAAAATTACAAGGAAAACACGAAGTGTAAGTCTATTTTAAAAAAAAGGCTGTTTTCACTGAAATGAAAGTAGAACGTTTTAGAGAGATAAAAAAATATGAGACGTGTATCCATACAAGTCAACATTTTTGCCTAATATCGGATCCGTTTGGCTACAACGTGATGGCATACTTTGATTAATGTAGGTCACCGACTTGGCAGCTTGAAAACGGAGAGCATGAACAAGAGAGTCTGATTTTTTATCATGCCATGCCAGTCTTAACACTTGTTGTAATTGATTATCTCTGATACCGTCAATAGACATAATGAGAGAAATCCACTTCCGAAAGTTTTCCGATTCTTCGGGATAAGCCAATCTCGTCACTCGGTCGACATTCGCTTCAAACTCTTGAAGGCTCTCCCCTGAACGCTGTCGCCTCCCTTTAAGTAGCTCACGATAGACTTCTCGCAAATGTTTATAACCGTAGCGTAATTCTAGAGCTTTTATCAAATCGGCATAGATATTCTGGCTGTCAGGTGGCACTTTCTGTAGTAGTTCTGCCGCGGGTCCTTTTAATGATAGAACGAGTCAAACTGCCTTGTATTTCTCCGTCCAATTATTTGCGCATGCAGCAGCTTCGAATTGGCGTAAATACGTTGTCCAGTGCGTGCTTCCATCAAAGGTTGGGGCCTTGACATGAACTGTCCCAACCGCAGGCGAGGTGACCTTCTCTATTGACTTATTTTCTGTGGCTTTCTCAGCCTTTATCGTTGGTACTCTGTTCACAATGTTGTTTTGGTTGTAACTTCAGGAATTGCTCTCTTATGTTTGACATTGAGATTTCTACTGCAGATATTTTGTTTGACATGGTTTCTCCTATGTCAGATATTTTTGTGGACATCGATTCTTCAACACTCGAAACAGATTTCTCTACTTCAGCTATTTTTAATGTCATTGATTCTTGTACCTCCGATATTTTAGTAACTTGTTTATTAAGTTCACCTCTTAGGAGACCCAACTCTGCAGCGGTTTGTTCTTGTGTCTGCTTTTGCTCCTGTATTAACTCCTTGATGTCTTCTGTTTGACGCTTCCGTTCTTCTTTTTGTCTTCCTACTGTTTCTAGAATGAATGCTTTCTGACGTTCCTCAGCCTCTTCTCTTTCCTGCCTGCGTTTCTCATCCTGTCGTTTTTCTGCTTCTTCCTGTGTCTGCCGCAGCAGTGTTTGTAAGGCTTCCATCCATGTAAGACTGGGATCCATGTTTACCGATTAATTACGAATCACACTCGTCTTGTACAAAGTGTTCACTGTTTCCACTGTTAACCCTTCTATCCCAGTTCTGATACCACTGTTACGACGGTCTACTCGATCGTCGTAGGTACAGTGGAAACAAAATAAATACAAGAGACCAATTAAGTCACTAATCGCCAGCTTTAATTTTGACAGTTAAACAGTTCGTAATTAACAACACAGTCTCTTATAACAAATCAAATAAAAATTGTTCACTCGCAAATAAAATGTCAGTAATATTAAACACAATGGTATTACAATATACCGTCCGATTATCAGACACAACACTTAACTAGTAACCACTTGGACGCGCACAGTAATCTCGCCCGATAATAACTCGAACCTCTCTGTAAATATGTCGCAGCAATACTGAAATTTAAGGCCGCTGCCTCCATGTATTTATACCTGCGCTTACAGACCAGAATGTTCCTAATTGCGCCGTAGCGCTCGTGTGAACTACGTGATTAACTGCGGCCTTGACACAGTCCGCGCGGCTGGCGCCTTCGAGAAACCTCTCGAAAATGGGTTGACAAGCTCTTACGCCACACACGTTACATCGAGATTCTCCTGGCGCATTCGACAAACACGTAAATTGTTCAGTGATGTCGTAACATTATTAATAATAACGCCTAATTCTGTCGGCTTGCTCATTAAGAAAGCACTTTTATAATATTGATATTTTTATTAGCGTTATTATTTAGTATATTTAAGCAGGTTTTTGCAAAGATATATAATTTTCGTATACATTATTTATGTTTTATCATCCTATCATTTGTTATAATTATCTACAGGCACATAAGGAACGAGTTAATTAGTCTAAGCCTGTTAAGTATTTGATGATTTAAAATGCACTTGAAAGATTCTCAGTTACATCGAGAAAGAGAAACTTGTATTTTATTTACTCCTGTGTCTAACACGTGTTATAAGATTTCTTAAAAAAAAAAAAAAAAAAAAAATCATGATAACTTCAATTGTGACCAGTATCTATGAAGTACTTTCTAAATTGTATTTTTCTTCCAGTAAGCCTATTCAAATACAATCAGACTTTTATTGTGCTACACAAGTGTACAATAACGTACCCTCACGTTTCAATTAAATTTATTAACGGAATCGCTAAATACAAGTGTCTGATGTAGCCTTTGATAAATACAAGTACATAATACCAGTATTAAAATTGGAGTATGTGCAAGGTGAATTTATTGATTGACGAGGGTAGGTGTTCTGTTTGGAAAGCCGACAGGCTGAACCCAGTCTGATTAAAATAAATTACAACAGACAATGAAAGAGTGACGGCTCTGTAACATTGTCTGGCGCCAGCAAATCTCCTTCGTTATTGTGCCTTTGAGAGTAAGATTAAATTACTTCATGACATAAGCAGACTAAAACTGTTGAACATAATCTACCGTTGAAAGTATAATTAATTAAACGCTCGAACGAAACATAGTTAATCGCGCACGTGTGTGTTTCTGTGTGACGTTGTATGTTATATTTCAAAAAACTATTTCCTATTTGTATATAATATAGTTTAATGAAACTACCGTTTTCATTACATAGGCTTACTAACAATAGAAAAAGAACTTCTTCAAATTTATACCTTATATTTCTGATCCAACTTACACTTCCAAGAATTAGAAATAAATACTTTTTAAGTTCTCGCCGCTTTGTGACTTTTTATGTTACCTGTAATACGATTTTATAACCTTTGTTTAATCTTCAGACAAATGTTCCTTGTCATAGGTCGTTGAACATTGACGAGTGCACAGAAAGTAATATATATTACTGAGAATGTGTAAAAATTCAAAACAAACACGGATGTAAGTTGCTTTGGATTATTCGAGCCGTGACAACGTTACTCAATCACTATTACTACTGATCTTGTAATGGACTAGGTGGACTTATGTTCTTTGTTACCTTACAGTTGCTTTGTGTAATAAATACGATATGACATTTAACTATTCGTTTAGTAGGACTAAATGAGTATGGGGAAATTTGATAGTTCTATATGTTAAAATAGTTTGATAAAATTCATTATCTTTCTTTCAATGCAATTGTGCGTTAAAGTGTGCAGCTCTAGATTTATGTATTAAAAGATGTTCAAACGCTCAAAATTACGGTTTTTTCCTTTTGCAGGATTTTTTTAAGACAATTACTAAAAATTATTCTAGTAAGCCGTCCACCTCGACTGTCTCCATCGTAATACTTTTACGATTGAGCTTTAAGATTCGACCCCTAAAATCTGAGGCGCTTTCAGAAGTTGTGATTAGCAGTTGAATGACTCTGTTGGAAGACCTAACAACTAGGTTTTGTCTTTCAATAGGATCTTTCTATTGCGACTGACTGCTTTCAAAGACAACAAATATTCTGTGAGGGGGTAGGAGCGCCGAGCGTATATATATTAGAATGAAAGGAGTCCAGGTATACCAGGACAACATCATCCATTTTAAAAGATTTAAGCAGTGGCGGCTCATCAGATAACGCAGGTAAAGCGCAGATTCACTTAAAATAACCGTGTTTTGTGTAGTTTTTTACTCTAAATTATTTTTAATGTTTTTGGAGTTAATTTTATGAAAAAAATTTAAAAAATAAATTGAGTGTGCTTAATTAAAATAATTTTACGAGTAATGCAGATGTGTTAGAGAAGCTGCACTTGTCAAAGATTACGTACTGCATATTTATTGTAGGCATACTGATAGCTTGTATCTGCTGAAGGAGATCGTAGTGGCTGCTTAAGACCTGCCTTTGTCTGACGTCACAAAGAACGTTAGTTTATCAATGATACCATAACAACTCATACTCCTCCTGTGTGTTCCACCACTCAAGTGAAGCAAAGACGTCTCAATAGCGTAACCCTACGGAGCTTAACTACGTAGAATGTTTTTCGTCGTACTAGAACGTTTGTTTCACAGCGCTTCGTGTGTAAGATACGGCTTGTGTTTTATTAGAACCATTAAATTAAAGATGGATTGACGATGATAAGACAGAGTTTCTCATTGTCCATGTCGAAAAGGAAAAAAATACTGTACACATTCTCTGTTGAGTGCATAATTTCACAGACATTGCCCACTAATATCAATATAGGATATAATTAAACACCTTATTCATATACGAAAGCAGGTGGAAATATTTTGGGGATTTTATGATATCCCAAATACGCACTACACAAACACTGTTTAACGTTTAGTCGAATTCCCTCGTAAAATTTGACTATAAATCAAAACTTATGCCCAGTGTTAAGATTGTGCTAGCGTTGTGACAGGAGAATTAAATGGTCTTCTTCCACAAATCAACGAATTCATGCTACTAGCAGTTTTTAATTATAGCATGGCGCACCGTTTGAATACAGTTGCAACAGCATTTTAACGTGTCAGATATCTTTTGTAACTGTTAGCGTTTTCCACGTTTTTTAATAATTCTGCTAAGCAAACCTACACAGTCAATACACTTGTTGGAAACTTACTTCTGTTGTTAGGCAATAGACGCCTACTTCAAAATTATTAAGTACAATACGTGACGAATAGGATTCACTGGAAGAATTATTTACTAAAACTGTCAACTTTTTGAATTATGATCAAGCATAAACTAGGCAGAGTGATGGAATTTTAAACGAATTTGATAATTCTTAACAAACTTTCAACTATATTCTTAAACCAACAGTTGTTCTCTTTGATGTTATACAAAAGAAGTGATTTGCCATTTGTTTCTGTATGTAGCAAATTAGAGATACGCAAAATCTTATAATCAGCAAACTAACTTAGGAAGCATTTAAAAACATATTTGTTTTAGCTGCTTCAAAAACAACAGCTCCAACTGAATACAATAAGTGGAAGGAAGAATAACGCTCATACCGCACGTTTTCAAGATAGGCAAAAGTTTTAGTCTGTTAAATTAATGGTTACTTTAAAGTTCGTAGTATAATCTAATAAATTTCTTAGAGATGCATTAAATAACTTTAAGGTATGTTGTCCTAAACAATTTACTGATTTACAATTACTGATAAATGAGTTAGGCCTTCAGCTTATTTATGATGGATAAACAGTACGGACAAATGAAACAACAACTGACAACAGGAACACCTTAAAGAAAATTACAAGTTATTTGTTTTTTTTTAACAGTACCATGCAACGAAGTTTTCCTTGTTTAAAGGTAACAAAAATATCCCTTCGCAACTTAACGACAGCAGACAGATAACTAATTTACCAACAATTTTTACTGAAAAGGAGCTACCAAACGAATTAATCAACGTACAGGCATTTTGTGGTGAAATTATCGCCGTATTCGCAAATTTGAAAGATAGGAGAATTGACTCTGTTTTCAAAAAATAAAATCCAACTTTATAAACAAGCTTATTATATTTAACGTTCACTTTATTAATACGCGTGATTAACATACATCTACTTTGTCTCCAACATTTTTACATATATTTATTTTTTTAAGTGGGTTGTGACCTGTCACCGATTCTACTTCACCAACGCTTGAAGTCAGGAGCCGCCATTGGCTTTAAGAAAAATTAATCTAAGTAAAGCTAACATAACAATTACAAACCGTTGCTTTCATTTTATCCGGAGTAACCATTATTTTAAAGATAATTATTAATTGAAGCCCTTAATTACTCTAACAACGCTTGGCGTATGTAACATAGGTATAATGTACATTTCACGTGTATAATATGCATATTCAAAAATACTCCATTTAATTTGTTCATAACATTTGTTCATAAAAAAAACATTCACTGGTATAAGTTTACTGTCTTGAAGTTTATATATAATATAAGTACTCTTAATGGGAGGCAATTTTACTATCAACAATTTTTTTTTAAACGGCAATCAGAGTATAAATATTTTATTATTTATTTAATTATTTTATCTCTATAAAGCCAAGACGACTACTCTAAATACCTCCACCGGAAAGAAGTAGATTTTATGCCACAAAAAAAAACATTTTGTTGTTATATCCTAATTGTTTCATAATTACTAGATATATGCTTTTTTAACTTTTTAAGGGGCAGATCCTGTGAGAGACTACTTAGGAATTCATAGTGAGCACTACTTGAGGAATCTCCGTAAAGCAGCGAACGGAACTTGCGCGCGCGGTGTGAAGTGTTGGTGGCACCTCAGTTAATAACAAAAACTGGCAGTCCTGATATAAAACTGTACTACGTGAGCCTCAGAAGAATTCAGGCGGAGTTAAATTGTATCTAGAAACGAATCTTCAAGTGATTCGCAGTTAACGTGACGGATACTTTTGTGCTGATCATTATAGCTGTACTACCAGCTAGAGAAATGTTTTGTTATAAAGTGCAACCTATATTATTATTACTACAAAATAGTAATATCTGAATGAATAATGACTACAATAGAAAGCCCAAGAAAAAATTAAATTAAATTATCGTGGCTATTGAAACAATAGTAAAATACGGTAGTATTGCAGCGACATAACGAATTGCTTCCTAATTAATAGCAGCGTTTTGTGTAAATTTCAGCCTTTCGTAATCAATTATTACTATTGATTTTGACGTCAACAGAGTATACATTATTGAACGTCATCACAGAAATCTATACAATTTTTATGTCTAGATAAAGGTAAAATGACGTGATTTAAGTTCATTAAAAATACGTAATACTGAAAAGGCAAAAAAGAAATAAGAAAACTTAGATGAGTCTGGGTAACTGAGAGAAGCGGGAGTTCAGCAATAGAGTGTCAATGCCACGACTCTGCACTTAACTGCAAAAGAAACTAAATTTAGTGCTCTTGGAGTTAATGCAGCGTCACGTTTGTGCTTTACCGTGTTTTGTTTTGTACAGTGATGATTGTCTATAAAGGTTTGCACTATCACTCCAAAATTGAAAGTTATTGCAGCCTTTTCAAATCTATTTTAAGAGAAACGAATTCGAAATATTCACTTAATGAGTTCAAAACTTGCTTATAAATACGTTCCAGAATAAAGTAATTGTTTTATGTTTAGACCTAAACGTAGTAATTGTTTCACTACACGTTGGGTTTTAATGTATATGTCAGCAGCACCACAGTTTTGTTGGAAAAACAATATAAATGATAACCTTTCTATTCTTCACTCCATGGCTTGGACTATATCTCGTTCGGACTTCACAGAGTCTCCGACCATTCTTTCGAGGGTCTTCTACGAACTCTCGTCATCACTGGCCTATATCCAAACGCTTGTTTAAGAATACGCGTGTCTACCATGCGTTCCACATGGGACTTCCAATTCTGCCTGTATTCCTTTACTCTCTCCAGAAGCGACTGTAACCTCAGGCCTTTCCTTCGGTCGTGGTTTCGTAGATGATCTCTCAAACTACGTCACTTAACTGCTCTTGAAATTTTAATTTCCGAGGCCTGTATTTTTGAAATATCTTTTTGCTGGAGATTCCATGTTTCACGTCCATACATTAAAGTTGGCACAGCCACGACCTTGAGAAATTTAGCTATTACTCCCTCTGCATTTTATTGTTCAATAGTCGTCTTATTGTTCCTCAGGTATAACTAAATTTGTTTAACTTTCATTCGACATCGTTATCCTTCCAATATGAGGCATCACATTACAAATAGTTGGAGTGTGATACCTGCTCCCAAAGACTATTAATAAATACTATTTTTGTTCTTATAGGATTCTTACCTAATAAGGTCATCACCTTTGTCTTAGTGTCTGAGATCTTGAAGTCGTATTTCTGGCAGATTGTATGCAAGGTATAAATAGACCAAGGTTTAATTCATTCGTCAATATTCATATTAAATTACATATTAAATAAACTTAAAGAGAGGTTGTAGCCTTGTCTAACACCTTGTTTTATGGCCACTTCATAAGATAATCTTACCTACTTATATGAATAGTTGTGCTTGCAGGTTGTGAATAGCGCATGCGAGGTGAAATGGTAACCCCCTACGTCTTACAATTTCCCACAACCTACTTCTCACAGCCTGCCAAAGACTTCCTCATAATCTACAAAGGCCACATGTGTCTCTAAATTCATGGTGTATCTTTTCTCAATTATTTGTTTTACAGAAAAAACATTGTCACTGCAAGATCGTCCAACACTAAAACCACTGTTTCTCTAATAAAAGTCCCTCAGAGATAGTTTTAAAGTGCTGATTAATGGTAGATTATAGATAAATAAATCACCTTGTATCCGTCGTGTGACTTCGTTGTACGTCGATTAAAATGACGCGTTTCGGAACATATGCTCCATCATCAGATTAAATCACTCTATTGAGGTCGTTAACAGTTAAAATCACATGTTACACATAATTGTCAACTAATGTAACTCACTCGCTTTCTAAATGGTGCGCACCACAGCGAAGCCGATCGGACACTGAATTATTATCTGAGTGATTACGCCTAAGCAGGTTCAACGCTATATCGTATAGCAGGTTGGATTTAAAATTTAAATGGTCATTCAATATGAAGTCTCGGCTGTTTATGTTATTATATGGTTTGTATATTTCGAACTCTTCTATTGCGTCCATGTAACGGCCTTTGTTGCACACATGTAGGGGTATCAAATTAGATTTGAAATCGGTATAATTATGATTGTGTAAGTTTAAGTGGCGGGCAAAGTTGGACTTGATATTATTTAACAGAGTGAGATTTTTTAGGTGACGTTTTGGTGTGTGCTCTTTAAATCTTTTGAGGAAACCTCTCCCTGTTTGACCAATGCAAAACTGTTGCAGTCGTTACATGATAATTTATATATGCCGGATTTCTTTTATAAATGTATGGGTTTTCTGTGACGTAGTATTTTTAATAGACTATTGTTTGTTTTGAAGGTAGCGGTAATATTCAATTTATTAAATGTGGACGTTAGAATCTTTGGCATTATATTTGTGTATGTGGTAGAAATAAATGTTATTTTTGTATCCTTACCTACTGGGGGCTTGGATTTTCGAATTTCATGTTTCTTGATGAGATTATCAATTAACGTGTTTTTGTAACCATTAGCTAAGGCTATATGGTTAATGGTATTCAACTCCTCACGGTAATCATCATCACTGAGAGGCACTGCTAACAATCTGCGGATAAAGTAATTACAAGCTGCCAACGTTTGCAAAAAGGGATGATAGGAGTCAGCAGTGGTAGTTGGTTTTCTATAAATATTAAATTTTAATTTATCTATGCGTTTAATGACAGACAAATCTAAAAAATTTAGTTTATTATCCACTTCGGTTTCCAGTGTGAATTGAATGTTTTATTGATACTATTCATATAATGTTTTAGGTTTTCGAACTGTCGTACGGTACCATTGAAAATTAGAAAGGTATCGTCTACATAACGTGCATAAAATATTATATCATTTTTGTATTTGTTATGTGAGAGCAAATGAGAGTTTTCATACAAATTCAAGTAAACGTCGGCCAGTAGACCAGAGAGAGGTGTACCCTTGGCCAATCCATCATCCTGGATGAAAATTTGGTTATTGAAAGCAAAATAATTTTGTTCTAAAATAGTTTCAAGTAAACCAATTAACTCGTTTATCGTCTGTGTATTTAATTTATTATTCACTAATAAATTTTCTGTTAAGATATTTAATGTTTCCTTTACTGGTATGTTGGTATACAAATTTACTATATCAAACGATGCTAACTTATAATTTGGTAGTAGATCCACATCTTTACATTTATTAATAAAATCCGTGTTGTTTATGACACTATGATTGTTCTTTAAAATTATGTTTTGTTTGATTATTTTGACGAGTTTCTTAGCTGTTTTTTATGCGGGCGTTGTGGTAAAATTAACGAGTGCTCTGACCGGTATGTCGTGTATATGAATTTTGGGTAGGCCAGTGAGTTCGGGGGCTTTAGGAAGCGACGTGTGCATTCGCTAAACAAATTTACGCATTTATTGATTTTGTTATTCAATGTCTTGACATACATATCAGTAGGATCAGATTTCAAGGTTCTAATATTGTTGTTTGAAATAAAGTCGTTTATTTTCGTTTTATACACATCGAAGTCCATGAAAACAAGAGTATTCCCCTTATCTGCCTTAGTAATGAGAGCATTATTATCAACTAATTTAGCATTGATTTGTTTCAATTACTTGAACTGGTTGGAAAATCTTATATGTTTCTGTAAACAATGAGGATGGTTGTTAAAATTATGGTGTTTTATAGTATTTTTAATGCCATTATAAATAAATAATAAATTTAATAATAAATCCATGCCCCAGTAGGTAAGGATACAAAAATAATATTTATTTCTACCTACCACATATACAAATATAATGCCAAAGATTCTAACGTCCACATTTAATAAATTGAATATTACCGCTACCTCCAAAACAAACAATAATCTATTAAAAATACTACGTCACAGAAAACCCATACATTTATGTTAATTATCATGTAACGACTGCAACAGTTTTTACATTGGTCAAACAGGGAGAGGTTTCCTCAAACGATTTAAAGAGCACACACCAAAACGTCAGATAAGTAATCTCACTCCGTTAAATAATATCAAGTCCAACTTTGCCCGCCACTTAAACTTACACAATCATAATTATACCGATTTCAAATCTAATTTGATACCCCTACATGTGTGCAACAAAGGCCGTTACATGGACGCAATAGAAGAGTTCGAAATATACAAACCATATAATAACATAAACAGCCGAGACTTCATATTGAATGACCATTTAAATTTTAAATCCAACCTGCTCTACGATATAGCGTTGAACCTGCTTAGGCGTAATCACTCAGATAATAATTCAGTGTCCGATTGGCTTCGCTGTGGTGCGCACCATTTAGAAAGCGAGTGAGTTACATTAGTTGGCAATTATGTGTAACATGTGATTTTAACTGTTAACGACCTCAATAGAGTGATTTAATCTGATGATGGAGCATATGTTCCGAAACGCGTCATTTTAATCGACGTACAACGAAGTCACACGACGGATACAAGGTGATTTATTTATCTATAATCTACTATTCCCACGTGACTTGGATACCAAGAACCAACATGCATTTTAAAGCTGATTAATGATTCGTGTAAATAATAATTTTACCTAATATTAAACAATTTCTGCTTACTTTCACCATGTTCCAAATTCGTTGCAGATAAAACATTGTAGACATTTAAATAATTTACACGATGACTGAATTTTGGAATTTTGTTTAATTATTTTTTGGTGTCATTTGTCGTCAAGTCAATCTAAATATCATTTATGAACAACCATACTTTATTCCAAGCAAATAAATAATTCTGTTAAGCTTAAGCATGAGTTTATAAAATAATTATATAAATATTAGCATATTGTAATAATATAAATACCTGTGCCGTTGCAAATTTAGATAGTAAATTTTCCCGGCAATATTTCCCGCCGACAATGCCCATCGAATATCAATAACAAGGGTTACGCACGGGCGAGACAGAATGGCTATATAGCTCGGCCTTGACCGCTATATTGCGATAGCTTGGAGCGACGTAATCTAGTCCGCTGCCACACGTCAGCTGTTTTGTACAAATTTTCCATACACGTGCTCGGCAGGCAGGAACCGCCACGCTTTCTCTTTTTGAATGTTTGCTCTCTGACGGGACGCTTGGTCTGGCGGCGTGGTATATTGTGGTTCATCTTTACGGAATGAGTTCGTAAGATTTTTTAAGTGCTTCAGGTTTCCCGCATAGTCAGGAGGAAAAAGGGTTGCGAGGATGGAGACAGGCCATCAGTTTTCATCGGCAGAGCATCGCAATAACCTCCCCAACGCCGTCAGGCCCGGAGGAATCCCAAAAACACCAGCCTGAACAACTGTCCAGAAAATGTATTCGGAGCTCAAACGCACCGGTTGCCTCAACATAGTCAGCATCATCTCTAATTCCGGATAACATGTAATCTTCCAAGTACAGGTGGGAGTATTCCTTATATTAAACCACACACACACAGCATTTCATTGGAGTTAACGTATAAAACGAAAGACACCTTTATAAATAGTAAATGCAGATATTCAATTATTAAGGTTATCTTATAGCAGGCCCTGGAGACATGTTGTGAATTGTGTGATTAACTGTATTAAAGAACCTTCCTGTCAATATATGTCCATTGCCATACTGTATTATATAAAAAAAAAATTGTTTTTTGCTGTGTGTAATTGGCAAAGAAAAATTTAAACCTGTTAGTTGGTCAGTTTTTATTATACAGTTTCTGATGAATGTAAATGTCAGTAACAACGTTATGCATAAAGTAATGGTAAATTATTATGGGCTAGCTTTTCTAAATCTTCTTATGAGAACTAGTACATTATCATGATATATTATAAAACGTGGGTAAGAATAAGTTTCGAAGTATCAGAACTTTATGGGACAATTTTTTCTGAGCAACTGATGCATATAAGAATATTATGGTAGTGTCAGTATATATATATGTGTGTGTGTATTTTTCTTTTAATGCTAAATTTTTTAAATTTCATTTATCAGATATAGACCGACATACTACATGTTTCTTGTAAGTGATGAGGTATTACTGTGTGAGCATAAATTGAATTAATAAGGTACCTGTAGAATTGTTATTTAGCAACTTTAGTTAAAATGTGATTTAGACAATGCCATTTGAATAAATATTAATATATAGAAATGTCGGCTTATGTTGCAACAGTGTACTTAAATGTGTTTAATAATTTGGTGTTTCTTAATAATATGGCCAATTGTGATTAATACTACTTGATAGACACATGTCTATGAAATGAACATTGCGAATTCAATTGTGTACACTGCATTAAAAATGTTATCATGATATGTAATATGAACACTAATAAAACGCTGTTATAATTATGCAAGTGTTTTATTGCAAGTCCTGTCACGATGGGCTCACCACAATTTTTTCTTCCGTCTAGACCACAAGTCTAGTTTTAAGAATTAAGTAACGACCACTGAAAAAAAAATTATAGAAAAATTCAGGGGGACGTTTCATACCAAATGTCAAAATTTAAATTACGTTGAACATGCTGATTCAGTTAAAGGTGAATAAAACCCAAAAACTACGTATGGGTGTTTTATGTTGTGGGTAAAAAAATCACGAAGAATAAAAGCATTATTAAGGAACTGAAAATGGAATAAATGTATTGCACAAAAACTAACACAGAATTTATTTATACGCTACTTTAAAGTGGTAAATTCGAAATACAAAATTTTGTTTACTTACATATATGCTATAATTTATGTCTAGTATTTATATGAAATAAAACTTTTAATAGCGCTCTAAATTTAATCTGAAATTGTAGTAAACCTAAATGAGATTGTTTCTTTAGGAAAACTGAATCCAAACAGACATAATTTTTCTTAATTTAAAAGAACAAAAAATTTATTTCTATTATCATCTTCTTTACAACACGGCATAGGGAAGGTGCTGCCTGTTCCGCCGTCAAAGATCCAACAGCACTGCTTCACATTTACCCTGTAGTGTACAAAATGAGAGTAAAAACAACTTTGTATACCACGAGTACAATATATGTCAGAAAATCTTTATATATTGGTTTCCTGTAAGTATAAAATAGAATAAAGGAATAATGTATTACGATAATAACCTAACTGTATTACGATATCTAACTGAACGATATTATCTAACTGTAAATTCAGAATATATGGGACCGCATAATCTAGGAAACAGATAATGTGGTAAACTTTCCAATATAAATGATTCATCTCTCGTTTAGACTTTTACTGCATTGTAAAATAATAATAAGTAACTGTGCTTCAAGA
This sequence comes from Magicicada septendecula, assembly GCA_034769895.1. Classification (NCBI taxonomy): domain Eukaryota; kingdom Metazoa; phylum Arthropoda; class Insecta; order Hemiptera; family Cicadidae; genus Magicicada; species Magicicada septendecula. Next base: position 363,781,908 of record CM068371.1, on the reverse strand, counting down.
ATTCTATCCTACTTATGTTTATTGTATGTTTCAAAGATTTACTCAAATTAGAACCATTGGCAAACTTCCTACCCCACATTAGTTACATTAGCAATTTACTGTAAAGAAGTTTCCAACAAACGGGCGAGCAGATTAATTTTCAACATGTAGAATAAAATTTGTGAGCATAGGGATACTAATTTTTTAGCGTGACAGAAACTCCGCCTTCTTATATTTTAAAAAATAATCAGGTATAGAATAAAAATAAAATGGCTTAAAGAAAATTACTATAAAAACTAATCAAGGACCACAGTAAATTGAAATCGTAGATTCGAAGAAATAAAGTGAATTAAAAACCACCATACAATATATAATAAATTTTAGGAAAATAATGATAATCCAATGTATAGAGTAATTATACACAGGTAGAATAGGAGCATGTAAGGAAATACCACGGATAAACAAACCTCCATAATAAAAGGATAACTATTGGGAAAAACAACCACATATTATAAAAATAGAAAACCCCAAAAAGATGAAATGTAAATAAGAAAAGTACAATACAATAAAATAAGAAAAAAAGTAAAGTAGGTGTAAGTAAAGTTTCTAGATATATGATTAACAGTGGACCAGTGCAATTTATTTTTCTGATGAAAAGCAAGTAATGATAATCCCATTTAAGTGATATTCTTTATCTTACAAGACTAGATAAAATGACTAGAAATAAGATAAGGGAATGCAGTAAATAGTGATGTGAACAAGGGTAAATCTCAAAACTAAAACAAAAACAGCAAAAGACTTCATAAAAATTAATTTTAATAAACTATTTAAATAAAAAACAAATGTGTTTTGTTGATGTTAACAGTTCATTGAACTCAAGGCTTGAATGCTTGAGATTGAGTCAATTTTTTTATATAATATCTTTATTATGTTTTAATGATATCAATTAATAATAAACACTACTGTATTTATGTAAGGGCAATTTAGTTAAGATTTTATAAGAATTGTATGTCAGAAAGGGTATTAGGAAGCTGAAATAATAATAAACTTTGTAATTGAACTAACATAAATATAGGCCAAATGGCAAATATCACCAACAGTATAATTAGTAAATAAGTTAATGAAATTAATTAAATTAATGAAAATTGTTTAATGTAAATTAATAACCGTGTATAATAACTGTACACATTTTGTGAAAGTATTGAAGGAATGTATAAAATATTATTAGAAAAAATGCAAGTGTAATAACACTGGAATCTAAGGAAAAGCCTAAATTGAAGATAATAGACAAATTACCTAACCAAATCATAAAATTACTGAGAATTAAAGAAGACAAACCATAATATTTCAATCAATGATCTTGTTCAATGATAATTAGAATCTAACAGAAATTGTAAACGATTTCAGGTGGAAGTAAGTAAAGTAGCTGAAGCCTACAATCAAATATACTGTAAATATGACTTTTAAGTAAAAAATACTATAAAGTATATCATGTGTGGTACTAAATGATGCAGAATTAAATAAGGAAATTGATTATGTAATTAGTATTTAATAAGAATAAATAATAAGCAAAATGTAATTAATAATATAATGTAAAAGTCAATTTTTTAGTTCAACATATAATTGAGGCTGAAGTGTCAGCTGATTAAAACAATGTGAATTTAATATTAAATCAGCCAGGACCTTTTGTATGAAGAAGAAAGAGAGTTAGTTGATTGTTAAACGTTGAGATGAACACATCGGAACGATCTCACACAAATTAAAAAATTAAAACAGATAGAAGATATAATTTTGTATACGAACTAAACCTATAAAAATAAAAAAGAGAAATTTAAAAATATGAGTCATCAACACTGAGTTCAAATGAAATAAATCAAATTAGTCTCTTTCTGAAGATTGGAAGGCGTACCCAGATATTAGAACCATATAAACGTTAATTCAGAATTTTATCGATATCGAAATTTGCTATTGTAAAACCTTATGATCTATTGGAACAAGAACACATTTGAACACTGATTGCCAAGCCAAACAACTGATCACTAATCCAGAATAATTACACTTTGATGAAGAGAAATTAATCACTCCTGCTCGGAGGAGGAACACATAAAGAATCAACATTTATTTGAAGGAATTCCGTCGTGAAGACTTCTCGTACATACGCAGCAAGGAAGCGGCCATGTTTGTTTGGAAACGGACCAGTCCAGCGAGGTGTGGTGACGTCACCCTTCGCCCAGATTGTTGGTTCGAGAAATATAATTTTACTAGCAAAATACCCGTGCTTCGCTACGGAGTTTCACGTTGTACGTAATTGTACAATTATTGCTCGCTTAATAGTATAGGATTAGATAGATTGTACAAATTCTCAACTCTTAGTTTGTTTATTTACATTCATAGTAACAGCTATTTATTATTTATTTCGAGAATATCGTTAGAGCCGTTTCCGAGAAAAAAAGGACATTTATTTATTAATTAATAAACTTCGAAATTTTCTCGACTATAAGAACCTGCAACCAACAATATTTTTTTCATTTTAAAACAATGATTAAAAACTCAGGACTAAATGTATTCGGGGTTTCCAGTAAACTGAGATGTCAACCACTTCATTTACCAAGTATGCAATTCCCGCGATAAATTTCAGTATTTGGTTTTTTGTCCTTAGGAGTGAAAGTTTTTAAAACCGTTCCTCAGTGAACACCTAAGACCTATGATGAAGCTATGTTCAAAGTTTCATTGATATCCATTCAGTGGTTTCAGAGATATCGTGATCAGTGAGTCAGTCAGTGGTATTTGGCTTATATAGATATCTATATCTAGCCGATTTACCCAGCGTTGCTCGGGTTCATAATTTATTCATAGGCTCATAGGTACCTATTCTTGTTCTAACGTTATATTACTTGCATATTGTATAATCTTCCTTATATTGTTACGTTCGCATTCTCACTGGAGGAATACTCTGTAGCGCACCTGTTTAAGAACATGTCATAAACTGTATTCTTATATCTGGAGAAGCATTCTGTTGCGCGTGATGCTCCTGCTCGATTTCTAACTCTGGGAGAGGGCGAACAGCTAAATTAGTTTTCAATAAAATGTCTACAGTACTTGCACGCGCTGCGTATTTAACTGTCGTTTTATAATTCATTGTGTTAGTGTTGAAATAAGGCATTTGTTAAATTAGTGTCTCCTAAACTTATTCTAACAATACAATACCTCTATAGATTTCAGCTTATCAATTTTTAAATTCAAACTGAAGCAAGTGCATTTATATTGTCTGAACACTATGATCTGAATACATTCGCTATCAAAACTTTGTTTTTTATACTCGCTTATAACTTACTTCGATCTTAACTTATCCACTTTTAAATTCAAACTGAAACAACTCTGAATTCACACACTATTAAGAAGTTTCTTAAGATGCATACACCACCTTTGATATCATAACCTATATCTTTATTTATAAGAACCGTGGACTCTGGCCCCACCGTCTTTCGCGGGATCCGACCTAAGACTCCCCGGGTTCCGTGGATGAACTCCGGGGAAGGCCCGTCGGACGACTCCCGCGCTATTTCCTACGCGGGAGACTTCTACCGATGCTATGGTAACCAGAATCTATTCTATTGGGTTGCCATAGTAACCAGATCTAATAGTTTTTAAAGACCCAAAAGACCCCCCAGAGAATCGTATCGAAAAAACACCTGTCCTGTGTTGGTTCTCCCGTTGCGTAAAATATTTGTGCCAAGTTTGGTTGAAATCGGTCCATTGGTTTAGAAAGAGATGTGGAAGACCCCAAAGGACCCCCCAAAGGATCGTATCGAAAAAACACTTGGCCTATGTTGGTTCTCCCGTTGCGTAAAATATTTGTGCCAAATTTGGTTGAAATCGGTCCAGTGGTTTAGGAGGAAAAGTGGAAGACCCCAAAGAACCCCCAAAGGACCCCATCGAAAAAACACCTATCTTGTGTTGGTTCTCCCGTCGCGTAAAATATTTGTGCCAAGGTTGGTTGAAATCGGTCCAGTGGTTTAGGAGGAGATGTGGAACATACATACATAGATACATACATAAATGGGGGGGGGGTTGCCCCTTAGGAGTGAAAGTTTTTAAAACCGTTTCTTAGTGAGCACCTAAGACCTATGATGAAGCTATGTTCAAAGTTTCATTGATATCCATTCAGTAGTTTTTGCTGTACGTTGATTCTATGTCAGTCAGTCATGCAAACTTTCCCCCCTTTTTCCCCTTTTAAAGGTCGAATTTCCGAAAATCTCTTCTTAGCGGATACTTACATCACATAAGGAACCTACATGCCAAATTTCAAGTTTCTAGGTGTTATAGTTTCGGAGATTTCGTGATGAATCAATGAGTCAGTCAGTGAGTCAGTGGTATTTCTCTTTTATATATAATTTTATTAACATTTTTATATTAAATATTATTTTTATTTTTAATAATTAAGAACTTTCTTATTGTAAGTGTTGTACTTTTCAGCGTTACCCTTTCTCTGACTTTTAATAACAGCTAAAAAACTTGTAATTCCGTGTTAATAATTTATATAAAGAAACAGATTTGCCCTGAGATATGAGTTTTCGAGCCGTGGATTAGCAGTTCGATTCACAGTCGATTAATCGCTATTATATTAATAAATTCATTTAATATTCTAATTTTGAGTTTTACTTCTTGGTAAACATATATATATATAGAAGAATTTCAGTTAATATTTGAAACCTGACTCCAAGGAAGAAGAGAATAACATTTTGAAGGAGTACAATCACGGAATAGCTGCATACCACTATTCGATTATTACATTTCATAATCTATGTAACGCTGGAAACCAATTAATATTATTATAACGCTATAAATCAACTCAATTAATAATAAAAAGAAGAAAGGGCTAATATAATGAATAAATAAATAATAAATAATTCATAAATTAATAAATAATAAAAAATAAAAAAAATGTTATTTTCAAACAAACTTTTTTACCAAGTTATATTATAATTTTTGTAACTCCGAAACTCAAATTTGCGAAACGTCAAGGAACCATTAGGATCGTTACAATTTTTACGATTAAATAATTAACTGACGGAAAACAAAGAAATATGAATAGCTAAGTTTAAAGACTCTTATGTTGGAAAGCAGAGAATACTTGAATACAAAAAATTAAAGAGTATATCCAAATCTAGAAAAAATAAAAGTTTAACTTATAAATAAAAAGTTAGCGAATTGCACTCAAATAACTGTCGTGCGTAACATAGGAAAATGTAGCACCCGGGTTATATTTTTCTCAGAAACAGAAGAAATGCAGAGTTACAAAAATGTCAGGTTAGTGACAAGTAGTTTGACACAGGAGATAATCGAGGATATCGATTATTGTAATATGTAATTATCAAAAACCAAATGTCTCTTCTTTTCAAGTAACAGCTGTAGAAGAAATTTTCAATTGATTTTCCCACCTTTTTTCCTATTGCATCTTCTAAAGTTTCTGTAATTTCACTAAATCACTAAATGTGACAAAATACCATAGCTTCTCCTAGCTCTTCGATATCGTTCCTCATACCTTATTAATATATCTAAGCAGCGCTTTTCATGACAAGATCGATGGAGTTTGCTTTCCTAATTCTAATAGCTCTACTTATTTCCTATTGTCACTTAACTAAATCGTGGCTCTTTGTTTGTGACTGCTTTTCCATTCTTTTCTACAATATTTCAAAGCACTCCAATGATTCTTACTTTTTGTTCTTGAAAAGCTATATCTCTTATGTTTACGGTCATTCAAAACGTATGTTTATAAATATGTTTACCTATATCTCTTTCATTTAAAACGCTCAGGGAGTCTGACTTTTAATTGAATGTAAACTATGAGCCAGTCAAAATATGCTTATATTCTACAGATCGCAATGTTCTCTCTATCAAGTTCAATTCTCCCGTTTACATAATCTGCATCGTTTTCATTCTGCAATTATTTGATAATTATTACAACCTATATTAGTAAATTTTACAGTTTCACAATCGCTTTCATCTTGTTATGGTTTCAAAAACTTATCAAAATGAATCGCTTCTCACGCCTTCCGGCTAAGCTCTGTGCCCACGAACGGTTACTTGTGTTCCGCTTGTGGCCACGGTGTAAATTAATCTAGCTTGACCTGAGCCGACAACGAATCTTATCAATTATTACGCTTAACGTTACTGTCACGTACTGTGTGAACAATGAAACAAAAGAGAGCCAGTGGATTCACTTCAACTTATGGGTAGAACACCTTAGTCAAGATTACGTACTAACTTTATCAAAGAATGGAAATCTCCTTTTAGAAATGAGTGATTGATTATCCGGTTTATGTGAGTCGGTTTAAAAGCTTAAGATGGGACCTCGGTAATAAATTACTAGAGCCACTTGACGTATTACACAATGCACAATGTAGCGACAACAGTTCCAATAAAATTGTTACTTCATACGAGTTCTCAGAGCAACTTCGGATTACGAGAAACAAGCGTTTCGGAACAAAGTAAATTTCTATGTAACAGTTTCCATTATGTAACTTTGGTATGCTGTTTGCAAATATCTGTTCACTATGATACCTTTAATCCTCTTACATTTTTAAAATCATGTAACAAAATATTGAAATCATTTTAGAGTTTTAAAATTAGAGAAAATATTTTTATATATTTTAAAAGTACATACATATATATTTTTCCTGCATACATAAATGTGTACTATTGTGTGGAACAGCACTTTCTATTAATTAGTATAATTTTGTGACACTATTTTCGCATTGAATTAAGAAATGGTTGTTATATAAAACTATTTAGTATAGAACTTTTTAGTAGGATAGTAATTTCATTGAGCTGACGTGAATGAATTATTCTCACAAATAATACGAGTTAAAAGAAATAAGAAGTGTATTTAATAAATGCGGATTCCTATGTCGAGACTACCCTGCAGGGTAACCTCAACCCAGCACCTTTTTACAAGTGTTACTAGGTAGACTTTGGGCGGAAACCTAGAAATATTTCCTAATTCTTTCCTTTCTGCCTTCTTCCCTTCCTTCCTCCCTTCTTCCGTTTCAGACATCTACATTTTGGAATACACAGCTTTGTTAACTTTGTTAAGTTTTTACTGCTTCGCCACCACTATTTCAGCACACAAGCACTGGCTTGATTTTATTTAGATAACGCTCTTTTGGTTTGTTGTGGTTGCTTTTGGAACACATGCTTTGCCTCCTCAAATTCCCTTCCGAACGCATAACCGATAGACTTCTTTCACCTACAGTACTTGTGTCTTTCTCGCATCCTGGATGGTGGGGCTTTCGGTTGCCCCATTCTCTCTATTCACAAGTTGCGTATAGACACCACCTATTCTGACATGGTTATTATAGAATTTTTATTAATACGTTATTTATGGTGTATCATCTTTATGAAGACTTTGTACCAGAGAGTCAAATGCGTGTCATATTTTATGAAACATAACCAATGAAAACATTTTGTCAAATTACTAAATTCTAAATTAACTGACACGACTAGCAATGTTTAATACTATATGAGGTAAAAAAAGCAGTAATAAATAAAGGTTTAAATGAGAGCCAACAACGTCTATTTAACTTATTTTTTTACCCTAATAAACGTTCAAGATAATTGAAATTTCTTCACAGAATCGTTTCTTCATGAATTAATTTTTTAAACTTAACCTTACTCAAATGTTTACTTTGATTCTATACAATATTCTATACTTATCAAACCTAGTTTTGAAAATATTGTCCAGTAAATGTTGTAGAAAGGAAGACAGCAATAGCTCTGAGAATGATGTTATTTTCCAAAGTAATTATAGTTATTTCTGTGTGAATGTGGGGGCGGAGAGGATGAAGTAGTTACTATGTAACGTAGAAAATTGTGTATATTTTTATGATTATTTGAGGTGACTCATTTGAGCCGAATGCGAAAGGAAACACCATAACTGCGATGAAAAAGAAAAGGCTAAAAATTAGGGAATTATAAAACTGTCCGAGAATGTTTTAGGCTATATTGCAGAATATGTCTCTATTACACATTCACATTATTTACAATATCAAACCCTTATGGAAGCTAACTTTAAACTTTATTAGATTTCTTTAAACTTACTTAAATACGTTATTCGTGTTTGTACTTACAATACCTATACCTAGATCAGATCAACATGTAAAAGGTAACTCTGTGTACTGATATTTTTAAACATCTTAGGAAAACAACTGCAAACGTAATCTAATTTGTTAGATTTAGATTATATTAATTTTACATTAAACAACTGCCCAAATTTTTTTTTGTATTTAACTATAAGAAGTAGTTTCTAAAATAATTTTCTGCCAAGTACGACGCAAAGCAAAATCAGAGTCGTAGAAAACAAAATTGGATTTTTATGAAACTAAATTCTCTTACTGCATAAGCGAGATGCTGATAGTTTGCGACTGTGAAAGTAGTACTCAATGAAACATAAAGTATTTAGTGACAGATCTTATACAGTCGTCCCCACACTTCTCTATGTATCTGAGAACTGGACATTTACGGAATCCCATGCTGGTCGTATTCAAGCGGCCTTCAAGGTCGCAAAAGAAATATTGATGTATATCACGAGCTGACTATTATAAATATACTTGATAGAATTGTCCAATATCGGCTAAAACATCTTATCCGGATGGATGACAGCCGTATCCTCAAACATATGTCGAATTATAACTCAAAAGGATGTAGAGGTGTGGGGTGTCCGAAGAAGCACTGGAATTACAGCTCTTGTCTGTCTAATTGGGGCTGGAATAAATTATTTTTGGCTTAGTACTTGCTGATGATGATGATAGTGATAATGATTTAATAAAATCAGTAGGCCTACCTGTACAATATCTTCCAAAACTGTATTTACCAAAAGTACATTTATTTTTTATATTTATTTTATTTATTCAAACACTTTTTGATACATCCCGTTTCCCGATGCATATATAATATTTAATTTTTACAATAAATTTATAGCAATCAAAAAATTTTAATTTCATAATTTTATGATCGAGAAGTACGTCAGCACCGGTCAAGTCACCAAACCAAGCCAAAAACAATAAATAAGAACAATTTAACAACACGTCAACCCGACGCCAGCTACAAGACAATAAGAGAACGCCTAACATAACACAACAAAAGGGAAATAGGATCGACTGTGACAGACAGAGCTCAGCTCAGATTTACAACACCACAACAAACTGAACAAAAGCAGAGCCTAGTGGCACGGATACGTGGAAATTGAAGCGAGTGCATGCTGTAGGGTTAAATTCGGAGCGTGCGAGCTTTAAGAAAAGGATACTCACTCACAAAGGAATTAGAAAGGTTTTACCCAATATGAAGACAAAACAACGTACACCAAAAGAATACAGTCAAGAGTGTCACACAGCATGAGGCAACGTTAGGATGCCAACCGATATTTATAACGACGGACCGTGGAGCTTGGGGTGACGTCGAGCAAGAAGCTGTTAATTGACAGAAAAAGTCGAAGGGAAGTCAAACAATGAACAGGCGCTACGTATTGTTAGTGAAGGAACAACAGCAGACTTTGGGAGAGTCACAAGAACAAAGGTTTGAAGGACAGGCGAGCAATTACTCTATATTCTAAGAAGTAGTGTGATGCCCTTTCGCCGTGTATGTTAGGGGAGGTTCGATAACCAACCAGAGGCTAGCATCTTCCAAAGAAACAGTTGAAGAGGATTGCCGTCATGGTGACAACCAGAACAGCGAATCAGGGGGCCGAGAAACACAGATGTCCAGAGTGGAAGAAAATATTAGACCTATCGAGGATGACCAGAGGCGTGTTCGACAGAAAATTGCATTCTGGTAGATGACGCTTAATAAAAACCGTTTACGAGGTACGCGTGCTCTCAGTTTTTTCCGTCTATCAGTTGCTCAGTTTCTCCGTTACTCAGTCTATCAGTCTCTCGGTGTTACTCAGTTATTCAAATGTCAGTCAGATACGCAGTTTTCTTGGATACTCAATAGTTCTCAGACAGTCATGCGGTTTTTCAATAAGTTAATCGTATTTCACTAAGTTACGAAAGTCTACCGCAGTAACGCGAAGTGTGAAGTGATATAAGTATCGCTAGAGTCAGAATTTGATACTTTAAACTTTCAAAGCATTCCGACATGCAAATTAAACATTAATAAGTGAGCGAACGACTCGATATTAGAACTTTGGCGCGACGATTACGAACACAGTCGTCGATATCGGAACACACTGTGATTAAGGTATCGCTATCTCAGTCGTGCGAATTCAGAAACAATAAGTGAATTAGCGATCATAACACTCGTGCTTAATATCACACAGTCATGACACAACTAAATTAAACATATATAAAACACGAAGCAGTTTAACGACAGACAATTATCTGTATACAACTACTAATAATGAATACACCTATGCAACACAAGACTCTATAAACTTTCATTATTAACAATAACATCAACGGGAGTGAATCTTACCCGCGAGTGCAAAGTGATGACAACACAAAATCTACGGAATTTCTACTTACATGGATCATCAGTGAACTGGGATTCTCACCGATGGAATTATGGATACTCACTATCTCAAGTAAAATCCTCATGTTATTAATATTATAATAAAAACTACTGCTCTATCTCTTTTCAAAGAAACCACACTTTGAGAATTTAGATCAATTCCTATGATAATATTAAACATAAAAGCTATTCATCTGAGGCAAAATGAACGCATTAGTGTAGGATAAATAATATTTTATGTCTATGTTTATGTATGCCTATTGTATTGTATGTTATGTTTTACAGCAAGCGACGAAACGGATATATATATTGTGATTTATATTCACGTCTGTATTTCTTAACTGTATTTACAGGTCATGATTTATATTTATGTCTCAAATGTTTATTTGAATGATGTTTAATAAATAAGTATTTATTTGTTAAGTATTCATGCGTTCATTATTGTCACTACCTCAGTAACGAAACACTAACGTTAATTAAATTTTTTGTAATAAATTTTCTAATATCGTTTAAACAACACTAAAGAGTCTCAGTGATTATGCTAATCGTTAATGAATACAGTTAATTATATCAGAGTAATTAATATATTCACGTAAATAAAGCAATTTTGACACATTTAATCTAATTGGATAATTGATTAATTAGATTTGCATAGATTAGCATAATTGCACGTTATAAATTTACCTCAAGATATTTCTTTCCTTATTAGGAACATGTTTCGGGAACACTTGTGTTTTCATCCTCAGCCTTCCTCAGATCACGAAGGCTGAGGATGAGAACCAAAGTGTTGTCGAAACATGTTCCTAAAAAGGAAAGAAATATCTTGAAGTAAATTCATTATAAAATTAAATATAATTTATTTTATTGAATTAAAGGAGAACAATTTGCAAAATAAATATAAAATTTAGACATTAGTTTTTGAAATCTTCTAATGCCATCATTTCTTGACATGCACTAGCTTATTCACAGTGTCATCTGCATTTCCACGTACGGTTTTCTGCCCGCTCTGAGGATTACACATCACACACTGCACTTGTCCTGTTTGATTCAACTTGTACTTGGCCGTTCTAAATTATGCCGTCCTCTTCCAACGCAATGCAGTCATTTTAGCTGACGGTTGTCGCACGTTTAACAACCGTAGAGGAAAGAACGCCGTGCCATAACTTTGTAAAACGAAAGCAACGTATCACTCCTAAGTTTATGTTTTTAAAGGGATATAATGCGTCGCGTGTATTCTAAAAGGATATTTTTTTCAACTCATAAAATCTTACCAGACAGCATAGATACCTGGAGAAGTTTGCTTCTTCAACTGAGTTATTATGACACCTTAAATTCCCTCTAATTGTATTTTTTCCCTCTAGTTGAATATAATTTCATTTATGTCATCCGTCATCACATTTCATCACAGTAAACAACTGTCAATATTTAAGTTTATTTATAATAATTATATACTTTACCTAATTAAAATTACCATAAACAGTTTATAAATTTTATTGTATAACACTTACTGAGAAAGTTCCTAAAGAACTATCATTTGCCTTTAGTATTTATATGAAAAATACTCACAAAATAATACAATAAATATTAAAATTTTTAGTTATATAATTCATAATATAAAGCAACAAAATTTAATAAAATATGTAAGTTACCTTTCCACAGAAAATAAAGACTTCGAAATATACGATTAAAACGATAAAGAAAATACCTAAAAACGATAAAGGTAATGAATTATTACATCAAATAGAACTACATGCCAAATGATATGAATCGTAAGACCTGCTAATAATCTGTTTCATATTTTGTAAGTTTCACTTTGGACGTACACTACATTACGTTTTTATCTTTTATACAGAAAAATAATTGTCATAATTTTGATCCTCGTTAGTACATTCAATTAAAATGTTTTTACTGACAAAGTGGACGACAAGCTAGTTAGCGCTCTCAAAGATACCTGTATAACTTCAGTTATCTAGGACGAATTTTGTATTATAAAATTCTTTGCAAGAGTATACATGTCATAAAAATTTAATAAAATTAGATCTGACTGTATAATGAAAGTCAGTTGTACTACTAATGAGAAATGTAGCTGACAATATCAGTGTCGCCAAGCTCGAAATTATATTTTTCTTCCTCACAAACACGCTCCTATTGTTTCTTTAATAGCTTCGTGTTCTCTGAATGTTGAGAATTAGTTCCTTAATAAAAATAAAATGTCTAGCAGCAAACGTAATAAAATCTGAGTTGGGATATTCAGTCTTGTACACTGATTTACATTTCTATCCATGACAAGAGTTCGTCGTAAAAGTTTAATTTCTCAGGTTAATTTTTCTTTGCAAGTAACCAAAAGTAAATTGACCGTTTACCTTTATTAACGGAAATATTTTCAGTAAGAAGACAATGATTACCTGTGAAGGAAAGTGAAGTTACTTTCCTTAGTACAAGGAAAGGAGTACTATAAAATGAATAAAAATATTTACCGATTTTTAAGTCAGTCACAAAAGTCATTTTTTCATGTGTTTAACCCATAAATAAAGAAAACAATGTCAGGTAAACATGTGGAAGTTAACCATTTTAGACATTATAGTCGTTTGGTGTAGATATTATAGTACTTTAATGCTTCACAATATAATTCAAATTTAAAAATAAGCTTATATCATCATATAATTATTGCCTTTGTTAATTATATGCCACCTTTTAAACAGTCGGCAACAGAAAATGACAAGGATTTAGGAAATGCATAATATTACTGTCACGGCAAAGAGCATATTCAGCGAGTAGCGTAGGTGAATTTTATTTTATACAATTTTTTTATAATTTAAGACTACTGGGACAAGAATTATTATACTTTCATGTCAATAACTCATTGTTTTTATTTTTGTTTTAATAATGTTAGCAAACTTTGCATGATGAAGAGTATACAATAGTAATTCTTTGTAAAAATAAATAGCAGTTTTGATATGCACGTGATTCAAAATTTCTCGCAGGTAAGAAAGATTCACTTTATGTTACATTATTTTGTAGTTTAGATTTATATTTCTATTCTTCCCTGCTGTGCCTAATATTTGTATGACTTTTATTGTTATGAAATGTTCTGTTAACTCTAGTTACGTATATATTGCAAATGTTTTTACAGTGTTTTAGTGTAAATTGTTTTATGTTGTTCAGCTTCTGAGGATGATTTTAGATTCTAGTGATTGAAACACCAAGCGAAAAAAATTACGATGGAAGCAGAATAATAGAGAATTTACCAGTAAGAATCCCCCATCGCATACATCTTTAAACAACCGAGATTTATTATAACTTTCTCTGAGTATTTTTGGACAGTAATAATCTTGAAGAAATATTGTACACGACAGTTAATTTTGTTCTCAATTCAAAATTTACTTAAAGTTATAATTAGCAATTTCCTGTGTATGCGTTTATTAACTTTCCCTGTCCAAGCACAAATATCCGTGCAATCACCTTGAAAATGTGAATATCTATTTTCTTTTTAATAATTTACAATTATGGAAACATCTAGGACAGTGCTTATTTAAATTAAAAATATTAGTTTACCGTCAACGTAGACCTAAAATCACGAAATTATATTAGGAAAATATAATTTTATAATTAACATAATGACACAAAACTAATGTGTCTCACAGGAATCTGAGATGAGGTGAGAAGGAGCTCAATGTGACATTGGGAAACAAATCCCATCTCACTACACTGTGGTGAAATAGCAAATCAAATAAAGAAATTTCCTAGCTTATACCATTAAGCATGTGCTTTCTAGCGATTTTTGTTTCAAAAGAGACAGACCTTTAAAAGGATTGAAAGCTTAGAGAATAAATGTTACAGTATCATACATTTGAATAAAGGAACACATTTTTAAATACAAGTGGTAAATGTGACTGTTTCAACACAGAAAAAATATGAATCTATTTTTACTAACGCTGCATTTACCTCACTAAGAGCCATCTCTTGTTCAGATTTAAGTGGTAATAAGAGACTTTTAATCACTTCCAGTAAATTTAGTTTTGTTAGTAGACTCGCAGTTTATGAGCGATTGTAACTAACAAAAGATAGATAAAAATTTTGTAGTTTTCGTTCTCCCCTGTGATCAGTGGAATCGATTCTGCTTTCCTAAGTTTCAGTGCTTTCATCTGATTGTGTGTGTGTGTGTGTGTGTGTGTGTGTGTGTGTGAGAGAGAGAGAGAGAGAGATAGAAATATTTGTATTTGTGTGTGTGCGTTTGTCCTGTATTCTGCAATTTGAAATGCACTCTGTGTCAAGTGTAATGAAAATGTTATGTAATTACGAGGAGGTTACATTTTCTGCAAAATTTATGCAAAAATAATTTGTTTATTTTGATATCTAAATAGCGTTACGCATTATGTCAGCAGGATTTTGAGGCAATTGTTGCAATAGTGAATCATTTGTAAGGCGTCTTTTAGTTTCAAAATTATATTTTTCCATGTAATTTTTCCTGTTGATTTTTTCTTACAGCTGTACAGCATTGTCATACTTTATATATAAATGTTAATGCATACACAACATTAGAAATAATGTGAATTTTTATCGTCTAATTTAGTAACAAGCAAGTATTAATAATTTTGTGAATTAATAGAACCTAGTTAGTAGTAGAAACATTTTATATTAAGTTGGTTTTTATAGCACTTATTAAATTGTGTAAGTATACTTAATTTTAATCTCACTTAAATTCCTAATTTTTAATAAATATGAAAATCCGTTGACGTCAACATTGTCAGCAATACTGTCAGGACCCGTTTAATTATGGAATTACAACAAAAACAAAATAGTTCGTATGTTTTAATATCATCAGACACACCCAACACATTATTTTAAAGTGTCTTCTTCGTCTCCATGAGTGTATTTAACGTTTATTTGTTACCGTACTGTATAGTGTCACCCATCAAATCTGAGACCACAATTTGATCTATTCATCGCTACACAGAATTCGTGAGACGTTTTCTACTTTTTGCCTAATATTAAAATTTTTCTTTGACAATTTCGTTCCTTGAAGTAACATAATTACTGTTATTGACAACATCTATTTTTGCTTACAGTCTTTCTATATTGAACTCTTACAGTATTTTGCTGTATTTATACCTATCGCTTCTTTTGTAACTCGCTCCACTAATAAGGATTTTATTTCTGCGATTTTGAGTCCCTTAATGTATAATTAGTATCTAATGTATGCTATCAATACGAATTTCAGAGAAACATTGCATTATAGAAATTTATCTTATTTTGGGACAATCTTTAAATGTTACGAAAGATATTTTATGGTTTTACATTTAGTATAAGTGTGAAAGCTATTAAATCACTTTGCTTTGTATGTACGTATGTATAATATTCATACCAGGGGAATTGTGTAACCTTGAAACTTATCCTTATCATTTTTTACGGTATTTAATCTTGGTGATGATCGCCTTTAGAAGATAAAATATTTGTTTGAAACTTAACCTAGGAAAATAGAATTTTTTCATTCAATAGTATAACTCAAATAATTCTACTTGAGAAGTTTATTGTCTATCGTCAACGATGATCTGATTTATGTAAACGTTACAAAAGCTTTCCTATTCGTGTCGTTGGTTAAAAGTACATAGTTACTTTACATTGTAATACGGCTTTGTCACTGATAAACAAAATTAGCGTACATTATAACGATGTCTAAAGATAAGGTTGGTATATTTGTTTAACGTACTTTAGCTTCAGCGCAAGTGCTAGTTCAGTCTGCATGTATAGGTAGTTACGTGCATGCATAAGTAACTGTCTGTTACGTCACTAACGTTCTCTAAAACTCCTTTGATTATCCGATGTTACAAGAGTTGCTTTCCCGGTAATAAGGAGCCCCATGAGTACTTCATAATCTGCGTTCTAAAGGGTAACCTGTTTACATTTATTAGCAATTAATTACTATTTAGCCTACTCGTTTAACTTATATGTAGGTACGAAGTTGACTTCTTCCAGCTACAAGATATAATAGTCCTTCAATCAAGCTCTTGAATTATTATCAGTCATTCTTAATTATTAGAATAATAATTTCTACTGACTTCTATAATTATTAGTAACGGATGTGAAACTCTGAAAAAATTACCAATTGACCTACGATCCTTAAAAAATGTCATAATAGTTACTGACGAGAGCTTTAAAATTATATTAAATTATTGACAAGTACATTAAAATCCTTAAACCTACTACATGTTTAATCAATAAACGTAATTTTATCCTACTACAACTACCCCTTAATTTGTATATATACAGCGATATAAGCTGTTCACACTAATTAATTATTGGGGTGGGTAGTAAATTATCTTATATTCTCAATTTTCTTTACGAAACCTTAATAGTAAACGTTTAGGGAGGCCATACTTACTGTCCTCAGATCTCAATGATACTTTCTTTAACACCGGGAACCCCCTAGATTCTACTTTCTACTTCACCTTATGCTTTATTTGCCTACCGCTTCCTGTTCATACTTTTAAATATCTATTACTTCATTATATGCCGCATCAACCTAATTTTTTCCATTCAAAGGCTGTATCTAATTACTTATTTTGAAATGCATTTATTATACTTTTTTGCAGAACATTTTTATCATAATCGATCAGCAGCATAACTGAAATATTTTTCTCTTTTTGCTTTTGTCGTTTTGTTTGCTGTCTGAATCTTTGATACTTACTATGATATACTCCAGTCATAATTTCTTATCAAGTTCTTCCATTTCATTTCATTTATGTTATATGACGTGAGTATATTTATTTTTTCACTGAATTTTTTGCTTCACCTATATTACCCTGAACAGTGTGATCTCAAATTGAAAGGACGTGTATCACATCCTAATTTAACGTAATAACTCGAGAGAGCATTTTACTCTCAAATAAAACCAATAAAGACAGATTTTGTGGCATTGCTACTAGGACTTTTTAAATAGCTTTTTGTGTCAACGATGTAAGTCTATTCTGAATATCATTATTGTTTTAGCTCATCTCGTAATTATAATCGTACTCTTTCAGTATGTTTTTCAAACGTAAATTTAGAGATTGCAATCACAGGTATGTATAGAAGAATTGGATAAAAATTATTACTAATATAATTTCTACAATAAAATAGTTACAAACTAACGCTATCACTTTTAACAGTAAGGGTTATGAATTTGATACATGATTGTGTATATTGAAACCTGAGTAATATTTTTAATGTTAAATCCAAAACAATTTAGAAAATATCTTTCGTGATAAAATTCAATAAGCTTTATTATTTTCTTGGATTTCGTTGTCCATGACGTGTCCGTTATTTAACTAATATAATTATTTCACTACCGACTCGGAACACAAAGTTTTTTATGGGTAAAAACATAAAATTGTACCTTGTGGCCTGAACAGGTTTTCGCTTTAAAAAGCTTCTTCAGAGGCTGCCGCTGGGAGCACTGTCCATCTTCTTGTTGGCGACGCGACGCTAGCGACTTTTGAAAGATCGATATTGTGTGTGTGGGGTGTGATATGTTCGAATAATTCGTGTGATTTGAAGTGTGTCTGTTCGTTTACGATGTCGTTTTTATGTGTTTTCGTGTGCTTGTATATTTCCAATTATTCTAGAGTGTCTAGTTTTTTGCCTTTTGTGTGTACGTCTAAAATGTCCATGTTATTTTAGATGTTTTTGTATGTGTGGTTTGCTTCAATGAGGTGGTTTGCAAAGGTGGATTCTGTATTGGAGTGTATTGCCTTTGTGTGTTCATTGTATCTTCGTTTGAAGGTACGTCCTGTCTGGCCTATGTAGAATTTGTTCTAATCTGAGCAATTTAGTTTGTAAACACCAGGTAGATCGAATTTGTTTTGTGCTTTGTGTGTGTGTTTTGATAGTGTCTGTTCTCTTTTGTTAGTAGTTTTGTATGCGATTCTGTATCCTGCTTTTTTTAATTTGTGAGCTATTTTTTTCAGTTTGGTTTTTGATGTATGTTAGTGTTATGAATTTGTTGTTTTCTGTCTTTGTTGTTTGTTTTGTTTATGTGTAGGAGTTTATTGACTATTGTTCTGTTGTATCCGTTGAATTCTGTTAGATATTTTATCGTGTATAGTTCGTTTTTGTAATCTTCTTCATCTAGTGGGATGTTGGTAAGTCTATGTATAATAGTTTTGAAGGCAGCTAGTTTGTGTTGTACTGGGCGATTGGAGGAGTTGTGTATTAGTGTGTCAGTTGTAGTCGGTTTTCTGTAGATACTGAATTTGTGCCTGTGTTCAAGTTTTGTGATGGAGAGGTCTAAGACGTTTATGCTATTTTTGTGTTCGCATTCGGCAGTAAAGGTTATGTTTTTGTGTATTTTGATTATGTGCGTTAGTAACTGTTCACATTGTCTTTTTGTTTCCCCTGTATAGTATTAAAATGTCATCAACATATCTGTGCCAATATAGTATTTTATGTGAGTGTCTATCTTTCAAAAGTCGATACCTTCGCCAAAAACAAGGCGGACAGTGCTAACAGCGGCAGCCTCTGAAGAAGTTTTTAAAAGCGAAAACCGGTTCAAGCTATAAGGTATAACTTTCACGTTTTTACCTATAAAAAACTTTGTGTTCTGAGTCGGTAGTGAAATCTTTATTATTCTAGGTTTTGTTAGTGTAGTACATAATACAGCAGATTTCACAACATATGTTTTCACAGTACCAGGAAATCAAAAGTATCGTAGGAAGACTGAACAGACGAGATCGTTGTGGTATGACCTTAAGGGTAACAGTGGCACTACACTACTGTTGTCCGTAGAGACAAACTAACTAACGAGCGCTTGAAGCTCTCACACCACACAGTCTTGCGTGGGTTCTATTCTGTTTTTGTTTTGTTTTTTAAGAAGAGATTGTTTGTGGAAGGCATAATTGTCACTGTAATACAAACACTTAACGTTTTCACGAACTACTTTTTTCACAATCTACTTTTTTCCTGAAAGTATAATGCACTGATTAATTATAATATACAAATATATTCTAGTCATAAGTTAATTATGAAGTAGTTAGAACGTTTTATTTGCAATATCGGACACAAATTCACAAGTTTAAATAAGTTACAACCGAGTTTGGTAATTATATAATGGTAGCATGGTTTCTAGGTAATACTATTATATATTATCTACTTTTGTGGAGTACACAAAATTAAATAAAGTTTACTACAAAACGCATAATATAAACGAACGGCACAGAGTGAAGGAAATGAATTATTCTCCACTGTTTAATTCATACTTGTAAAGAGATTAACTATTATTCTATGAAATAATACAAATATAGTATTAATGTAATTACTAATTTTAGTCTTACTTACTTGAATACGTAACTTATATATGAGGTCAATCATTACTGCTTTGTAGCTTCACTTCTTATTATTGCAGTCTATATACACGGTTTGAAAATTAATTAGATTCATTATGTACACCGTGCAAAATTGGCTGACTCCTAAGCTCCTTCGGTGGTAGACATGACTGCCATTATTATTTACAGTGTAACCAAGACTTGTTTTCTGACACCCTCAAGTTTCTCACTGTGATGTCTTTATTATCCTGTTTGCTTAATATGTGCTTTTTCTCACTTATATTTATTAATTTAGTAACATTCCTATCCGCAGGTTTCTGAGAAATAAAAGGCAATAATAATATCTCTTTTTTGAAATAACAATATGGGTTCTTTTTATAAAATTCAAAGTTGAACTTCCAAGTGTTATAAGTGGAATACTACTGCTATCTAACATTTTCTGAAAGCCATAGACATGTTTTAAATTAATTTTGTTATTTCTTTGTAAAGTAGTCGTAAGTTTTGAACGAACCTATGTTTAAAAAAGTATTGTTAATACATTGTATTTACTTACTTGCTCACGCGCAACCAGCCCACGCACTTACGTCATCCTTCGCAGTATAGCACGCGTCGCCAGCTGCTGCGATCGAGTTAGATAAGTCTCAACTCTTCATTCGTACGCTAAATTCTTCCATTTTTGCTAGCCGCGGCAATGTAAAATTGTATCATGTAATTTCACATACAGTTTATTTTTCTATACCATACGTTAGGTATTACGGCGGTTTACGCCACACGTAATTGTATTTCGGCGATGTATCTACATACGTAATTGCTTGGGCCTGCGCTTCTTCTCATAATGTCACAATAAACCCAACTTAACTCAGTTCATACAGTCCACTTATTCTTTCAAACACTTTCTGACTCCTGTACCAGCAACCTTCAGAGTGCAACACCAACTCTAGACATTTTCGAGAGCGTTAAGCATTCAACATTTGGTCCTCCGAACCAGGATATTATTTTAGCCTTACAGGCAACATTTTTGGTCCACAAGCGACCGCCATTCTTTGTCCACAAGCGACAATATTTTCGGCCCGCAAGCGACCGCACTTTTGCCCAGCGACAGCATTCTCGTCCACAGCGGCATTCAACATGTGGTCCTCCGGGCCGCGGATATATATTTCACGGACGTGACTAACTTCATGGACAATTCGTTTCATGGATCAGTTTATTAAGCAGGCCTATTAGCAATTTTTTTCTTTATGATTCATATTCAACAACTCCTAATTTTCACCACAATTGGAGCTCGTATCGCACGACATCGGGGACGTCATATTTCGCCAACCGGAGCATTGAAGCATCATTGCAGCATATAAGCACTTAGCACGTGGCATTCAGCATGTGGGAAAATCCAGAGCAACCTATCTAGACAGGATTGGACCGCATCGGACATCACCGGACAGGCAGCGACCATGTCTGCATCATCTATTCATGGGTACCTGACACGACTACAAGGGTTTCGACAAGCTTTGATGCCTTCTAGAACATGCCGATAAGTACCATGTCAAGTGACTATAAACTCATGTTTTATATTAGTTTTCAATTTGCATGATTTGCATATTTTTTCTCAATGGCATTAAAGTAAAGGAAGCAGTATTAAAAATAATAATATAATTTTTTAAATCAGTTTCATTTGAATATGAACTTGTAATTTTTTTGCGAACTCAACAAACATTTTCTTTAATTGTAAGTCATACCTTTCAAATAGCATTCACATCATTAGTGATTATACTGCTATATTGTTTGTACTGCCTAGATCAGTATTTATTACCATATAGAACTAGTATAAGATGTGTTAAGTAAGGGTTACCGTGTCGTTGCGTGACTTTATAATTTGGATTTCCTGCCTGGTCTTGCTCATCGCTTTGCATTCACTTGGCTTCTTTCGTATTATCATTTAAATTTTCTCTCATACCCAATCATGACGGATATGAAGGCGCTGATCAAGAAACGTGGCACGATCAAGGCCTCTATATCTCGCATAAATACATACGCAGACAATTTTGGTTACGGTACGCATGACCATCATGCACTAAAAATAAAGCTTCGCCACCTTATGGAGCTATCAGCCAAATATGATGAAATTCAAACACAAATTGAGTCTGAGGACTCTGAATTTACATCCGCGAGCGATAGTGTTCAGACCGATGATGACTTATGCAGCAGAGAAGAATGCAAGCTGCAAAATTTAATAGACCATGCCGAGGAGATGAGCAGGAAGGCAGCAAGTCAATCCGAAGTAGTCACATTCAGCACGCCTCCCATTCAGTTGCAATCGATTAAGCTACCCTGTTTTCGCAGGTGATATAATTGAATGGCAACATTTTTACAATATGTTTTTGGAGTTAGTTCATGTCCGAACGGACCTGACTGGCATCCAAAAACTGTATTACTTGCATTTATCATTAAGGGATAAGGCGCTGAATGTCATAAAATCGCTCCCTATCACGCACGAAAATTACACGGTAGACATTGACTTGTTAAAAGCCCGGTATGACAGTAAATTGATTGTTACCACGTATCATGCCGCTAATGTCTTGGGCATGAGGCACATCCGGCATGTCCGGGAGTCCGTGCTCAGCATTTCAAAATTTATAGATGAGCTCACCGCCAATATAAATGCGCTGAACTCATTGAACCTATCAGTAAATACATTTTTTTTTTTTATTGAAACTGGTCTAAAAGACCAACCATCAATTTACATCTAATGTTATAATTTAAGTTACTTATACAGTCACCCGCTGGTGTACTATATATTACTTTCTAGATTTCTGCACACACTGCACTACACTAATTCAAAAGTTTTAGTTCTCTTCAGCCTTCTCACTGTATTGATGTTGTCAAGCAGTTGAATAGCTTCTACATTGATATGCTGGTGTAGTCTAGATTCGTGCTTTGCAGTAAACCTTTTAATTTCACTGGCGACATCAGGGATCCTAAGGTCTCGATGTGTATCACTATTTCTGATGTACCATGGAGCACTTACCATGTTCCGTAGCACTCTATTCTGGAAGGTTTGAATACATCTAATGTTCGTTTCTTTCGCACACCCCCCAGAATTGAATTCCATAAAGTCAAATTGGTTTCAGAATTTGGTTATATATCAAAATTTTGTTGTGTATTGACAACTGAGAATTTCGTCCCAAGAGCCAATACAGTTGTCTATATTTGAGACCAAGCTCCGCCCTTTTTTTCCTGATGAGCTCCTTCCATCGTAGCTTTGTATCTAGGGTCATCCCCAAATATTTGGCAGTGTTTGCGCGTGGTACTACAACACCATTTAAGGTAACTGGAAGACTGTTCTCTATCCTTTTGTTTGTAAAATTGATACGGACAGATTTCAGTTCATTAAGCTTAATTTTCCATTTCCCAGTCCACTGCTGTATCTGATCACTAGCATCTTGAAGCATGTTGGTAGCTTCACCTAAGGTCGAACCAATCGCCATTATAGCTGTGTCATCAGCGAAAGTAGCAACAGTCACATTCTCTGGCTGTGGCAGATCACATGTAAACAACAAGTAGAGGACGGGCCCCAAAACACTCCTTTGGGGCACACCTGCCCTCACTTCTCTTAGCTCAGAATAGTCATCTTCCTGTTTGACTCTAAGTAATCTTTCGGATATATATGATTTTAACACGTCAGCATATTGTTTTGGTAGCATTTCATTAAGTTTATGTATTAAACCTTTATGCCAAACTTTATCAAAGGCCTGAGCCACATCGAGGAAGATTGTCGAGCAGAGTAGTTTTTTTTCTAGTGCTTTTTCTATTGTGTCTGTTATTTTATGTACTTGGTCTATTGTGGAATGTTTTTGTCTGAACCCGAGTTGATGATTAGGTATCAGCTTTTTTCTCCCTATTACTCGATTTAGCCTTTGCAACAGACGTTTTTCAAAAAGTTTTGATATAGTTGGCAACAGTGATATGGGCCGATATGATTTGGCCTCATTTGGCGGTTTGCCTGGTTTACGTAGCATAATAACTTCTGCCACCTTCCAGACACTAGGAACATGCTTTAGCCTAAGTGCCGCATTGAATAAAGATGTAAGCATAACAATCCCTTGGTGCAGTAGCGCGATAATTTTACTTTATAGGTTGGCTAATCTGCTTCTTACTTTTTGTTCTAATCTGATTACTCATGTCGAAGCTCTGTACATTTCGTCTCAAACGCTTGAACGCGGCGGTCGGCACGCCCGCCTTTCACTGTCATATTTTCTTGTCGCGACATTTAATGTACGCCTTAGGCCAACACATTTCACTTATGGCCAATTAGTCCCGTTATTAATGTAACTTAAATATTTTTGATACTTTCTATATACGACATGCTCATTAGCCAACCTGTCATTCAAAAACAACTGCTAACTACATATTTAATGTAATTTGAACTTCAAATAAATGAATTAAATACAGTCCACACTCTTCATCATTTCTGCTTCCTGGTGATTCATCTAAGAACGAATTTACACAAGCTACAGTCTTTTACTAAACATTTTTTGGTCCACGCGGACCGGACACTGCACATTTTTTGGTCACTCCGGACCTGGATTTTCGATGCATCATTACTATTTAATATTTTTCTGCCACAATTTCTGGCCATCACGGGCGAATTAGCATATCCGCTAATACGACCGTGGCGTGATTTCCATCGGCATTTCGCTCGTCACCTTTGAGCCTCCTGACAACATCTTCGCAAGAGCCTGCTAGCTACAGTGCTTCAAATAAGGCGGTCATCCCTCCGAGCTGTGTTTGCCATCTTCTTCAAGGCGTCGACGCTGCAGGAAATCGCCTACTAGGTATCATCTCAATAACAGCGTAACAAGGTGCGTAAAATGGCTGAAGAAGGCCTCAAAGTGTTAACCAGAAAGAGAGGCGGCTTAAAGTCCGCAATAGTGCGAATACAATCTGCCGTAAATAACTTTGATATAACTTCAAACACAAAACATTTTTTAACGGTAAGGCTAGAAAGTTTAAAAAGCTTGGCGTCGAAGTACGACGAGGTGCAGTCTGAAATAGAACTTATTAGTAAAGACATAAGCGCGGCTCAAGAAGACCGGGTTGAGGTCGAAGAAATGCTATATTCGACTGAAGCAAATATTTTGCAATTACTTGATACATTTAATGTTCAGACTGTACCTCCCGTATTATCGACGCACATGCAATTACAACCAATAAGTTTGCCCTGCTTCTCAGGCAACATATTGGAATGGCAGCACTTTCATTCAATTTTTACGGACTTAGTGCATACAAGATCCGATTTAACGCCAGTGCAGAAATTACATTATTTACATTCGTCTTTAAAAAATGAACCTTTAGATTTAATTAAGTCACTACCCATCTGTAAGGAAAATTATTCAATAGCGTTGAGTTTTCTGTCCGAAAGGTATGACAACAAGTTCATACTAGCAAAATACTATGTTCAAAACTTACTTCAAGTCAAGTCGACAATTAAGGACTCTGTCCAAAGTTTGGCAGAATCACAAACACAATAATGTCTTCCGTTAATTCACTGGCAGCAATGCAACTGTCAGTGAATTCATTTGAATTTATTATTATACAATTACTATCAACTAAACTCGATCCTATTACTTTTAAACTATGGAAGGAGTCAATAGACCCTGACAATTTACCTAACTTTCAAGATTTCACGCATTTTTTAAACTCACGTAGACAGCTGTTAGAAAGTACACTGCCTATCGAACCCGGACAGCAACTCAACAAACCTAATGTAAGGCTTAACAATAAATATGATAAATATAAATCAAGAAACACTGCTGGCAGTACAACATTTAAGAGTTATCACTCAGCGGCAAGCCATTATTCATGTTTGTGTTGTAAATCCAATCACCCGCTTTACATACGTGATAAATTTCGTACATTAAGCACCGCTGAGCGGGGACAATTTGTATCAAGTCATAAATGTTGTATCAATTGTCTTAGATCAGATCATCTTGTATCTAGCTGTAAGAATAAGCAGGTGTGTAAAATCTGTTCAAAACGACACCACACATTGTTGCACGCGAATAACGTGCCGAAATCAATATCTGCCAGCAGTAATTATTGCTCGCTCAAATTACAATGCACGAACAAAGTTCTTTTATCAACAGCAGTTGTATTTGTCATTGAACAGGCTGGCAACAGACATAGGGCAAGAGTTCTGCTTGACGCCGGGTCACAAATAAATTTTTAGACAAAATCATTTGCAAGGAAATTACAGCTTAATTTAACTAAATCCAACATACCAATTACGGGCATAAACAATACAGCGTGTTACGCAACTGATCTTGCGTCTATACGGATTATTTTTCGTTATCAGAGATATAGCTTCGAGGCGAAATGTGCTATCTTATCTACGTTAACCCACAATCTGCCTGCAAATTCGTTTGACATAAATCAATTCCACATTCCGAGCAACATTTTTCTGGCTGACCAGGATTTTAACATATCGTCGCAAATCGACATACTCTTTGGGGCACAATTTTACCTGGACTTGATCTTAGCTAATAAATACATACGCGGCCCTAATTTTCCCATCATTCAGGGAACAAAGCAAGGCTACATTTTGGCTGGCAACTTGCCCAAACACTGCCGCAACGAGGGTCCTGCTGTTTCGTTCCTAGCTAGGAACAACGACAGTCAAATTCTGCAGTCTCTCGAAAGATTTTGGGAAGCAGAAACTATCCCTGACAACACCCCTGATAACGAGTCAGCCTGTGAGGAGGATTTCGTGCGCTCTACCCAGCGCAACCACGAGGGTAGATACGTGGTTTCACTTCCATTTAATCCCGATAATCTCCACTTGGGGGAATCTTACACCAATGCTGAAGCAAGATTCTTGAACTTAGAGCGTCGATTTAGGCGAGATGCTAAGCTCGCGCGCGACTACGCAGACTTTATTAAAGAATATAAGGATCTTGGGCACATGACGCTTATCGATGATAGCGCTATCAATTCAGGAGCGTCAAATACTTACTACCTCCCTCACCATGCCGTATCTAAACAATCTAGCTTGACCACAAAACTGCGCGTCGTTTTTCATGGTTCGTCCAAGACTACCAATGGCCTTTCTCTAAATGACATATTGTTGGTAGGCCCGAATGTTCAACAAGACCTTTTTCCCATTCTTTTGCGTTTCCGCATGCATAAATATGTTCTCATCGCCGACATCGAGAAGATGTATCGACAAATTCGCGTGGCTGAAGGGGATTGTCACTATCAACGCATTCTGTGGCGTGATTCTCCTCTCGAACCATTTGAACATTTTGCATTGCGAACGGTAACCTACGGCACGGCTAGTGCTTCGTTTTTTGCCACTCGCTGTCTTTTACAAATTGGTAGGGACCATCAAGCTTCCTTCCCTGAAGCTGCGTTAGCTATAACGAACGATTTCTATGTTGACGATCTGCTTACCGGTTCGGACACCATCTCTGATCTGACCAAGCTGAAATCTGATCTAGGTGCGTTATTAAGTCAATATGGTTTCACGTTGCATAATTGGGCATCTAATGAACCCACAGTGGTCGCAATTCATGACAATTTTTCACGCCCCCTAAACAAACAGGACAATGTGCGTACCCTAGGCATTCTCTGGAATAATACTGCCGATTCATATCTGTTCGACATCAAATCATTCCCAGTTGATTCAAGCATTTCCAAGAGAAAAATTCTTTCGATTATTACAGGCATATACGATCCTCTTGGATTATTCGGTCCCGTTGTCTTTTTGTACAAACATTTTATGCAGCGACTCTGGCTTTGCAAGCTTGGTTGGGATGAACCGATCTCCGGTCAATCACGTTCGGATTGGCATTCTTTGTGCGACAAATTGGGTCTGATTAGCAAAATTGTGGTGCCACGGTCTATTCGTTGCAAGCGTGAGGCAAGTACAGTTGAATTACATGGTTTTTCGGATGCTTCCGAAAGGGGGTTTGGCTGTTGTATTTATGTCAGAGTCATTTATCAAGATTCTTCGGCCTCCTGTCATCTCCTGTGTTCTAAATCTCGCGTAGCTCCCTTACGACAGGTGTCATTACCTCGCATTGAACTCTGCGCTTGCTTGTTGTTATCGCGACTCGTATTTAAGGTCATTCCTGCTCTTTATTCGTTCATTGATAGTGTTCATTTGTATTCTGACTCTATGGTGTCTCTTTACTGGATTCATGCCCAGTCTACGCGGTGGAAAACATACGTCGCTAATCGTGTTGCTGAAATTCAGCGTCTTACGCAAACTTATACTTGGCATCACATCAATTCTAGACACAATCCTGCTGATATTATCTCCAGGGGGTGTCTCCCTGACGTTTTGCGCGATTGTTCGCTTTGGTGGCACGGTCCCAGCTGTTTGTCTGAATCGTCAGAGCCCAATCCTTTTCCACCCTTCGTACCTTCCACTCCGTCGTCTTCTGAAGTCACTGCGGAAGAGAAACATACCCATAACCTCTCTCTAATGTATACCCTGGCTATCGACCTTTCTTTGGACTTTTCCTCGTTGCATCGTCTAACGCGCGTATACGCTTACTGTTTTCGGTTCATCAGAAATATTAGACTCTCAAGTGCTGACAAATGTACGTTCGATCTTACCCCTGTCGAAATTCATCATGCTCTCAATTTCTTCATAAAACAATCTCAGTCGATCCACTTCGCAGCCGAAATTAAATTGTCTTCGTAACGGATCTTCTGTTTCCATTAGCAGTAAGTTGGCTTCTCTCGACCCGTTTCTTGATGATTCGGGAGTGATACGCGTGGGCGGGCGATTACAGCAGTCTCAATTACCTTACGACGCTAAACATCCTATTGTCTTACCCCCATCAGCGCATATTACTCGCCTCATCATTGAACGGGAACATATTCGTTTACTTCACGCTGGTGCTCAACTCTTGCATCATTCACTGCGTCAACGTTGGTGGATTGTTAATGCCAGGTTAGTCATTCGCTCCATCATTCGAAAATGTGTCAAGTGTCTCAGGTTTAGTGCCAAACAGCAGGTTCAGAGGCTTGGTATTTTACCATCTCCTAGAGTCACTCCTTCAAAACCGTTTCTATTCTGCGCGGTTGAATATGGAGGTCCCTTCATGATCCGTCATGGCGGGCAGAAATCCAGAACTCTTTCTAAGGCATACGTGTCTTTGTTTATTTGCCTAGCGACTAGGGCCATTCACCTGGAATTGGTTTCCGACCTTACTGCCAGTGCGTTTATAGCCGCATTACGTCGTTTCATGACTCGTAGGGGCATACCCAGTCAATTATACTCCGATAATGGCACAAACTTTAGGAAGGCCCGCAATATCTTACATGATCTCTACAACTTTTGGCATAATAAGGATGCCATCTCATCGATCAAGTCATTCACGTCCTCTCAGGGCATATCATGGTCATTTATTCCGCCCTCCTCACCTCATTTCGGTGGCCTCTGGGAGAGCGGCATAAAGAGTCTGAAGTTTCATCTGCGCCGCGTGGTAGGCAAATCTATACTCACCTTCGAGGAGTTCACGACAGTTTTGTCTCAGATAGAGGCATGTCTGAACTCTCGACCTTTATTTGCCATCTCTTCAGATGTAAATGATCCGGTACCACTCACACCTGTCCATTTTTTGATTTGCGCACCCTTAACGGCGATACCGGACCCAGACTTATCTCACATTCCCATTTCCCGTCTTGGGCGTTGGCATCTTCTACAAAGGTTTGTCCAAGGCATTTGGAAGGCATGGTCTCGCGACTATTTGCACCAGTTGCAGCAGCGTCACAAATGGAAATTCTTTAAAGATAATGTTTCCATTGGTGACCTAGTTTTGCTTATTGAGGATAATTTACCTCCATTAGCCTGAAAGTTTGGTGTAATTACCGCCACATTTCCCGGCCCAGATAACTTAATTCCTGCCGTAGACATTCGCACACCTACGGGTGTTTTGCGGAGACCAGTATATAAGTTATGTCTGTTGCCAGCGCGGGACGAGATTTGACAAGATTATTATGATCACTTAGCACAATGCTATTTCACTTAGCCATTGGCTTATTACTTATTACTTACTACTTATTATGACCATTTGGTCAACTTAATTGTGATGCATTATCACAACATTTTCATATCAATTTTGCGCCATTGCGTGCTTCTATAATCATCATAGTTTTTGGTGGTATTACTATTTTGTATTTGTATGTTAATTTCGTGTGGCATACTATGTCTTACACATTTACATTTTGATGTTTGGGATATGTGTCATGTATTTTGGTGGTCTTATTTTATAAAAATTTGTTATATAATATTTGCATGTTTTGAAGCTGCGCAACCATGCATGCATTTCTTTATACAGTTGCTAATATATGTGATTTATTGTTCTGTGAATATCTTTTAGATTGTTCAACTCATGTACCACGTTTGTAATCACAGTATCGTATTTGTTACTTATGCCATTGCAATTATTCATATTGTAATTAACTAAATTATTGTTATTGTATTCATTATATAACTTGCGTTTATGTAAAACCTATCGTTTTTTGCGTCTACTGCATGTAACCATGCCACGTCTAGATTTATTTTATATTGTATTGTTATATTGTATTTGCACAATTATTATTTCTGTTTAAATTATGACATACATGTCATCATATTTGTGCTTGCATTCAGTCAGCTATCTAGCTTGTTCTTACATAATTACATATTGTAAGTTCCTGAAACATCAGGAATAGCATGACTTGCATGACTTGGTCAATACATGACGCCATGCTAAATCTACGCTTAAACATGTAATTTGTGGCAATTTTGTTCGTGTAAATAATTCTCTGTACAGGTCTACTGGCCTCAACTATTTCACGGTAACCATCTATGACATGCATAGGGTTACAAACTATCGGGCCATCATGTGATGAGCTTCCGATCATACACTATTAAGCATTGTCTAATTATGTATTTTTTCATGTTTTATAATGTTCGATATTGTACACATACATTATGTGACGGCAACACTTGCCAACGCAGATATTCACTTTCATGTTTGAAATCAGTTGTTCGCCAACCTTGGCTTACAAACGCTTATCTTTAGGCTTATCTTATTCATGCTTATCTCTACACCATAAACGTACAGCTGTTATCTAATATCATAACTCAAGGTTCAACTTAGCCTTGAAACTAACTCTCATTATTAAGAACACTGTATGTTTTAAATTAAGTTACAAAATGTATAATAATTTACTAAATAGGTGGTAAAAATCGATTGATTTTGACGGGCAGGTTATGTGCAGCAGCGCGATAATTTTACTTTATAGGTTGGCTAATCTGCTTCTTACTTTTTGTTCTAATCTGATTACTCTTGTCGAAGCTCTGTACAGTTCGTCTCAAACGCTTGAACGCGGCGGTCGGCACGCCTGCCTTTCACTGTCATATTTTCTTGTCGCGACATTTAATGTAGGCCTTAGGCCAACACATTTCACTTATGGCCAATTAGGCCCGTTATTAATGTAACTTAAAATTGTTTGATACTTTCTATATACGACATGCTCATTAGCCAACCTGTCATTCAAAAACAACTGCTAACTGCATATTTAATGTAATTTGAACTTCAAATAAATGAATTAAATACAGTCCACACTCTTCATCATTTCTGCTTCCTGGTGAATCATCTAAGAACGAATTTACACAAGCTACAGTCTTTTACTAAACATTTTTTGGTCCACGCGGACCGGACACTGCACACCCTTTCTTAGGTAACTGCTTTAAGATCTCACCTGTAATGAGGTCAAAGCCAGGTGATTTTCGGGGGTTCAAGTTTATCTTGATCTCCTTAGCTACCTCTTTTGGAGTGACCAGTAGTACATACATTTGAGCTTATTTTTGTGCATTTTGCTGCCCAAAAACTTGACGAGCATACGTGCAGATTGTGGAAGGAACCTTTAGGCGAAAAACAGCTTCCGTTTTACGATAATTTTATTAAATTTTTAAATTCAAGACGTCAGATGTTACAAAACTTAAATGCTTTCGTCTGGCGGCAGAGAGGTTAGCGATAATGCTTCTTATCGCAAATCTTCGCGCGAAGTTCACTGGGTCACTAATACACACTCAAACAAACAATAAATTTTGTCAGCTGTGTCGTGGTAATCACAAGTTGCTCGAATGCCCACAATTCATAGCCTTACAACCTACGCAACGTAGAGAGGTTTTAATAAGTAACAAACTCTGCCTGAATTGGACACGTTCGGGCCATGATAGCTCGCGTTGCCCTTCTAAATTTTCCTGCAAGGCATGCTCGAAAAGGCATCACACCATGCTACACGTTCCTATAAATAACTCGACCAACAAGAGCAATAAGCAATGCTCCCTCAAGCTACAAACTAACAAATCGATTTTATTGTCCACCGCCGTATGCATCGCCACTGCTCATGCCGGTAACAAGCGCCCGGTAAGAATCCTGCTGGATTCAGGGTCGTAAGCGAATTTTTGTACAATGGGTTTCTCCGGCCGCATGGGCTTAAAACTAAACAAATCCGAGCTGCCTATCACGGGCATAAATAACTCATTATGTCAAGCCAATTTTAGCACACGGGTGCGCCTAAACTCACGTTATAAGGATTTCACTTTAAATGTCCACTGCGCTGTTCTGCCCAGAATCACAAATAACCTCCAAACAGAATCCTTTGACATGCCATCGTTGAACATTCCAAAGGGGATATTTTTAGCCGACCCGAAACTTAATCATTCGTCACAAATTGTCATATTGCTCAGGGCACAGTATTTTTTGCAGTTGATTGAGCCGGCTAAATTTGTTCGCAGTCCGCACTTTTCTGTAATCCAGGAAACAAAGCTAGGGTTTATACTCGCCGGGAATTTACCCTTCAACGTAGACATGACTAAGCCGGTCTCTTCGTTCATAGCACGCGACGACAATAATGCTATCTCGTCGCAATTGAAAACCTTTTGGCAGTTGGAGGATGTTTCGTGCCGTACTCCGTCAGCTCAGGACACGGAGTGCGAAGATCATTTTCTTGCAAACACCTATCGGAACGATAGTGGTAGGTTCGTTGTGTCGCTGCCCCGCAGTACAAAGTGCCTCGGCGATTCTCTTCCCGGAGCGGTTCGCAGGTTTCAAACCCTTGAACTCAAGTTTAGGCAAAACCAGTCTTTCCACAAAGAGTATACTGGTTCACGCCAAATTTTAGTTCAATTACCCGCTCCCAGAGTCACTCCCTCCAAGTCATTTTTGCAATGCCCCGTCGACTACGCAGGTCCTATGTTTCTACGGCAGGGCGGGCAGCGGTCCAAATCATTTACTCAAGTTGATGCTTGTTTGAATTCGCGTCCCTTGTTCACTATGTCAAGTGATGCTGGAGGTCCCGAGCCTTTGACTCCAGCGCATTTTTTGGTTGGTTACCCCTTACCGCGCTCCCGGAACCCGATTACTCGGATGCAAATATGGGTCGCTTGGGGAGATGGCAGTTTTTGCAGAGATTTACCCGCTCTATATGGAAGAGTTGGCCTAGAGACTATCTGCACCAGCTGCAGCAGAGAAGTAAATGGAAAAGGCATTCTAAAAATTTGTCTATAGGACAGCTAGTCCTTATCTTAGAAGACAATACACCACCATTGCAGTGGAAACGCGGTATAGTCACTCAGACTTATCTAGGGCAGGATTCGTTAGTACGCGTCGCGGACGTCCGTACTGTTAACGGCATCCTGCGTAGACCTATTCACAAACTGTGCCCACTTCCGGTGGCATCAGACTAATTGACGTTTCGGTGCTTCATGCCCGGAACATTTCCGGACGAGCACATGCCCTACTTTCTACTGAGTGCAATGTCAAATGTACTTATTTATGCATTTGTATTTATTTGTATCAATTAATGTACGCTATGCATCTGTGCATTAGTAAACATTTAAACGTGTCTCTTTTTCTTAGTATGATGTCAGTTATTGTGTACTGTTTGGTGCACTGTCTATTATCATAGTAAATTTTTTGGGTATATTTCTATTGTATGTTATTACACTGAATTTTTTGGGTATATTTTTATTGTATGTTATTACAGTGAATTTTTTGGGTATATTTCTCTTGTATGTTATTATAGTGACTTTTTTGGGTATATTGGCTTTTGTATTATTGTGTAATGCTGCTTATTATACGCTAAGTGTCACGATGTTATTGTTAAATTTGTTGGATTTCTCTAATTATTGTACAATGCTACTTACGATGTCCTTATTGCCATGTATTATTGTTATTATTCTTATTATGTTTTATCACACATTCAGGCCTTTGGACTGTTATTATATATCTTTCGGTGAGCATTAATTAATAATTTATTTACACTTGTTTATATTATATTTGTGTTTTTGCCAATATTCATGTACCATGTATTGTCGCATCTCTCAGATTTGTAACTTATTCATGTATACTTGTATGTTTTGAGTAACCTTTTTTTTTTTACTGTAAACTATGTCAAAATTGCCCGATTTTGGGCGGGCAGTATGTTAACACATTGTATTTACTTACTTGGTCACGCGCAACCAGGCCACTCACTTACGTCATCCGTCGCAGTACAGCACGCGTCGCCAGCTGCTGCGATCGAGTTAGTTAAGTCTCAACTCTTCATTCGTACGCTACATTCTTCCATTTTTGCTAGCCGCGGCAATGTAAAATTTTATCATGTAATTTCACATACAGTTTATTTTTCTATACCATACGTTATGTATTACGGCAGTTTACGCCACACGTAATTGTATTTCGGTGATGTATCGCCATACGTAATTGCTTGGGCCTGCGCTTCTTCTCATAATGTCAAAATAAACGCAACTTAACTCTTGTTCATACAATTCACTTATTCTTTCAAAAAATTTCTGACTACTGTACCAGCAACCTTCAAAGTGCAACACCAACTCTAGGAATTTATCGAGAGCGTTAAGCATTCAACAAGTATGTTATGTCAAAATGTTCACAATTTTATTCTCTTTTATGTCATGTAAAATATTTGTGTGTAAGTGCGCGGGTGCGCGTGTGATTTAAATTTAATTTAATAACTTCGAAGAAAATTAAAATTTCGTTCTGAAGAGTATTCTGACAGAGAATTCTCATGGTTATAAGCTACATTTTCCATATACTCAATTCTCCACACCTATAATTTTTATATGGTCTTTTTAATGAAATCAGTCGTCTTTTATTTTCGTTATCTCCCAGAAAGTTATAAAATTTGTAGATTAAATGTATACATGCCTTTGCAGAATCGGACAGAGTTTAAGCCTGATTTCAGTCTATCTGTTTTCTCATCTGTGACGCTGCTAAAGTTCCAACCAATCAGGTGGTCTAAAGTTTGTTTGAGACGGACGCTTTCAGCGGACGGACCGCTCAGTTTCTTCCTAGGACTGGCCATAGAAACACGTACTCGCTGTCACGAATTTTTCGGGACACGACAGGTCGTTTCCATATAAATTTAGAAGGTGGTTCACGGTTCGAGGTCTTCGAAACCATTACCTCTTAGAGAACTCAAATAAGAAATAGATCATTCTAGTGTTTTCCCGCGTACATTGGAAGATATCCGCTAAGTGCAAAATATCTGCCGAGATATTTAGATAGTTACGCCAGAACACTTGAAGAGACCGGAGTTTGTGTAAGATCAATACACGGTCTATTTTACCAAGTTAAAATCCCTGAGATTAAGTAAAGTTAAATTATAAACAATAAAAGATCATATCGCAGTGTGCGTGGGTGCAAAGACGTGAATTGTCAACGTAGCAATCACCGGTCGACGTCCAGTCACAGCGCTCCAGTCGCTCTTGAGTAATCTACACTATGCCCTATCAAAGGTTTCTTCCTACATTTCGTGGGCGGACAGGAAAAGCCATTTAAGTACAAAAATTGCTTAAATTGAGTTATTTATGCCACTATGTCCAGTATTTCTTGCTCTACTTACAGCAAAAAGTCAGCTATGTCCTATCTCTTATGGTTGCCAAGATAATTATTACCGTAATATCAGTTATATCCTATTTAAACATTTTTAAAATTATAACAACAAAAATCTATTAAGTGCTTTAATTAGATTTTTATGAACACTGCATTAGAACAGTTTGTCAGCCTAAGTATATTAAATAGTTTTAATTGGTTTTGTTGTATGCATTTCGTCACAACGTGAACAACAAAAAACTATAAAATGACGTTAATTATTTTTGCCTCTGTAATTGTCCCGTACCCAGTAAATATTCATTCAGCAAAAACCAATTAAATATTTTTAATTGGTGTTTGTAGTCATTATACTCAATATTGAGATCCAAGTGGCACTGTATAAGGTTATGTCCATTTTAAGGTTAACTTTTAAGGTACGCTAGTTCTGTATTGTTATTTAATTTTGTTTTGTTTACAAGCGTTATGATTTCTTTAACATTATTAAAAGAAAATTAACAGAATGAGGGATCTGATAATGCAGTTAGTATTAGGAAACCAATATCTTGAAGATAAGTTAAAATTTATTTCTGCATAGTATTATTCAGAAACAAAATACTGACTAAGTAATATTATGTTAAGAATGGGAAGAGTTGGCCAGCTATGAAAAGTGATTAATAATTCACTGTGAAAGTCATATTCCCTTATTTTACTCCAAAACTACCTTTGTATACATAATAAATGAGATGTATTCTAGCTTTTTACGATTAACGAACTAATATTTAAAAATTAACCTCGTACTGCTTGCAATACATAGTTGTAGGCCTAGTACATTACACATTTTAGTAAAGTTAGTACTGTGACATTTGTACCAATTCAGGAAATTAGTATAGGGCAGTAATTACTATTACTAAAGTACTTTCATTTTCTTGACATTCATTTTACGTAGGCTTGATACCTGGACCTGAAACAATCAGGGCTTATATGTTTTATGAAACTAAATATTCAGATATTTCTATATTCATATGTTAATAGTGAATTCCTAATTTTAAGATTCCACTTATGCTTTGAACTTTCAAATACAACTTTGTAAATGCAATTTTTAAAATTAAATGTAAATAAAAATTGCAGATATTATGCTTACTAATTTATACTTACTTTATTATTAATAATTTGCGTTATTCAAGATTATTTTTATGCATACTGAAATGAGTGGCGTATATGTGACAGAGTGCTTGCCACTACTATGTTCACTAATTTAGCCAACCTAACTATTGCGTTAATTTTCCACGGTTAGTTATAGCTTCAAAATTTGAGTTAAACCAGATTCTATCAAACTGTTTAACACGTCATTTTATAACCTAAACGGTGCCTTAATTTTGATTGTAAATTTTCTTCAATACAGTGAAACTTTTAGTTAATAAAAAAATTATCTTACCAACATTGTGAAATGAGTCATGTACTTTCAGTCAGAAAAAATCAGTTAACTCAAATTTTACTAGACATCCCACACCAAAAAGTGATTAATGGTAAAATAATTAATTTTAATAGTGGATGTTACTTATTTATTTGCTTTCTATGTGCTGTAAATAAATAAAAATGGGGTTTCAGCAGTTCACTGTATCTGCTATTTTTAATTCATTTGGAAATTTTAAAAATCAATTTCCTAAAATGTATATGAGTTAGACTTAATAGATTTTATCTGTATGTACGATGTAATGCACGATTTATTTTATTTTCCATAACTTCAAATTTTGATAGCTCTTGCTAGCTACGTAACTACCGGTTTCTCAGGTCAGGTAAAAGAAGTATACATGAAACACCATTTAAACATTTATAATTATACCTAATAAACTTAAATATTAAAAAATTAAATAACAATTTAAGTTAGATTGATGACGAATATTGCTGAATATTTATGGAAACAGGGAATTTTTTATAAATAAATTTGGAGGATGTTGCTGAAAATAAATGCGAAAAGGGAACGTGCTTAGTTATTAATTACGAGTGTTGATTGTTTAACGCTCTCGAAAATTTCTAGAGTTGGTGTTGCAATCTAAGTGTTGCTGGTATAGGAGTCAGAATGTGTTTGAATGAATAAGTGGACTGTATGAAATCTGAATTAAGTAGCATTTATTGAGACATTATAAAGAAGCGCAGGCCCAAGCAATTACGTGTGGCGATACATTGCCGAAATACAATTACGTGTGGCGTAGACTGCCGAAATACATAACGTATAGAAGCGAGAATACACTGTATGAGAAGTTACATAATAAAATTTTACATTGCCGCGGCTAGCAAAACGGAAGAATGTAGTGTACGGATGAAGAGCTGAGTCTTAACTAACTGACGCAGCAGCGGGCCGGCGCGAGCTGCACTGCAATGAATGACGTAGGGGCGTGGGCTGATTGCGCGTGAGCAAGTAAGCAGATACAAAGTTTTAACATACTGCCCGCCCAAAATCGGGCGATTTTGACATAGTTTACAGTAAAAAACAAGGTTACTCAAAAACATACATGTATACATTAATAGGTTGCAAATCTGAGAGATGTGACAATACATGGTACAAGAATATTGGCATAAATACAAATACAATATAAATAAATGTAAGTACATTATTAATCAATGCTCACCGAATAATATGTAATAATAGTCCAAAGGCTTGAATGTGTGATAAAACATAATAAGAATAATAACAATAATACATGGCAATAAAGACATCAGAAGTAGCATTGTACAATAATTAAAGAAATCTAACAAATTTAACAATAACAGCGTGACACTTAGTGCGTAATAAGCAATATTACATAATAATACAAAAGGAAATATACCCAAAAAATTCACTATAATAATAGACAATAGAAATATACCCAAAAATTCACTATAATAATAGACAATAGAAATATACCCAAACAATTCACTAGAATAATAGACACTGCACCAAACAGTACACAATAACTGACATCACACTGAGAAAAAAAAAGAAAAACGTTTAAATGTTTACTAATGCACAGATACATAGCGTACCTTAATTGATACAAATAAATACAAATGCATAAATAAGTAAATTTAACATTGTACTTAGTAGCAAGTAGAGCATGT
Organism: Magicicada septendecula; assembly: GCA_034769895.1. Taxonomy (NCBI): domain Eukaryota; kingdom Metazoa; phylum Arthropoda; class Insecta; order Hemiptera; family Cicadidae; genus Magicicada; species Magicicada septendecula. The sequence continues at coordinate 363,743,135 of CM068371.1, read as the reverse complement.
GCTCGTCCGAAAATGTCCCGGGAATGAAGCACCGAAATGTCAATTAGTCTGATGCCACCGGAAGTGGGAACAGCTTGTGAATAGGTCTACGCAGGATGCCGTGAGCAGTACGGACGTCCGCAACGCGTACTAACGAATCCTGCCCTACATAAATCTGAGTGAAAATACCACGTTTCCACTGCAATTGTGGTGTATTGTCTTCTAAAATGAGGACTAGCTGTCCTGTAGACAAATTTTTAGAATGCTTTTTCCATTTATTTCTCTGTTGCAGCTGATGCAGATAGTCTCTAGACCAACTATTCCATATAGAGCGGGTAAATCTCTGCAGAAGCTGCCATCTCCCCAAGCGACCCATATTTACATCCGAGTAGTCGGGTTCCGGGAGCGCGGTAAGGGGAGAACCAACCAAAAAATGCGCTGGAGTCAAAGGCTCGGGATCCCCAGCATCATTTGACATAGTGAACAAGGGACGCGAATTCAAGCAAGCTTCAACTTGAGTCAAAACAGTGGAAAACTCTTCGAAGTTGAGGAGCGTACTGCCTATAACGCGCCGCAAGTGGAACTTAACGCTTTTGACACCGCTCTCCCACAAACCGCCGAAGTGAGGCGCTGACGGAGGTATAAAAGACCACATAATCCCACGTTGACTGGTAAAGTCTTGAGCGGATTTTTGGAATTCGTCCTAGTGAAAGAGTTTGTACAGGTCGTGTAATAGAGTGCCAGCACGACGGAAATTGGTACCGTTATCGGGAAATATTTGTGCGGGGATGCTCCTGCGGGATACGAAGCGTTTCAAGGCAGCCAGTAAGGCGTCTGCAGACAAATCTGAAACCAATTCAAGTTGAATTGCCTTAGTGGACATGCAAATGGAAAGAGAAATATAAGCCTTTGTAAATGATTTGGACCGCTGCCCGCCCTGACGTAGAAACATAGGGCCGGCGTAGTCGACAGCGCATTGTGAAAATGGCTTGGAGGGAGTGACTCTGGGAGCGGTTAGTTGACCTAAAAGTTGGCTTGAACCAGTTGTGCGAAATCGATAACAAGTGATACAT